>JARQOC010000003.1:362415839-362589520 GCA_033576535.1 Allobates femoralis
CCGGATCCGGGGTGCATACACCCCTCTAGTACAGTACTGCTTTATTTATGTTATGAACACCAAGACTTGTCCCAATCGCAACATAAGTATATATTTACATGTTCCGTAGGCAGAGTCCACTGATGTCCATGGGCGGGGCTGTGTGCAGAAGCCTCCGCCCGCTCCTTCTTGATGCCCGCCCCCTCTGGCCGTAATCCAGTGTTGTGGGGGTGGCCGAGTCGTTAAAGGGGCGTGGCTAACTGCGGCACATGGTTAGCCACGCCCCTTTAACGACTCGGCCACCCCCACAACACTGGATTACGGCCAGAGGGGGCGGGCATCAAGAAGGAGCGGGCGGAGACTTCTGCACACAGCCCGCCCATGGACATCAGTGGACTCTGCCTACGGAACATGTAAATATATACTTATGTTGCGATTGGGACAAGTCTTGGTGTTCATAACATAAATAAAGCAGTACTGTACTAGAGGGGTGTATGCACCCCTGTATAGTGATAGGGGGAGGGGGGATATTTTGATAACATGCACGGAGCTCAGATCAGCCCGTGCCATAGGGAAAATTGGAGAAGAACACTATAGAAGTGGCCGCCCGGTCTGTAGGGGGGTCTAAGCCCCCCTACAGACCTCTAACAGTCAGTTCTGTACTCAAATTAAATCTTTATTAACTTTGCCGATCGGGAACCGCAACCTATGCAGTTACCGGATGGCTCAGGGATTACACATCCTGAGCCATCCGGTGACCGCAGTGCGGTATTATGCACACATTTTTGAGAAAAAATGTGTGTGACCGGCATTGCATTCACCGCATCCGGATCCGGATACGGTGAATGCAATTTAGATTTCCAATGTGACCCTACCCAATGAGATTGTCAAACAAAGTGATCACAATGAAGTGATTCCCATTGCAAAGACCTTTTATGCTGTTAAAGGTGCGCAAAAGCATGAGAATGGTACCAATTTGTAATTTGAGGCGATGATAAGGCATTCCCATTGGTGTGAGTGAATTTAAAAATTCCACTGGATATTGGTCTGAATCTTCAGTCTGAATGGAATCATCACTAATGTACTCAGTGTATTCACCAGCAATGCAATCCATAACCTGAGAGTTCACCATTTCCACATGGACATTTTTAGGGCAAAGAATGGCATGTGATGCAGTAATGTGAATGCTTTCATTGTTATATCCATCGTATGTAAGTGTAATATATATCTAAAGAATTTAAGATAAAATATTCTTATAGACAATATTTTTAGTAAAGACTTTTTCAGAATTAGGCACCAACTTCCCTTGAATGGGTGTATCCAGCACTTTCACCTTAACATTACATCGTCTTTTCACTCGTGAAAAAGCCACATATAACTGTCCATGTCCAAAAACAGGTTCTGGCAAAAAAATCCCTACTTTCTCCAGTGTTTGGCCTTGGGATTTGTTGATGGTCATGGCAAAAGCAGGCTTCAAGGGAAATTGTCGACGTCTTAACTTGAAAGGTAATCCAGTCTCTGATGGAGATAAATCAATCCTTGGAATAAACACCACATTTCCTTCTGCAGAGCCAGTAATGACTTTTGCTTGAATCAGATTGTCAAACAAAGCAATGACAATCAAGCGAGTCCCATTGCAAAGACCTTTTCTGCTGTTAAAGTTGCGCAAAAGCATGACAATGGTACCGATTTTTAATTTGAGGCGATGAGAACATTCCCGTTGGTGTGAGTGAATTTAAAAATTCCACTGGATATTGGTCTGGATCTTCAGTCTCATCAGGATCAATGGAATCATCACTAATGTATTCAGTGTATTCACCAGCAATGCAATCCATGACCTTAGAGTTCACCATATCCACATGGTCATTTTTAGGGCAAAGAATGGCATGTGATGCAGCAATCTGAATGCTTTCATTGTTATCTACATCAATGACAATGTTTTCACCAAATATAGCAAGTATAATTGAGCCAGTGCAGATCATGTCTTGTGGGATTTCAATGGTATCATCTCCAAGGTTGAAATCATTGGACAATTCACCATTTCCCAGTTGAAGTAACCAACGGCTATAATCAGGATCAATGGAGCGCATATTGTTGAAGAGTGGCAATTGAGTGAAAAGCTGCCATTGTCGTGAGTATTTAATACAACTCTCTATAATGTCAGTTCTTGTACCATGTGGGATGATAGGCAGACACTGTCGAAAGTCTCCTCCCAGAACAATGACTTTCCCTCCAAAAGGTGTTGTATTTTTCTTGGAGATATCTGTTGTCATGACATCCCGTAAAAGTTGATCTATCACAAGCAATGCATATTTAGATAACAGAGTGGACTCGTCAATAATGAAAAGTTTGGTACTTTTCAAATGTTGTGCAGCATCTGTATCATTTTTAATCCTTGAAACGGAAGTTTCATTGATTGGAATTGGTATTCCGTAAAGCGAATGGATGGTTCTTCCTCCTTGCAGTAAGTTAGCTGCAATCCCTGTACTGGCTGCAGGTGAGACAATTTCGCCTTCTCCTCTTAGTTCATGAATTAATAAATCATACAGATATGTTTTGCCACTGCCACCTGGACCGTCAATGAAAAAGCACTTAGGTTGTCCACTTCTATCGTGTAAAGCTTGATTGATCGCATCATAGGCCAAAAGTTGTTGGTCATTTAAAGTAGCTTTCATTTGCTGAGCTCTTCTTAACTCATCATCCTTGTTGTATTGTGGGGCGATGTGTGGCTTTCTTTTTGGTCGTGGTAGATTAAAATCAGTAAAAGTTTTGCCATGAAATTTTAGAATAGTTTGGACATCAGTCATAGCATATCCTTCACAATTCTCACACTCCTCAGTGTTGGAGTGATATGCATGGCAGTAGTCTTGGATAAAGTCTTGTTTAAATTCTTTCCACAACTCCAATGGATGAGCTGGAGGACCAAAAATACATATATATGCGAACATATCACGAAGCTGTGCAGGCATGTTGAGAACACAGGCATCCAATAAAGTATTTCTCCAAACAGTGTCATCGAAGAGCAATCCAAGGGCTAATGCTGCCTCTTTGAAAGTTGGGTATGTCACTTCATTAACAGTCTTAATGTTGTCAAAACTTGTTGCTCCTTTGACATGCAGTAACAACAACCTTAAATAGTACCGTTCTTGATCTTTCATACTGACAGTATACATTCTTCCAATCACTGAAGAACCTCCTCGCTTTCTAACTTCCCATGCACCTTCTTTCCAAACATAGTGCTCTGGAATTTGGCGGTAGAAGTAATCATGAGCATGCGGGTCACTCTCATTCAGCTCAAAGTAGCCCATCAGAGTAGATTTTCTGTGCATTGTGTAACTGATGTCGTCAACAGAGTCATCCTCATGAAAATAAAGTGGTTGAGAATGTGGGAGATGTACAGCCAGGCGAATAATGGAGTGCGATTGTCTATGCATCGGGTAAGCAAATATTCGCCAAGCTGCCTCCGGTGCACTCACGTATCTTGAATCCATGAATTGATGTGTTTCATCATGGTGGATATTGGTTTGGCAAATTTCAAGATTGGCTTTATCATGTCCTTTGTAGACATATTTGAATAGGTATTTTACACTTTGAATGGAAGCACATACCTCAACATTAATATGACACTTGTATGTTAATAGTAGGTAAGGGTTATAGGGAACAACCCAAGAATTATCACTCATCTTTGAACGGATTTGAAAGGATGATCCTTCCTTTCTTTGATAAGTAGGGTATGCATCCTTAGCTATGAGTGTTCTTGGTTGGAAATCTTTAGGAAAACCTTTCTTACACTTGCCAAGATCCATACATGGAGAATTGGGGTTGTGTTGTCCACAGGGTCCATGAATCATGTGTTGCATCACAATGTCATGGAGCAGAGGGTATTCTTCTGGATCAGGGATTTCAGCCCAAACTATATTATCCACTTCAACCTCAGTTCTTAGTTTGGATTTGCTATCCAGAATGATCAAAATGTGAGCGTGTGGTAGGCCACGCTTTTGGAATTCAATCACATGAACCATTGCACAAACTTTGCCAAATAATCCAGTGTTAATTTCTTTTAATAGGGCTTCCAGTTTAATTCTGAAGACACGGGCGACTAAATCAGGTCTATGTTCCACACGCTGCCATGGCTCTAAATTGTTTGTAATCTCCCTCCATTTAGGATTACAGGTCATGGTTACAAAAAGATCTGGTCGTCCAAATTTTGTCACAATAGCCATGGCATCCTGATAGCGTTGCTGCATGTTTCTGGGACTGCCTTCAAAAGAAGATGGTAAAATGACCGTCTTGCCAATGGGAATACCTTTCTCAACAGATTGTTTCAGGAGATGTTCCTGGAGTACGCAATAATCCTCTACTTTTAAATCCTTTTGATGATGACGGATAAAATTTAAGCGATTAGCCTCGATTTTCACATACGCATCCACTAAGTACTGCTGTGTTAGTTTGCCACCATTCAAGACAGGATTGAACTGATTCCGTACAGACAGCAAATAGCAGTAATACTGGAGCTGTGTAACCCGGCGTTGACTTTTGCCTTGATGCTTGAGTCCCTCATGCCAGCCTTGTTCTCCATGAGGGAAAAATAAAGGATAGAGTAATGCATCTAAATTGCTGTGTAGAATACTGACTTGCTGTGTTTTTGGGGCCAAGGGGTTATTTGGATCAGGTTTCAAATGAATTAAAATGTCTCTATTGAATGGTGGCTCTCCATCAGCATTTTCAAAGACTACAGCAACTTCATTGGCAGTAGGATTGTTATAGCGTCTCGGGTCTTGGTCTCTGTCTTGTTTAATGGCCATGATAATATTTGGCATGACAGTGCCATGTTCTCTTGCCTTCTGTTCTTCTTCTAATTCAACATGACGTAACATTTTATATGCCGAAACAAAGGGATTAATATTATCCAATTGAAGAGCAATGATACTCATTAAAGTAGGATTACATTTAACATTTTCTGGAGACTGTAGCCGTTGGTCTGTAGCGCTTAGAGTATCTAAAATGTACAGTTGTGCATATGCTGGAGTTTGATCTTGAGCAGGATGGAGTGTTCCAGTGCGATGATAAATTTGCCCATGAATACGGAAACAGTAAGGGCCGTGTCCAGGTGGTAGAGAAACATGGGCACCCATGGAGGCAAAAGCAAAAGAACTATTAATGCTCCTGATATTCTCCATCAAATTTTGACTGTACTCACTCTCTCCTTTCAGCAAGCGTTCGAAGACGTGCGGGTATTGAGTTAATGGTACCTTTACTTTTCCCTTGTGGCAACAAAGAGTAAAGTGTTGATCTGATGGGCGTTCAGCAGGAAAATGGCGAGCCTCACAATGTTCACATATTACATTCATGAAACCACAGAAATGTTCTACAATAACATGATCCTGATCAATAAATCCCATTTGATGTATGAGAGGTGAATTGAATAAACGTAGAAGTTTATTATGTAATCCTACATAGATGAGACGTGGAAGGGATGTAGATTCCAAACATTCCATAAATGAAGAAGTGGAATATATATTCCGTTCTGACTCTTGCAATGTAGAAGTGGAAGAAATAATTTGGCGTTCTTCACGACGTAATTCTGCCAAATGGGTCAAGCGGACTTGTCTAGATGTAGGAGATTCTGTATCTTGACGCATCTGTCTTTTCCTTTTAAGCCTCAAAATTTTACACTGTTTGCTGTATGGCGTCTCCTCACCACAGTGTTTTCGTTTGGATGTGGCCTTGCGATGTGTTAAAGGCTGTTCAGTTGTAGTTAATGTAGTAGAAGAAGTGGCAGCAGTATGAGGATCAGACGAACAGGTGGCAGCAGTATGATGGTCAGACAAAGAGGTGGCAGGAGTCTGAGGATGAGACGAAGAGGTAGCAGCAATCTGAGAATGAGACGAAGAGGTGGCAGCAGTCTGAGGATCAGACGAAGAGGTGGCAGCAGTCTGAGGATCAGACGAAGAAGTGGCAGCAGTCTGAGGATCAGACGAAGAGGTGGCAGCAGTCTGAGGATCAGACGAAGAGGTGGCAGCAGTCTGAGGATCAGACGGATCTCCTGCAGGCATTAACTTTTTCTGTTTGCGTCGTTGAGGCAGAGGCATTGATTTTTTGCCTAATCGTTCTGTCCTTCCTTCTAAAGACTGTATTGAAAGGGGTGTTTTCAAAGCAGACTTTTCCTTGTCCAAGGGAAGTCGTCTTTCTTCAGAACTCTCCTCCACACCCTTCTTGCGCATACGCACAGACACCTTGCAAACCTTTCCTTTTTTGATTTCCATTGAGGTAATGGGAGGTGTTAAAGGCAGTTCACTTGGTAGAATGTCAGTACACGAAGAGGCTGGAGTAGCATCTGTGTCAGACGGTTCTTCAGTGACTGGAATTTTTGTTTGTTTGCATGTGGAACGTGCAGTCATGGCTCTTGTTTCCATTCGTTGGCTTGTTTTTTCAGGAGACACTTCCGAAATACGTGTATGTAAAGCAGTCTTCGTAGCATCCAACCGAAAACGTCTCAGTGGAGAAGAGAGTTTAGCAAACCGTTTGAGTTTAGCAGCCTTAACCCTATCTAACCGAATACGTCTCTCTGCAGAAGTCTCATTTGCAATACGTTTGGCGTAAGCAGCCTTAAGACGATGTAAGCGAATACGTCTCCTTTCTAAGGTCTCTTCAGCAAGGCGTTTCGCCTTAGCAGCCTTATCACTATCTAAGCGAAGACACCTGTCTTCTGAAGTCTCCTTTGCAGTACGTTTCGCCTTAGCAGCCTTACGCAGATGTAACCGAACACGTTTCTCTTCCACACTCTCCTCTGCAATGCGTTTAGCTTTAGCAGCCTTATCACGATCTAACCGAAGACGTCTCTCTTCCAAAGTCTCGTCTGCACGCTTCTTCTTAGGTGTAGATGCAGCCTCCTTGGCAAGAGCGATATTTTGTGTTGGAGAGCTCATCTTAGTAAGAATAAGCAGTGTTTGAAATCCAAAAAGAGCTAGAGTGTGTTAGTTAAGGAACCAATGAATAATAACTGTGTAAACATACAAAAACAATAAAACTAAAGTATGTATTTCCAAAACCTGTTAGAATGAAATGATAGACTTCTTTAAAGTAACAAACAAAGATGTAATGATGTTTACTGTATGGAGTATTGAATGGAAATGAGTGTGTTAAAATTTTTTAAAAACTGCCGTGAAGGCAAAACAAATGGATGTAATGGCCCTTTCCGATACGCGGTATGAAAGCAAATGTTCAACATTGTAAAGCGTTAATACAACCAGGATGACGTCAATTTCTGCATAACCACCAGCAAGGTTGTTGTTGCATAAGGTGTTGAAAAATGGCAGAGTTAGGGTTAATTTTTACCAAGAACTGAAGGTTTTGGTATAATAGCAGAAGTAGTGGTTTTTATATTTGTTGCTGGAGTAGGGGAAAGAGCGGCCTTAACGTGAAGTATGAAATGGCAGAATGTGACAAAGCAGGGTGAAAAAAGAAATAAAGCAACTTGCGTATGAGATATTGAAAGAGGCAGGTCAATGTAAAAAGTAACGTAAATGCGGTGATGTAGTGTAACGTTACGCAACTGCAGCCCTGGTGACAGGTATTGAGAAGTTGCATTTAAAATGTAAATCTTAGCCCATGTTATGGAAGTATGTAAATGTGCATATACAATGGACGTGTGAAAGGGGACCCAGTCAGTAATAGAGTGTAAAATATTAGGTATGTAAAAGTAGTGAATATCCTACTGGGATGACAGGGACTTTGACATGAGCGTTAATTTCAAATAGCATCATAACCGTTGGAAAAACAGCATCTGCCGCATGTGGCGCATAGCCACAGCATAACTGCAGGACTTGGGGGCGGTTGCATGAATCCCCATAGTCATTATAATCGCCATAGTAGTCAGTATCTATTTATTTGCAGCAGGTGCAGCAATTTGTGTTTTGCAGTTGTGGCAGGTGCTGTATGGAAAAAAAACGGAGGGTGACCGCGCTTTTTATGGTGGCGGGACCTGCGGCAAGTTCCCCTATACTTACAATGGGGATTAGCGGAACAACACCGCAAGTGCAGCAGTTATGCGGTGGCAATGCAGCAAACAGATCTGATGCAATTGTGTCAGCACATCTGACGTGATTTCAAATAACCACTGATGTGAACTGGCCAGGTAGCATTACCACCAAACTGTTAAATATAAGACAGGTAGTAGTGCTACAGAGTAATGACTATGAAAAATATTACAAATTGACATATAATGGGTTAACCTACTCGTAACCGTGTGATGACTGACTCCTAACTCCAAAAAAAAATCAAAGAGCCTGTAAGAAGTTAATGTAGCATTGGCACGCATAACAAATACTGGACGATTAATAAAAATAAAAATAGTATTAAAGTGTTTAGTAATGAAATGCCAGTAGTAGACCACATAGTGACATAGACAGTGAATAGGCAAAACAATAGAAGACGTTAATGTACCACTTACATGCTATAAAACAGTGTGGATGAGAAAATAAATAACAAATAGTATAGAAGAGGTTAATTTGCAAATGTCATGAGTACAGCACCTAGTAACACAGTTAGTGAATAGCAAACCGAAAGTAGGGGGTTAATGTAGCATTTTGAACCCTATAAAACATAGTGTGGGAAAACAAAATGGCAAATGGCATAGAAGAGGATAATGTATAAATGGCCTTAGTGGACCACATAGTGAGATAGGAAGTGGGGCAGAAATAGAATAGAAGGGGTTAATATACAAATCGCCTTAGAGCCCTATCACATGAGCTCTTTCTATAAAATTGCGGTAGATGGAGCGAAAAAAAATGCATCTGCTGCGATAGCCACATTAACATTGCACTTGCGGGGCGGGGTAGCGGTAATCCCTATAGAAAGCATAAGGGGACTTGCGGCAGGTGCGGTTTTGCACTTGCGGCAAGTGTTGCCAGAAAAAAAAACGAACTTGCCGCACCTGCCGCAAGTGTCCCTATAGTTTATATGGGGATTCCCGCAACAGCGGCGCAAGTGCAAGGTTTAATCGGCAATCGCAGCAGATGGGTATTTTTAATCACTTGTGGGGTGAAGTTGTAAAATCGCAGATGTCCAGCACATAGTGACACAGTTATTGAATAGCAAACAGAATAGAAGGGGTTAATGTATGAGTTTAAAGCCTATAAAATAGTCATGCTGCAACTAAAATAGAAAAGGCATAGAAGAGGTTAATGTAAAAATGTCCTTAGTACAGCAGATAGTGAGATAGCAAGTGGAGGACAAATCTTATATATAAAACCCGAAGGCCACTTCCGGAAAAGGCCACGCCTACTTCCGTGATGGCCTTCGCCCAGGCTCATCCAGTGCACTGTAGCCGGCCTGCCCCCGGCTACAGGCACCGGCACATGGAACGTTCCGATCTCGGAAGTTCCGTGTGCCCTCCAGCCACTCCCCTCCACCCTCTGCCCTCCAGCCAGTAGCTACATACCGGGGGGCAGGGGGGCCCATTGCCCGCCACCTCGGGGCCCACACACACCCTGGGGATACCCGTGCTCCCTGCTGTCTGCCTACAGAGGAGGGAGGGCGGGACTTCCTCTCCTGCAGCTCTGCCCACCCTCCTCTCCTCTCCTCCTACAGTACACCTGATTCCCGGCCCGTGGTGAGTCTGCAGCCCCACACGCTGCTCTGTCCTCCAGCCTCTGTGCCTCCCTCTGACCCCTCCAGCCTGTGTGCCTCCCTCTGACCCCTCCAGCCTGTGTGCCTTTCCCTCTGACCACCCTCCAGCCTGTGTGCCTCCCTCTGACCCCTCCAGCCTGTGTGCCTCCCTCTGACCCCTCCAGCCTGTGTGCCTCCCTCTGACCCCTCCAGCCTGTGTGCCTCCCTCTGACCCCTCCAGCCTGTGTGCCTCCCTCTGACCCCTCCAGCCTGTGTGCCTCCCTTTGACCCCTCCAGCCTGTGTGCCTCCCTCTGACCCCTCCAGCCTGTGTGCCTCCCTCTGACCCCTCCAGCCTGTGTGCCTCCCTCTGACCCCTCCAGCCTGTGTGCCTCCCTCTGACCCCTCCAGCCTGTGTGCCTCCCTCGGACCCCTCCAGCCTCTGTGCCTCCCTCTGACCCCTCCAGCCTGTGTGCCTCCCTCTGACCCCTCCAGCCTGTGTGCCTCCCTCTGACCCCTCCAGCCTGTGTGCCTCCCTCTGACCCCTCCAGCCTGTGTGCCTCCCTCTGACCCCTCCAGCCTGTGTGCCTCCCTCTGACCCCTCCAGCCTGTGTGCCTCCCTCTGACCCTCCAGCCTGTGTGCCTCCCTCTGACCCCTCCAGCCTGTGTGCCTCCCTCTGACCCCTCCAGCCTGTGTGCCTCCCTCTGACCCCTCCAGCCTGTGTGCCTCCCTCTGACCCCTCCAGCCCGTGTGCCTCCCTCTGACCCCTCCAGCCTGTGTGCCTCCCTCTGACCCCTCCAGCCTGTGTGCCTCCCTCTCACCCCTCCAGCCTGTGTGCCTCCCTCTGACCCCTCCTGCCTGTCTGCCTCCCTCTGACCCCTCCAGCCTGTCTGCCTCCCTCTCACCCCTCCAGCCTGTGTGCCTCCCTCTGACCCCTCCAGCCTGTGTGCCTCTTCTGACCCCTCCAGCCTGTGTGCCTCCCTCTGACCCCTCCAGCCTGTGTGCCTCCCTCTGACCCCTCCAGCCTGTGTGCCTCCCTCTGACCCCTCCAGCCTGTGTGCCTCCCTCTGACCCCTCAAGCCTGTGTGCCTCCCTCTGACCCCTCCAGCCTGTGTGCCTCCCTCTGACCCCTCCAGCCTGTGTGCCTCCCTCTCACCCCTCCTGCCTGTGTGCCTCCCTCTGACCCCTCCAGCCTGTGTGCCTCCCTCTCACCCCTCCAGCCTGTGTGCCTCCCTCTCACCCCTCCAGCATGTGTGCCTCCCTCTGACCCCTCCAGCCTCTGTGCCTCCCTATGACCCCTCCAGCCTGTGTGCCTCCCTCTCACCCCTCCAGCCTGTGTGCCTCCCTCTGACCCCTCCAGCCTGTGTGCCTCCCTCTGACCCCTCCAGCCTGTGTGCCTCCCTCTGACCCCTCCAGCCTGTGTGCCTCCCTCTGAACCCTCCTGCCTGTGTGCCTCCCTCTGCCCCCTCCAGCCCTCCTCTGCCCCCTCCAGCCCTCCTCTGCCCCCTCCAGCCCTCCTCTGCCCCCTCCAGCCGTCCCCTGCCCCCTCCAGCCCTCCTCTGCCCCCTCCAGCCCTCCTCTGCCACCTCCAGCCGTCCCCTGCCGCCTCAGCCGTCCCCTGCCCCCTCCAGCCGTCCCCTGCCCCCTCCAGCTGTCCCCTGCCCCCTCCAGCTGTCTCCTGCCCCCTCCAGCCGTCCCCTGCCCCCTCCAGCCGTCCCGGGTTGGCCACATGTTGACTCAGGATCCAGGCGCCGGAGAAAACGCAGGGTCGGTGGTAAGTATAGCGGAGTTTGTGTGTGTATGTGTGTTTATGCGCTGACCACTCTGCCCACGCCGCTGCGCTGACAACTCTGCCCACGCCGCTGCGCTGACCACTCTGCCCACGCCACTGCGCTGACCACTCTGCCCACGCCGCTGCGCTGACTAATCTCAGCGCGCGCAGTGCTAGCCAGTGAGCCACCATATACTCTGCTACCCACAGAGCCGCCTGTATACACACAATTCATTTCACCGCACTACCCTAACTATTAGTAAATAAACTATACATGGATTCTAGACTACCCGATTCTTTAGAATCGGGCTGCCATCTAGTAGAATATAATGGGTTAATATAAAAAAGGCCGTACTACAGCACATAGTGAGATAAACAGTGTAGCACAAATAGAATGGGTTAATATAAAAAAGGCCGTAGTACAGCACATAGTGAGATAGGCAGTGTAACACTAATAGAATAGAAGGGGTTAATATAAAAATGGCCTTAGTACAGCAGATCGTGAGATAGGCAGTGTAGCACTAATAGAATAGAAAGGGTTAATATAAAAATGGCCTTAGTACAGCAGATCGTGAGATAGGCAGTGTAGCACTAATAGAATAGAAAGGGTTAATATAAAAATGGCCTTAGTACAGCAGATCGTGAGATAGGCAGTATGGCACTAATAGAATAGAAAGCGTTAATATAAAAATGGCCGTAGTACAGCAGATAGTGAGATAGGCAGTGTAGCACTAATAGAATAGAAGGGGTTAAGATAAAAATGGCCGTAGTACAGCACATAGTGAGATAGGCAGTGTAGCACTAATAGAATAGAAGGGGTTAAGATAAAAATGGCCTTAGTACAGCAGATCGTGAGATAGGCAGTGTAGGACTAATAGAATAGAAAGGGTTAATATAAAAATGGCCGTAGTACAGCACATAGTGAGATACGCAGTGTAGCAGTAATAGAATAGAAAGGGTAAATATTAAAATGGCCGTAGTACAGCAGATAGTGAGATAGGCAGTGTAGCACTAATAGAATAGAAAGGGTTAATATAAAAATGGCCTTAGTACAGCAGATCGTGAGATAGGCAGTGTAGCACTAATAGAATAGAAAGGGTTAATATAAAAAATGCCGTAGTAGAGCAGATAGTGAGATAGGCAGTGTAGGAGTAATAGAATAGAAAGGGTTAATATAAAAAAGGCCGTAGTACAACAGATAGTGAGATAGGCAGTGTAGCACTAATAGAATAGAAGGGGTTAATATAAAAAGGCCTTAGTACAGCAGATCGTGAGATAGGCAGTGTAGCACTAATAGAATAGAAAGGGTTAATATAAAAATGGCCGTAGTACAGCAGATAGTGAGATAGGCAGTGTAGCACTAATAGAATAGAAAGGGTTAATATAAAAAAGGCCGTAGTACAGCACATAGTGAGATAGGCAGTGTAGCACTAATAGAATGGAAGGGGTTAATATTAAGATGGCCTTAGTACAGCAGATAGTGAGATAGCAATTGGAGTACAAATAGAATCTAAGGGGTTAATGTGAAAATGGCCTTAGTACAGCACATAGTGAGATAGCAAGTGGAGCAGTATTAGAATAGAAGGGGTTAATATAGTATGAAAAAAAGAGGGCACTATGGTGAAATGTAGCTAATATTAAATTAGTATAAAGAAGGGGTTAATATAAGCCTAGGCATTAGGAATATATAGTCTGATGTGAGATTGTACTGTGAAAACAGCTTTTTCACTTTTACATTGTTCACAAATTCAAATTTCGCGCTCTAAGATGGCGGACGCGAAAAGTTCATTCATAAAAAGCCGGCAGACGCCAGCCGCGATGTGATTGGGCAGCGAAAACGTCATAAACATGGCGCCGTGAATCCGGTTGGTCGGCGCTATTGTGTGAAGATGCCGCTGCCCAATCACAACTCAGCGGGGCGGAGCTACAAACTTCCAGCCAGCCGAACGGCATATCCGAAAATCGCACCAGGCGCTCGGCAAGAAAAGTTCCGAAGTCCCCGCTGTTCGCTGACCAATCGGAATCAAAGCGCCATAAACAACAACCAATCACAATCGCGCCTCATTTCTCAATGGATGTCTATGGGAAGTCGGCATCCAATGACAATCGCGGCGCGAATTTTGAAAATGCACGGAACTTTCCTTGCCGAGCGCCTGGTGCGATTTTCGGACACGGCGTTCGGGAGACTGGAAGTCTATAGCTCCGCCCCGCTGAGTTGTGATAGGACAGCGGCATCTTCACACAATAGCGCCGACCAACCGGATTAACGGCGCCATGTGTATGAATTTCCGCTGGCCAATCACACCGCGGCTGGCGTCTACCAGCATTTTATGAATGAACATTTCGCGTCCGCCATATTACAGCGGCGAGTTGTACGGTCGGCGCCTGAATGCGTGTTCGGACACAGCGGTCTCATAGACCACGGAGGCCGCTAGAAGCGCCGAAGTGTGCGCTTGTAGCGCAGAAGTCGGCGCTTGCAGCGGCGAAGTGTCCGAACTGTGGCGCACGCTCCATGCAGCGCCGATTGGCGCTGCATGGGGCAAAATAGTAAAAGTGGTGAAAAATAAAGATAGTAAAAGAGGTGAAAATAAAACTCCACATCAGGACTATAGGCTCTGATGTGAAAAGGTAGATTGTCCAAAGGATATCTTAGCTGATCAATGGTAGATCCCGATCCGGCGCTTGCTTCCCGACGTCCCGCACGAAGGATGGATATCTCGGCTCAAATGTAGTCGAACAGATGGTCCAGCGGTAGCTTCTCGTTGTCCTTGAAAGACCGTCACGAAGGATGGATTTCTTGGCAGAAATATAATCGAACAGACGGTCCAGCGATAGGTTCTCGTTCTCCCACAAAGGGGATTCAAAGAGGTTGAAGATTTAAAATTGCCGCTATAAATAAGCGGATTTATCTGATTGGAGGGCGGCAACTTCAGAAAGCTGGCGCCATGAATGTGATTGGTCGCTATGTATTTTCAAAAAAGGCGCAGCGATTGTGATTGGACGGCGGCTTCCTATCGAGATAGATAGAATAGATAGACAAAGGAGGGGATTTTATGGCCGAGCCCCTGGTTCTATTTCCGGCCAGGTGACTCGGCTCAGAGGCATCATTCGACGGGGCCGGAAACTGGCAATCAGCGATTCGCGGCGATAGGTAGCGTATTACCAACGACTCACAATCATTGCGAGTCGTTGGTAAGACGCGACCAATGTCCGCGAACCGCTGAATGCGAGTTTGCGGCCCCGTGGAACGACGAATAAGAGCCGACTCCCGTGACCGAAAATAGACGCAGGGGCCCGGCCATAAAATGCCCGAGACACCGCTATGTATGTGAATAGGAAGTGAGGTGCTCTTTTCATTGGTCGGTAATTCGAGCTCACTTCCTATAGACATACATTAGCGGTATGTCGGAAAATATATGGCCGGCCTTGTGGTTGTATTTTCGGACACGTGGGTCGGATATTATCGGTAAAAAAATTTTTTATTTCTGTATGTATGTATGTTTATTTTTATGTATTTTTAAATGTATATTTGTAAATAGATAGAGGTAGGTAGATAGATCATAAAAAGAATCCAAAAATAAAAAAAATAATTTTTTTTTTTTATTATTATTTTTTATTGAATTATTTATTATTTTTTATTATGTTTGTTATAATTTTTTAATTATTTTTTAATTTTTTTTTTTATTATTAAATTTATTATTTAGGCTGAGACACAGTTCTCATTGAGGTCCGCTGAAATTTTATTAATTTTAAATTATTTTTTAATTATTTTTTTTATTATTAAATTTATTATTTAGGCTGAGACACAGTTCTCATTGAGGTCCGCTGAAATTTTATTATTGTTAAATTATTTTTTAATTATTTTTTTTATTATAAAATTTATTATTTAGGCTGAGACACAGTTCTCATTCAGGTCCGCTGAAATTTTATTATTTTTAAATTATTTTTTAATTATTTTTTTTATTATTAAATTTATTATTTAGGCTGAGACACAGTTCTCATTCAGGTCCGGTGAAATTTTATTATTTTTAAATTATTTTTTAATTATTTTTTTTATTATTAAATTTATTATTTAGGCTGAGACACAGTTCTCATTCAGGTCCGGTGAAATTTTATTATTTTTAAATTATTTTTTAATTATTTTTTTTATTATTAAATTTATTATTTAGGCTGAGACACAGTTCTCATTCAGGTCCGGTGAAATTTAATTATTTTTAAATGATTTTTTAATTATTTTTTTTATTATTAAATTTATTATTTAGGCTGAGTCACAGTTCTCATTCAGGTCCGCTGAAATTTTATTATTTTTAAATTATTTTTTAATTATTTTTTTTATTATTAAATTTATTATTTAGGCTGAGACACAGTTCTCATTCAGGTCCGCTGAAATTTTATTATTTTTAAATTATTTTTTAATTATTTTTTTTATTATTAAATTTATTATTTAGGCTGAGACACAGTTCTCATTCAGGTCCGCTATTTTTTAAAATTATTTTTTAATTATTTTTTTTATTATTAAATTTATTATTTAGGCTGAGACACAGTTCTCATTCAGGTCCGCTGAAATTTTATTATTTTTAAATTATTTTTTAATTATTTTTTTTATTATTAAATTTATTATTTAGGCTGAGACACAGTTCTCATTCAGGTCCGCTGAAATTTTATTATTTTTAAATTATTTTTTAATTATTTTTTTTATTATTAAATTTATTATTTAGGCTGAGACACAGTTCTCATTCAGGTCCGCTGAAATGTTATTATTTTTAAATTATTTTTTAATTATTTTTTTTATTATTAAATTTATTATTTAGGCTGAGACACAGTTCTCATTCAGGTCCGCTGAAATGTTATTATTTTTAAATTATTTTTAAATTATTTTTTTCATTATTAAATTTATTATTTAGGCTGAGACACAGTTCTCATTCAGGTCCGCTGAAATTTAATTATTTTTAAATGATTTTTTAATTATTTTTTTTATTATTAAATTTATTATTTAGGCTGAGACACAGGTCTCATTCAAGTCCGCTGAAATTTTATTATTTTTAAATGATTTTTTAATTATTTTTTTTATTATTAAATTTATTATTTAGGCTGAGACACAGTTCTCATTCAGGTCCGCTGAAATGTTATTATTTTTAAATTATTTTTTAATTATTTTTTTTATTATTAAATTTATTATTTAGGCTGAGACACAGTTCTCATTCAGGTCCGCTGAAATTTTATTATTTTTAAATTATTTTTTAATTATTTTTTTATTATTAAATTAATTTGTTAGCATTGAAATACATTAGCGGTGTGTCGGCGATTTTATGGCCGGCGACCTGGTTCTATTTGTCGGCCCTAAAATCGCGGACACACCGCTAATGCATGTCTGATTGGTCTGCGTCCAATCCGAAATCGGGCGGACTGGCCATAGACATGCATTAGCGGTGTGTCCGCGATTTTAGGGCCGACAAATAGAACCAGGTGGGCGGCCATAAAATCGGCGACACACCGCTAATGTATTTGAATGGGATCTGAGGAGCTCTTCTGATTGGCTGAGGGCATTAGAGAGCGACCAATCAGAAGAGCAGCTCAGAGATAGAATGGCGGATTTCGCGTCCATTGTATCTTAATGAGAAGTGAAGAGGACGTCGGAGATGGAAGTTGGCGGAAAGAAGACAGAAGACCCCGGGGGACGGACGAAGAGCCGGAGATGGCGGAAAGAAGAGAGAAGAGCGGCGGGGCCGGAGGAAGAGGACGGCTGGCCGGACGAATGGATTGTGGATCGGACGAACGATCAGATGACTAAGAAGGCATGTAAGTGATCGACGGGGGCGTTAGGTTAGGGGACGGCGGGGGCTTCGGGTGTAGGGCTTTATGTGTTAGCGGTGTGAGCGTAGGAGGCGGCGGGGCTTAGGGGATAGGGGCTTAGGTGCGGCGGGGCTTAGGGGGCAGGGGGGGGTAGGGGTTTAGGTGCGGAATCGGAGGTAGGGGGTTAGGTGCGGCTTAGGGGGTAGGGGCTTGCGGCAGAGGGTAGTGGCTGCGGCGGGGTAGTGGATTAGGGCGGCAGGGCGTAGGGGCTTCGGCGGCGGGGTAGTGGGTTAGGGGTTAGGGCGGCAGGGGGTAGGGGCTTGCGGCGGGGTAGTGGGTTAGGGCGGCAGGGGGTAGGGGCTTCGGCAGTGGGGTAGTGGGTTAGGGGTTAGGGCGGCAGGGGGTAGGGGCTTGCGGCGGGGTAGTGGGTTAGGGCGGCAGGGGGTAGGGGCTTCGGCGGCGGGGTAGTGGGCTAGGGGTTAGGGCGGCTTAGGGTGTAGGGGTACTGCGGACTTAGGGGGTAGGGGTTTAGGTGCGGCGGGTGGGGGCTTGGCGGCGGGAACTTAGGAGGCTGCGGGGCTTAGGGGGTAGGGGCTTAGGTGCGGCGGGGCTTAGAGGGTAGGTGGTTAGGTGCGGCGGGGCTTACGGGGTAGGGGCATAGGTGCGGCGGGTCGGGGCTTAGGGTGTAGGGGTGCGGGGGCAGGGGGCTGTAGTGTACAGCGCGTAGTGGCTTAGGGCGGCAGGGGGCAGTAGTGTACAGCGCGATGGTATACTACAGTCCCATGGCGCTTATGGGCATGGGACTGTAGTATACTGTAGCGGTGTACAGGGTTAGGTGCGACGGGGCTTACGGGGTAGGGGCATAGGTGCGGCGGGTCGGGGCTTAGGGTGTAGGGGTGCGGCGGACTTAGGGGGTAGGGGTTTAGGTGCGGCGGGTGGTGGCTTGGCGGCGGGAGCTTAGGAGGCTGCGGGGCTTAGGGGGTAGGGGCATAGGTGCGGCGGGTCGGGGCTTAGGGTGTAGGGGTGCGGCGGCAGGGGGCTGTAGTGTACAGCGCGATGGTATACTACAGTCCCATGGCGCTTATGGGCATGGGAGTGTAGTATACTATAGCGGTGTACACTACAGTCGTATGGACTTAGGGGGTAGGGGTTTAGGTGCAGCGGGTGGTGGCTTGGCGGCGGGAGCTTAGGAGGCTGCGGGGCTTAGAGGGTAGGGGCATAGGTGCGGTGGGTCGGGGCTTAGGGTGTAGGGGTGCGGCGGCAGGGGGCTGTAGTGTACAGCGCGATGGTATACTACAGTCCCATGGCGCTTATGGGCATGGGATCGTAGTATACTATAGCGGTGTAGAGGGTTAGGTGCGACGGGGCTTACGGGTTAGGTGCGACGGGGCTTACGGGGTAGGGGCATAGGTGCGGCGGGTCGGGGCTTAGGGTGTAGGGGTGCGGCGGACTTAGGGGGTAGGGGTTTAGGTGCGGCGGGTGGGGGCTTGGCGGCGGGAGGTTAGGAGGCTGCGGGGCTTAGGGGGTAGGGGCATAGGTGGGGCTTAGGGTGTAGGGGTGCGGAGGACTTAGGGGGTAGGGGTTTAGGTGCGGCGGGTGGGGGCTTGGCGGCGGGAGGTTAGGAGGCTGCGGGGCTTAGGGGGTAGGGGCATAGGTGCGGCGGGTCGGGGCTTAGGGTGTAGGGGTGCGGCGGACTTAGGGGGTAGGGGCATAGGTGCGGCGGGTCGGGGCTTAGGGTGTAGGGGTGCGGGGGCAGGGGGCTGTAGTGTACAGCGCGTAGTGGCTTAGAGCGGCAGGGGGCTGTAGTGTACAGCGCGATGGTATACTACAGTCCCATGGCGCTTATGGGCATGGGACTGTAGTATACTATAGCGGTGTACAGTACAGTAGTATGGGCTTCTGTGGCTTGGTTAGTGGTAGGTGTCAGCGACTCGCAATGCCCGCTTCGCGGGCATTGCTTCGCGAGGCTGCAACGACTCGCAATGCCCGCTTGCGGGCATTGCTTCGGAGTCGCCGTGCCCGCTACGCGCATGGACAGAGTCCAGGAGATGAAACCTGGACTCGCTAACCAAGCCACCGGAAGTTGCGCCGCTCCGACGGAAGTCAGCTACGGCAATTATATAATAGATAAGCAGTGTTCAAACTGTGATTAACAAAAGGAAAATCAGAGGCTCTGTAAAAACCAAACCACAATCATGTAGACCAACAAAAATTTCAACCACAACTGCCAGTAAAATTGTTCGGAATGCAAAGAAAAATCCACAAATAACATCAACTGAAACACAGGACTCACTGAAAACTAGTGATGAGACTTGGAAGATGTTCAATAAGGAGGCACTTGAAGAAAAATGGACTGCATGGTCAAGTCACCAGAAGAAAGCCATTGCTGCACAAACGCCACAAAGTATCTTGCCTATGTGGCGCCCCACTAATCGGTGCACCATGGAGGGGAACTGCACCCATATCAGAGTGTGTAGTATCCCTGTGACCAGGGGATTGGGATGTTAATCTGGGGCTTTCATCACATGCATTTACACACCTTGAGCCAGGGAATCAATTTGTTAACCCGTTACTAGGGAACCGATCCCGGTGGGCAGAGTTTAGGTGGGTAGTGAAGAGCAGGAAAAGTAGTTAGCCAGATTGTGAGGAAAACTGAAGAAGTGGGAACCCTGCGAGTGGCGCAGTGAAGGGCACCTCCAGGCAGAAGGGGGATCCTCGGGTGTTAGTGAACACCCTAATCTAGACCGGCACGGCACTCGGCCTGGAGGGACCCAGTCCAGAAATGGATGACCGGCTCTGAGAGTGGTGTAGGCGTTCATCCCTGAGCCGCCAAACCGGAGTGACGTTAGCTGTTTCAGGGAGTCGCAACCAATCCTTGCATACATCCCCAAAAGCACCCGTATAGGACCAAGAGTGTTGCTGGCGTCAGACTCCATACAGTGGATCCATGGGGACTGGCGAAGGGCTCTGTGCAGGGAAGCACTAGAAAGTAACAGGAGGGAAAAAGCAAAGAATGAGGACCGAGGAGAAACCGGCAGGAACACCGTAGAGGGCCTCAAAGAGACATTCTATCCCCTGGTGACTACCCAGTCCAGCTACCCGTGACTGTGTAAACCTGAAAGCTGCTAAAGTTACCAGTAATCCCATTAAGAGCCTAAACAGTGTGTGCTGTCTCATTTACATCGTGCCGGAGTAACTGCATTCCAGTCGCCTCAGCATACCGTAGGTGGTGTCACGAACACTTTATTTTATTTTATTTTTACACATTTTTCAGTGATCACCAGGGCCATGGGCCGGGCATCGGCCATCAGCGACAGTTCCCTTAATCAAGGCCCGGGATACGAGTACCCCACTGCCCTGGGGTGGGTCATCTACAATATGTCACACAGCACAGAGACAAACCTCCACATTTCTGGAACAAGGTTATTTGGAGTGATGAGATCAAATGTTTTGGCCAAAATCTTAAACGTTACATTTGGAGAGGTGTCAACAAGGCCTTTGATAAAAGGAACACCATTTCTACTGTAAAGTATGGAGGTGGATCGTTGATAATATGGGGATGTGTGACCTACAAAGGCACAAGAAACTTGGTCGAAGTTGAAGGAAAGATGAATGCAGCACATTATCAGCAAATGCTGGAGGAAAATTTGCACTTACCTGCCTGGAAGCTCTGCATGGAATTTGCTCTGATATTCCAACATGACAATTATCCAAAACCCAAGGCGAAGTTGACCTGTCATTGGCTACAACAAAACAAACTGAAGGTTCTGTAGTGGCCATCTCAGATTCCTGACCTTGATACTCTGAGGTGAACTCATGCGCACAATTCATGCAAGAAAGCCCAGGAATTTACAAAAACTGGAGGCTTTTTGCCAAGAAGAATGGGCAGCTTTTACCATCTGAGAAAATAGTCTTATCCACAAATACCGCAAAAGACGTCAAGCTGTCAGTGATATTTGAGGGGTATGTGAGCTTTTGATCAGGATCATTTGGGTGTTTTTGGTTGTCATTATGATTCAAAACAATAAAACACAGTAGTTTATTAATAATTGGCTTCACCCAACCAATAACACTGCACATGCGCCAGCCATCCTGGTTTTGGACAGAAGGATGGTGCATTCAGCCTTATATTATAGACTAGCTGTGAGCCCGATGCAAATGCATCGGGTGTCTAGAATATGTTTATTGTTTTTTTAAAGATTTTTAAATAATAATCGCATCATCAATATCAATAATATTAGCAATAGCATTATTATTAGCAGTAATAGCAGTATTAATAGCATTATTAGCAGTATTATGAGCATTAATAACAGTATTAATAGCATTAATAGCAGTATTAATAGCATTAAGAGCAGTATTAATAGGAGTAATAGCATTACGAATAGCATTAATAGCATTAGTATGTGCATTAATAGCATTAATAATAGCATTAATAGCATAAATGATAGCATTAATAGCATAAATAATAGCATTAATAGCATTAGTATTAGCATTAATAGCATTAATAATAGCATTAATAGCAATATTATTTGCATTAATAGCATTATTATTACCATTAATAGCATAATTATTAGCATTAACAGCATTATTATTAGCATTAATAGCATTATTAATAGCAATAATAGTACTAATAATAGTATTATTATTAGTATTAATTGCATTATTACCATAAATAGCATTAATAATAGCGTTAATAGCATTATTATGAGGAGAAATAGCATTATTAGCATTAATAACATTATTAATAGCATTAATAGAATTAAAAATAGCATTAATAGCATTATTAATAGCATGATTATTAGCCTTAATAGCATTAATAGCATTAATATTAGCATTAATAGCATTAATAACATTATTAATAACATTAATAGCATTATTAATAGAATTAATAGCATAAATAATAGAATTAATAGCATAAATAATCGCATTAATAGCATTAGTATTAGCATAAAGAGCATTAATAGCAATATTATTAGCATTAATAGCATTTTGAATAGCATAAATAGCATGATTATTAGCCTTAATAGCATTATTAATAGCATTAATAGGATTATTATTAGCATTATTAGCATTAATATTAGCATTAATAGCATAATTATTAGCATTAATAGCATTATTATTAGCAGTAATAGCATTATTATTAGCATTAATAGCATTATTAATAGCATTAATAGCATTAATAATAGAATTAATAGCATTAATATTAGCATTAATAACATTAATAGCATTATTAATAGCATAAATAGCATGATTATTAGCCTTAATAGCATTAATAATAGCATTATTAGCATTATTATTAGCATTATTAGCATTAATATTACCATTAATAGCATAATTATTAGCATTAATAGCATTATTATTAGCACTAATAGCATTATTAATAGCAGTATTAGCATTAATAATAGCATTAATAGCATTATTAATAGCATTAATAGCATGATTATTACCCTTAATAGTATTAATAATATCATTAATAGCATTATTATTAGCATTATTAGCATTAATATTAGCATTAATAGCATAATTAGTAGCATTTATAGAATTATTATTAGCAGTAATAGCATTAATAGCATTAATATTACCATTAATAGCATTAATATTAGCATTAATAGCATTAATAGCATAATTAATAGCATTAATAGCATTAATAGCATTATTAATTGCAAGAATCGACATTATTAATATCATTAATATCATTATGAATAGCATTAATACCATAAATAATAGCATTAATAGCATAAATAATAGCATTAATAAATTTAATAGCAATATTATTAGCATTAATAGCATTTTGAATAGCATAAATAGCATGATTATTAGCCTTAATAGCATTAATAATACCACAAATAGCATTATTATTAGCATTATTAGCATTAATAGCATAATTATTATCATTACTAGCATTATTAGCATTAATAGCATTAATAATAGCATTAATAACATGATTAATAGCATTAGTAGTAGCATTAATAGCAATATTAATAGCATTATTAGCATTATTATTAGCATTAACAGCATTATTATTAGCGTTAATAGCATTAATAATAGCATTAATAACATTATTAATAGCATTAATAGCATTATTGGTAGCATTAATAGCAGTATTAATAGCATTATTAGCAGTATTATTAGCATTAATAGCATTATTAATAGCATTAATAACAATATTAATATCATGAATATCATTATTAGTAGCATTAATAGCAGTATTAATAGCATTAATATCATTATTATTAGCATTTTTATTTTATAGCTGTGAGCTGTAGAATATTTTTAAATTTTTTTTAAGATTTTCGCGGCCGCACTTGCCGCAAGTGCAAAACCGCACTTGCCGCACCTGCCGCAAGTCCCCCTATACTTTCTATGGAGATTACCGCAACCGCGCCGCAAGTGTAACCGCATCTGCCGCGTTTGCCGCATAAGCGTTACACTTGCGGCGCGGTTGCGGTAATCCCCATAGAAAGTATAGGGGGACTTGCAGCAGGTGCGGCAAATGCGGTTTTGCACTTGCGGCAGGTGCGGCCGCGAAAAAAACCGCGGCTGACTGCGGTTTTTTTCGCGACCGCACTTGCCGCAAGTGCAAAACCGCACTTGCCGCACCTGCCGCAAGTCCCCCTATACTTTCTATGGGGATTACCGCAACCACGCCGCAAGTGTAACCGCATCTGCCGCGTTCGCCGCATAACCGTTACACTTGCGGCGCGGTTGCGGTAATCCCCATAGAAAGTATAGGGGGACTTGCGACAGGTGCGGCGGCTGAGGTAGCGACTCGCAATGGTCCTCGCGGCCATTGCTCGCGCTACACAGCGACTCGCAATGGATCCCCATAGATCCATTGTATAGGGGGACTTGCGGCAGGTGCGGCGGCTGAGGCCATTGCTCGCGCTACCTCAGCGGTAAATCGCTAACTTTGTGGCCGAGCCTCTGGTTCTATTTTATTATATTCACTCTGGTTGCTATAGGTGAAGTTATCTAATATATAATTGCCGTAGCGCACTTCTGTCATATTCAGCGCCCATTCAAAATCGCCCATTCTATCTCTATGAGAAGTGAGGCGCGATTCTGATTGGTCGCCGGCAGCACACAGCGACCAATCACAATACCGCCTCACTTCCCATAGAGATAGAATGGACGAAAAGTCGTCCATTGTATCTCTATGAGAAGTGAGGCAATATTCTGATTGGTCGCTGTGTGCTGCCGGCGACCAATCAGAATACCACCTCACTTCCCATAGACATATAATGGACGACTTTGAGTTTCAAATTTACCGCTCAAAGTGAGGCGCTATTCTGATTGGTCGCCGCCAGCACACAGCGACCAATCAGAATAGCGCCTCACTTCTCACAGAGATATAATGGACGACTTTTCGTCCATTATATCTCTATGGGAAGTGAGGCGGTATTCTGATTGGTCGCCGACAGCACACAGCGACCAATCAGAATACCGCCTCACTTCCCATAGAGATATCATGGACGAAAAGTCGTCCATTATATCTCTATGAGAAGTGAGGCGCTATTCTGATTGGTCGCTGTGTGCTGCCGGCGACCAATCAGAATACCGCCTCACTTCCCATAGACATATAATGGACGACTTTGAGTTTCAAATTTACCGCTCAAAGTAAGGCGCTATTCTGATTGGTCGCCGCCAGCACACAGCGACCAATCAGAATAGCGCCTCACTTCTCATAGAGATACATAGCGGTGTTTCGTACAATCCATGGCCGGCCCCTTGGTTCGATTTTCGGACACGGCGCTCGGCTGTTGCCGGTCCACGAAAATCGCAATGGACCTACGTGCCGGACTTACCGCGCCTGCAACGACTCACCTATCTATCTCTATCTCTCTATCTATCTCTCTATATCTATCTATCTATCTCTATTTATTTATTTATCTATCTCTATATCTATTTATCTATTTCTCTATTTATCTATCTTTCTATCTATCTTTTTATCTAATCTATATCTATCTATCTATCATCTCGGTCCAACGACCGACCACAGCCGAGCCCCGTAGCCGAAAATCGAACCAGGGGCCCGGCTATAAATTTCGCGAGACACCGCTAATGTATCTCTATGGGAAGTGAGGCGCTATGCTGATTGGTCGCTGTGTGCTACGCCGACCAATCAGCATAGCGCCTCACTTAAGCACCAAATTTGAAACTCAAAGTCCTCCATTCTATCCCTATGGGAAGTGAGGCGCTATTCTGATTGGTCGCTGTGTGCTGCCGGCGACCAATCAGAATCGCGCCTCACTTTTAGCGGTAAATTTGAAAGTCAAAATCGTCCATTATATCTCTATGGAAAGTGAGGCGCGATTCTCATTGGTCGCTGTGTGCTGCCGGCAACGCCGGCAGCACACAGCAACCAATCAGAATACCGCCTCACTTCCCATAGAGATATAATGGACGAAAAATCGTGCTTACTATTGGCAGTGCTACATTAATCCCTTGCACACCATTTTGGATATAATTTACACTGCTTAGTCTGTTGTGGGAGTGACGGTGGGACATTAACTCCTTCAATCATCTTTTTGATATCATTATAAGTTCCTACTTTAATGCCAGTCGGACATTAACCCCTTCTAAACTTGCACTATATTGGTACCCTGACAGTTTGGACTACATCGGCTACTTAGTCATACATCTGATGTTAAAGTCTCTTTTTAATTGGTTGTAATACAGATTCATTTCTAATTACAAGTACATACACTCACTATAAGTAACTCTTTGCCACTTAAAAATATACAGAAATTTCCATTTACTCTTCCTACAAAAATTAAACAAATAAAATCATGCTATTGTACATGTATATACTCTCACTATTCATATCTTCCTTAACAAACATATTCTACTTCACATTGCATTGTATTGTGATTACACTTGCTAACATGAGCTCTGAGAAATCTGCTGACGTGGCCAAGAAAGCGCCTGTGCCTGCACCGAAGGCTAAGAAGCGCAGCACGGAGAGTGCTGAAGACAGGCACATTCGATTGGACAAAAAGAAGGCTGCATATTACCAACGCATTGCCAAGGAGTCTCCTGAAGAGAGAAGCCTGAGATTACAAAATAAAGCTCTGGCAGCCCGGGAGCATCGCAGAAACATAAGTTCTGACTGTATGAAAAATGATGACGTGGCCAAGAAAGCGGCATTTACTACAACGAAGCGTAAGAAGCGCACCACCGAGATTGCTGAAGACAGATGCATTCGATTGGAGAAAGGGAAGGCTGCGTATTACAAACGCATTTGCAACGAGTCTCCTGAAGAGAGAAGCCAGAGATTGAAAAAAAATGCTCTGGCAGCCCGGGAGCGTCGCAGAAAGAGCAAGTTAATGCAGCAAGTCATACCTTCTCCCGATCTCACTGCTTCCAGCTCAACAGCCGTAGAATTGCCGCATACTGAACATCCTTTACCACCGGCAAAGTGTGCACGTAAGCGAAAATACTGTGCTGAGGAAACAACATATGATAAAAAGGCTCACAGCAACAAAGTTCAAATTGCTTTAAAAGCACGTATCAGTGTGGAGTCTCCTAAGTCAAAACAACTCCGCTTACACAATTCTGTTGCGGCACAACACCGACAACGTGCACGCACTGCTTCCATCTCTTCATTCAGACAGCCTCAGCTTCATATACCATCTACATCCTCATTCATCCAATGTGTGGAACCTGAAGCAGTGCAACGTCTAATATATGTTGGCCTACATAAAAAATATTATATTTTGTTACCTCCTACTGTCCTTATACATCCCATTGGTTTTACCGATAATGACACTTCCATTGTAGAGCACAGCTGTGGTCCAATGACATATACATGTCAATATTGTCAGGCACTACATTTTCATGCTGAGATGCCATGTGATCAAAATTATACACTCTGCTGTCACAAGGCAAGGTCCAGATACCTATCCCTGAATACCCTGAGGTATTCAAGCGTTTACTTACAGGAGAAAGTGAGTACAGTCGTAATCTCATGGACAACATCCGAGCCATCAACAGCTCTTTTGCTTTCGCCTCCATGGGTGCCAATATTTCTCCACCACCTGGACATGGCCCTTACTGTTTCCGCATACATGGCCAAATCTACCATCGCACTGGCACACTAAATCCGGCAGAACTAGCCCTACTCTTAATAGGCGTTGAGAACCTTCCACATAATCTTAAGTTTTTGATCTCACACATCTTGATCACAGCCAAGGTCCTAATTGCTACCAGGTGGAACAAACCCGAAACCCCCAAGTTATTGCATCTCATTGATAGAGTAACGCAGCATGGTATCTTTGAGTTTAATTCAGCATTGCGCTCTAATACTTTTTCAAAACTTAAGCAAAAGATGGGAGCCTTGGTGGATAGCTTTTTCGCCCTCCTTCTCACTCAGGCCTAATGTCGTGACGTAGTGATGAAACTAATAGATTACTGGTTTTTACTCCGTTTATTTCTGCCTGTATTACGATTTTGATACAAGCTTAGACTGAAGGAAATATTTCCGACTCACACATCTTTTATGATATACTTGTTATGTAATCTTTATATTTACGAATACAACTTGTACCCTGTTGTTTGTTTATTTATGTATGTACCTCCTCCCTTCTTATTTTTGTACTCTTCTCCCTTTCCCCCTCCCCTTTAAATTCTAATAAATACATTTGGATGACTACATCCGGCAGATGATCAAGTTCCAACGTATGCTCAACTTTACATCTTGGATACTGCTACCGCCAACGAACAACGTTTGCAATGTCAACCAAATTTACAATGCCATCCAACTTTAATGAGTATTATTGCTCTGCAATTAGAAAACATCAATCCTTTTGTAGCTGCATACAAAATGCTCCGTGACGTGGAACAGGAAGAACAACAAAAGGCTGAAAGAAATGGCACTGTCATGCCAAATATTACGATGGCACTTAAACAAGACCGCAGTCAAGACCCTCGACGCTATAACAATCCTACTGTCAACGAAGTAGCTCTTGTATTTGAAAATAACAATGGGGAGCCACCATTCAACCGATATATATTAATCCATTTAAAAGCCGATCCACAAAATCCTTTGGCTCCAAAGACACAACAGGTCAGCATTCTTCACAGTAACTTGGATGCGTTACTCTATCCTTTATTTTTCCCTTACGGAGAACAAGGGTGGCATGATGGATTGAAGCATCAAGGAAAAAGTGAACGCAGGGTTACACAACTCCAATATTACTGTTATGTGCTGTCTGTCCGCAATGAGTTTAATCCCGTTTTGAATGGTGGAAAATTGACACAGCAGTATTTAGTTGATGCTTATGTGAAAATTGAGGCCAATCGACAGAATTTTATCCGTCAACACCAGTCAGATTTAAAAGTCGAGGATTATTGCATACTTCAAGAGCATCTCATCAACAAATCCATTCAAAAAGGCATTCCCATTGGCAGAACTGTCATTCTACCATCATCTTTCGAATGCAGTCCCAGAAATATGCAGCAGCGTTATAAAGATGCCATGGCTATAGTCACTAAATTTGGTCGCCCAGATCTATTTGTCACCATGACATGTAATCCCAAATGGAATGAGATCACTAACAATTTGGAACCATGGCAACGTGTCGAACACAGACCAGATTTGGTGGCACGGGTCTTCAGAATAAAACTTGAAGCACTGTTAAAAGACATTAAAAATGGCTTATTTGGTAAAGTTTGCGCCATGGTTCATGTAATTGAGTTTCAGAAACATGGGCTACCTCATGCTCACATTTTGCTAATTTTGGATACCACCTCAAAATTACGCACAGAGATTGAAGTTGACAATACTGTTTGGGCTGAAATACCAGATCCTATCACCTACCCTCAGCTTCATAAGATCGTCATGCAACACATGATTCATGGTCCCTGTGGAGAACTAAGGCCAAATTCACCATGTATGCATCTTGGGAAGTGTAGCAAAGGTTTCCCTAAACAATTTCAGGATTTGACTGTCATCGCAAAGGATGCCTATCCGACGTATCGACGAAATACAGGACCATCATTTGAACACCATTCCGTCATGATTGACAATTTGTGGGTAGTTCCTTATAATCCTTTCTTACTACTCAAATATAAGTGTCATATCAATGTGGAAGTTTGTGGCTCCATACAAAGTGTCAAATATTTATTTAAATATGTATATAAAGGACATGATAAAGCAAATCTGGAAATTTGCCAAACAAGCATCCAACATGATGAAACACATCAATTTATGGATTCCCGTTATGTTAGTGCACTTGAGGCAGCTTGGCGGATATTTGCTTATCCCATGCACAAACAATCGCATAGTATTATTCGCCTGGCCGTACATCTGCCTCATTCTCAACAACTCTATTTTCATGAGGATGACTCCGTAGCCAACATCAGACACAAGCTACATAACAATTCCACTCTTATGGGCTATTTTGAGCTCAATAAGAGGGACCCAACTGCTCATACTTATTTATATCGTGAAATTCCAGAACACTACGTTTGGATAGAAGGTTCTTGGCAACAGAGAAAGCGAGGAGGTGCTTCTGTAATTGGAAGAATGTATACCGTAAGTCTCAGAGACCAAGAACGCTACTATTTGCGGTTGTTGTTGCTGCATGTCAAAGGTGCCACCAGTTTTGACAGCATTAAAACGGTTCATGGAGTTACACATCTAACTTTCAAAGACGCTGCCTTAGGTCTTGGTTTATTATTTGATGACAGTTTGTGGAGAAATACCTTACTTGATGCTTGCATTTTGAACATGCCTGCACAGCTACGTGATATGTTTGCCTACATTTGCATTTTTGGCCCTCCTGCTAATCCACTGGAGTTGTGGCTTGAATTTAAAGAACACTTCATTCAAGACTATTGCCATAAATATCACTCAAACACGGAGGAGTGTGTGAATTGTGAAGGATATGCGATGACAGATATCCAAGAAATTTTGAGAAGTCATGGCAAAAAATAAACTGAATTTAACTTACCACGCCCTGTCAGGAAACAACAACTTCCACAACAATTTGATTAAGACGATGAGTTAAGAACAGCTGCTGAGATGAAAGCAACTCTCAATCCTCAACAACTTTTGGCTTATGAGGCTATTATTCAAGCATTAGAAGACACTACTGCAACACCAAAGTGCTTCTTCATTGACAGTCCTGGTGGCAGTGGAAAAACTTACCTTTACCATCTACTTCTACATCAACTAAGGGGAGAAGGAAAAATGGTGTCACCTGCTGCCACTACAGGAATTGCAGCCAATATGCTTGAAGGAGGAAGAACAATTCATTCTCTTTATGGAATACCAATACCTGTGAATGAAACATCAGTTTCCAGGATAAAAAATGACATGGATGCAGCTTATGATTTGCAGAACACTGAACTCTTTATTATAGATAGTGCACAATGGTCTCAAAGTATGCATTGCATGTCATTGAAAGACTCTTACGAGATGTTATGACCAAAAAAGTTACCAACAAAGAAAAGACACCTTTTGGAGCCAAAGTAATTGTACTTGGAGGAGACTTTCAACAATGTCTTCCTGTCATTCCTCATGGCATAAGAACAGATATTGTGGAGAGCTGTTTAAAATATTCTACACATTGGCCAATTTTCAATCCACTCCCGCTTATTAACAACATGCGCTCAATTGATCCGGAATACAGCACTTGGTTGCTTAAACTTGGTAATGGTGAGCTGTCCAATGAATATAATCTTGGAGATGATGTCATCGAGATTCCTCCAGATATGCTGTGCACTGGGTCTTTAATACATGAGATCTTTGGAGACAACATTAACATTGATGTCAATAACAACGAGAGTATCAATATCGCTGCTTCTCATGCTATCCTATGTCCGAAGAATGACGACGTCGATTTTGTTAATTCCAAAGTCATGGATTGCTTGATTGGTGAGTACACAGACTATATGAGTGAAGATTATATTGATGCGGAGGACTGTGATGATTCAGAACAATACCCACCTGAATTTTTACATTCACTTACACCTACTGGAATGCCTCTACATCATCTCAAAATTAAAGTTGGCACCAGAGGCGTAGCTAGGGGTTCAGCACAAGGGGGGCGAAACATCATGAGTGGGCCCCCAGCCCAGGTGACCAGCAATAATCACACGTACAACCAAAATAGGATGTTTACATTGTGAGCCCCAATGGGGACAGTGTTGATGATGTATGTAAAGTGCTGTGGAGTTCATAGTGTAATATAAATGCAAAAAACTTCATTCTTAATATTATGTCACAATACCGGGATCTGAGGATCTTCTATTTCGAGGTCAGGGGCTCTCTGATGCCATGTTGCTGCTTGTCTCGCTGTCGTCCTCTTTTGACACTGCAGTGCGGTGGACAAGAGAGCATTAACTGGTTAATAACAAGAAGTATGGAGTGTACTAACTGAGCCATAAACCCTCCCCATACCATGTCCAGCAGACATTGTAGGATTACTATATGGATTTTATTATTAGGGTATGGACACACTGGCATGAAACACGGATGAGTGCAATGTGTGATTTTATCGCATTGCACTCGGACCAATGTTAATCAATGTCTGAGAGCACACTGACGAGTGTCGGACGCTTTTTTCTCAGCCAGATTCAGGATGAGAAAAAAGTTGCAACATGCTGCGACAGTCTGCGATTCCCGGCCGAGACTCACCAATGCAAGTCTATGTGTCCGACAAAATCACATACTGCACACTAACAGCACACGGACCATCCGAGAGGCATCAGTTTTTTTCACGGATAAATTATCATTCTGTAACTGAGAACACTGTAAAATGTTCCTGTAAATTATTCTACACTAATAGCTGCTGAGGAAAGAACAGATTGCACACGGATGTGATCTGAGAGAAATGTCGGACACTCGCACAGCAGTTGGATGCCAAATGGACCAAAAACCGATGACACTCATCCAACTCTACTGGATGAGAAACAGACCAATTTTAAGGCGGCCGGAAACAGTGTACCACCGTGTCCTCAGCTCCGTGCTGTGCACACAGTATACCACCATGTCCTCAGCTCTGTGCTGTGCACAGACAGTGTACCACCATGTCCTCCATGTCCTCAGCTCTGTGCTGTGCACACAGTGTACAGTACACTGTATGTGCACAGCACGGAGCTGGGTACATGGTGGTACACTGTGCACAGCACAGAGCTAGGGAGATGGTGGTACACTGTTTGTGCACAGCACAGAGCTGAGGACATCCCAGAAGAGACAGACAGGCCACAGACGGGCGGCGGGTCAACACTGAGCCCACCTGGAAGAACTACAACTCCCAGCACCCAACACACTGCCCAGAAATCATATAGGACAGGCAGAAGAACTACAACTCCCAGCATGCCACACCCTGACAACACAGAAAGGTGGCAGCAGCTGCGTGGAGGCAGATACACGGTACAGCTGCCAATATCACCACACACAGCGCCAGCCACAGCCCCAGTCCTCCTGCACCCCCATCCTCCTCTCCTCTGTCCTCCTCTCCTCTGCCCCTCTTGCTGCTCCTCTATCCTCCTGCACCCCCATCCTCCTCTCCTCTGTCCTCCCGCACCCCGTCCTGCTCTCCTCTGTCCTCCTGCACCCCTGTCCTCCTCTCCTCTGTCCTCCTGCACCCCCGTCCTCCTCTCCTCTGTCCTCCTGCACTTCCGTCCTCCTCTCCTCTGTCCTCCTGCATCCCCGTTCTCCTCTCCTCTGTCCTCCTGCACCCCCGTCCTCCTCTCCTCTGTCCTCCTGCATCCCCGTTCTCCTCTCCTCTGTCCCTCCTGCTGCTCGGTTGTCCTCCTGGACCCCCGTCCTCCTCTCCTCTGTCCTCCTGCACCCCGTCCTCCTCTCCTCTGTCCCTCCTACTGCTCCTCTGTCCTCTTGCACCCCCGTCTTCCTCTCCTTTGTCCCTCCTGCTGCTCCTCTGTCCTTCTGCACCCCAGTCCTCCTCTCCTCTGTCCCTCCTGCTGCTCCTCTGTCCCTCACGTTCTGCCCCTCTTTCCTCTTCTCCTGTCCCCTTGTTTCTGTCCCCCTGTACCTCTGTTCTCTTTTCCTCGGTCCCCCTGTCTCTGTCCTTCTGCCCCTCTGTTTCTGTCCTACTGCCCCTCTGTTCCCCTGTTTCTGTCCTTCTGCCCCTCTGTTTCTGTCCTTCTGCCCCTCTGTTTCTGTCCTACTGCCCTTCTGTCCCTCTGTCCCCGTTTCTGTCCTTCTGCCCCTCTGCCCCCCTGTTTCTGTCCTTCTGCCTCTCTGTCCTCTTCTCTTCGGTCCCAATGCGCCTCTGTCCTCTTCTCCTCCGTCCCCCTGCACCTCTGTCCTCTTCTCCTCCGTCCCCCTGCGCCTCTGTCCTCTTCTCCTCCGTCCCCCTGCGCCTCTGTCCTCTTCTCCTCCATCCCCCTGCGCCTCTATCCTCTTCTCCTTGGTCCCCCTGCGCCTCTGTCCTCTTCTCCGTCCCCCTGCGCCTCTGTCCTCTTCTCCTCCGTCCCCCTGCGCCTCTGTCCTCTTCTCCTCCATCCCCCTGCGCCTCTGTCCTCTTCTCCTCCGTCCCCCTGCGCCTCTGTCCTCTTCTCCTCCATACCCCTGCGCCTCTATCCTCTTCTCCTTGGTCCCCCTGCGCCTCTGTCCTCTTCACGGTCCCCTCACATGGCCTCCGGACTACTAGCGATACACCCCCCTGCTTCTCACTTGGCTGCCCCCCAGGGCAAGATCTGCCAGTCAGCCCCTGGGGGTCAGGTTCCCTTTAATAGAAGAAGAGCAGAGGTGAGCAGGACTATGGCCTCTCTGACACTACACCTGAGCCACAAATCACTGGATGAGGGGATCTCTCTGTCCCCTGTCCTGCCAGTGCTGCTGTCCAGTGTTATCTGTAGCACCATCATGTCAGGAGAGCAGCTCACCTCAGATATAACACTGGACAGTGCAGCAATCACCAGGATATGAGGCAGAGTTATTGGCACATGCCGCTCAGCCTTTCCAGAGATCACCACTTCCCTGCCTGGTGCTGCACTGAGGACTTTCACTTTCCCCTCTACAGAAGAGGGGGGGGAAGGGTGCCGGCAGAGAGTTCTGCCGACTAGAGGGGGGTGCTACCTGAGAGTTCTGCTGACTGGGGGGGGTGCTACCTGAGAGTTCTGCTGACCGGGGGGGGGGGGTGCTAGCAGAACTCTCTGCGGACCGGGGGAGGGTGTTTGCATGCACACTCACCGCCGCGGCCGCCGTGTGTCTGCCCGCCTGCTGTGAGGAGGAGGAGAGGAGGGGCGGGCACAGCTGCAGGACAGGAAGTCCCGTCCTCCCTCCTCTCCGGCCGGCGCGGCGGCCAGCACGGGCACCCCAAGGGGTGCGGGGGCCACCCAGGGGGCGGCCAATGGGCCCCTCATGCCAGGGGGGGCCCGGGGCGATCGCCCCCCCTGCCCCCCCGCCAGCTACGCTACTGGTTGGCACCATTGTCATGCTGTTACGCAACCTGAATACCAGGAAAGGTCTGTGCAATGGTACTCGGCTCATTGTAACTGCATTGTTTCCAAACATGATCCAGGCTAAAGTCATTACCGGCTCAGCAGCAGGACAGATGGTATTCATTCCATGTATTGATTTATGTCCATCAGAGACTGCATTACCATTCAGATTAAGAAGACGACAATTTCCCATCAAGGCAGCGTTTGCAATGACCATCAATAAATCGCAAGGGCAAACTCTCAATCGAGTTGGGAAATATCTCCCGGAACCACCTTTTGCCCATGGTCAACTCTATGTGGCCTTTTCGAGAGTCAAGCAACGCTGTAATGTCAAGGTCAAAGTTCTCAATTCACCACTCCAAGGACAATTACTGCCTGATTCTCCTAAAGTCTTTACACACAATATCGTGTACAAAAATGTTTTACGTTAAGCTTTTTCTTTTTTTTTAATACTGTTCTAATACTTTTTTTACAAAAAACACAAAATCTACAAAAAAATTAGTTTAATCATATTTGTAAAGATATTAATTACATGGCTATTATATAAACTGTGTTGATATTTCTTTAGTGAATCAGCACATCCAATATTAATGGCAAAAAGATTCCTTTATTATTTAAAATTGATTCATATTAAAATTATTTACTGTACATAACATGCCTTTAGTCGGGAACACAGTCCCTATCATGCACAAAATAATAGGGTGGGCTACAAAGAATACACATATAGCAGCAAATACTATCAGGGGAACAGCAAAAATTATATTTACAGCACTATCACACTTGTTATTAGTAAAATTAGTTTAATCATATTTGTAAAGATATTAATTACATGGTTATTATATAGCCATGTTATATATATAGTTATTTTTGGGGAGATTAAATCCCTTTTGTACAGAATTTATCATATATATATATATATATATATATATATATATATATAGATATTTATCATATATATATATATACATATAGATTAGTATATTGGTGCAGCACAGCTCCCCTAGGTGCTCAGCAGTCACAGCTCCTCTCCTCCTTGCTGTGTTAAGTATACAAAATAAAGGACTGCAGCACTCTTCTTTGTGAAACAACCACCTTTATTCGGCCATCAGGTGGGTGGTAACAACGTTTCGGGATCCTGTCCCTTTCTCTAGCAGCTATACAATGTCAAGGCTAGGTTTTTTATACCCTTGATTTTCATATGCTCACATAATTGCCAATTATCACATTCAGTTGTTTTTTATCTATATAGTGCCCTCTAGTGCTAAAACAGTGCTAGTGCACACTTATTCACCTTTTATATCATTATATTTAGCCCTTATTTTCCACATCATATATTTACATTATCTGTTCCATATTGATACTTATTTGATTGCTTTACATGTCGATATTCATCGCCTTGCACAGCTATGACTTCCACCTGGTCCGCCCTCTCCTATGCAGCATACAGTTCTCCTACTTGCTTTCCTGCCGCCATTGCACGTGTCCAGCGTCTCTATGAGATCGCCCGCACATGCGCGGTGCAATTTGAGTAGTTTACCGTCGCTATGGCGATACCGGATATCCGGTGTCCGCCATCTTGCGACTCGCATTATATGCCTTTACACCTGCATTTGCATTTCAGCGGTGTTTACATGCCTATTGTCAATGTCCACTTGTTAGTTTGTGCAAATTGAGCAAAATTGTGTATGTGCAGGTCACTTATATCCAAAAAGTGCTATGTGCACATGCTAAAATCTATTTTGAGACTATACGTTAATTTTATTTTAAAACTACCGTTATCGTTATTAGTCTCCCCTATTTTACTTGTCATTATCCCTCGCCCATGAATCACCAACCACAGTATGTATACCACTGCGGTCAGGTGTCAGCCTTACATGGTGATAGGAAACCCCATCGCTCACCATGTATGCCGATCTTGGGGTCAATAGGATTTCTTATACTATTGGGGATACCCTAGATTATCCATTTAGTAGTTCCATGATTAATAAACCATAGTCATATCATATAGTCACATTATTTTTTTTTTTTGTGCTTAAAGTGCTGAAGTTTCATACATTTAAAGTGCTATGCATTGCATCCATAGGATGCTTGTGTTATTGTATAGAATTAAAGTGCTTATCGTCATGTGCTTTGTGCATGGCATCTACAGGTCAACCAGATAGTCTGTTCTGCAAATTTGATAGCGGCCACTGTTTCTGCCTTGCTGTGCTTTCTACCGCAACATTGCTCTGGATCATTAGATGGGCTAAAATATGAATAATAATAATAAAACATATAAATATATTAAAATACATTAAAATTCATCTATATGAATACTAGTGTGCATCGAAATTACACCTAAAGGTGATTAATATCTGATTATCATTAAACTCGTATACAGTTTGTGCCTTTATTGTGACTAGTGCTCTCTATCTACAAGTACCATTTTTACGTCCGAGTTACTTTTCCTATCAGGGTTCTCTTGTTTATTTCCGATTTCCTTACTACCTGCTTTACTTTGTTACAAAATCTCTATAATGTCAGACTCATTTTGTATTCAACATTCATCCCTGACGGCCTCAGAGTGTTTAGTTTATAAATCCACTCTAATTCTCTTATCTTCAATAATGTGGTCCTGTCTCCGCCTCTTCTGAGTGGGGGTATTGCATTGATTAATCTAAATTTCAGATCTATCTCTTTGTGATTTTTTACAGGTCAGGAAGTGGTTGATTTTATATTCGACTCCATTATGTGTGAAACTTGGACCTTTCTGCATGTACTTACAATCAATGCATGAGATACACGGATAACACCCCTTTCTATCTCTCGATGTCAGAGTTGTTTGTCTACTCTTTTTCATAGAGCCAATGTCTGATCTAATAAAAGCATCCTTCAGATTTTTCCCTTTCCTAATCGCTGTCATAGGTCTATTGTTGAACTCCTCAACCTCCGGTATACAGCTACTTAAGATGTGCCAATGCCTTTTTACAATCTTGTCTATCTCCGGTGCTTCCTCATTATAGGTTATTATTAATGGAATCCTCTTCTCCCTTTGCCTTTTCTCTATGGCCTCCCCCTTGTTGTCTATAACTTTCTCCATCTGTTGTTCTAACAGCTTCTTCGGGTATCTTCTTTCTACAAATTTACTCATTAACTGGTTTGCTTTTTCTTCTAATTCTGTCTGTTCGCTGACAATCCTTTTTACCCTCTGCATCTGTCCCATTGGTATCGCTCTCCTTAGGGCTACTGGGTGATGACTATCGTATCGTAGAAGCTTATTTTTATCCGTCTTTTTAACATATAGTGTCGTACTGAACCCTCTTTCATGCTTCTTCACCAATACGTCTAGGAACTGTATCTCATCTTCCGATTGCACTTTAGTGAATTTTATGGTGGGATCTATTAAATTTAAGAACTCAAAGAATTCTTCCAGTTGTGTCTCTGTGCCCTTCCATATTACAAACGTATCATCCACGTACCTCCACCACTCTACTACATTAGCAAAGTGATGGGAGCCGTAGATTACGCTTTCTTCCATGACCGCCATGACCGTGTTGGCATAAGCACATGCCATTTTCGCGCCCATGGCGGTCCAGCCAATTGTAGGAAAAAGGAATCACCAAAGAGAAAATAATTTTGTTTTAATACAATTTCCAGGAGATCGATGATAAATTGTTTGGCAGCATCGCTATATTCTGTTTGTTGTAACTTCTCTGTTACGGCTGCTATGCCTCTATTGTGATCTATAGAAGTATATAGCGATACTATGTCAAAGGACACAAGTATCAGGTTGTCTTGTTGTAGTTTCACCCCTCTCAGTTTTTTTAGGAAATCGTTGGTATCTTTTATAAATGACCTCGTGTTTGTGGCAAAGGGGTTCATGACCTTGTCTAAAAAGACCCCAATATTCTCAAAAACGGACCCTATTCCACCACTATAGGTCTACCTGGGGGGTTTTGTAGGGTCTTATGTATTTTTGGATTGATATATAGCACCGGTGTAACTGGGTGTTCTATATATAGGAAATCCGCCATTTCTCCGTCAATAACTCCTGCCAACTCTGCTTCTCCAAGTACCTTTGAGATGTTCCTCTGAATTTCAAATTTGGGGTCTGTACTCAACTGTCTATATACTGTTTGGTCACTTAGCTGCCGCATCACTTCCCCTATATATGCTTGTTTTTCCATTAGCACCACTGCCCCACCTTTGTCGGCCTGCTTAATAATAATTTTGTCATCTTCCCTCAGCTCTTTTATTGCTTGGATTTCTCCCTTTGTAATGTTTGTTTTTTTAAAACCCTCTCTTGGTCTTGCCTTCAACTTTTTTACATCCCTTTTGACTGCTTCTATATAGGCCTCAATAACTGGGTGTTCACTGTCTGGAGTAAAATCACTTTTCTTTTTTATGTTCAAATCCCTCATCATTATCTCACTAGACCTTGGTTTTATTATAGTCATCCTATCATGAAACCAGTACTTCAGTTTGATATTCCTAAAGAACTTATACAAGTCTGCTTCTACCTCAAACCAATTTACATGAGAATTAGTACAAAAATTCATCCCCTTATCTAACACAAGTCTTTGATCATTAGTGAGTGTTTTACCCGCTAAGTTGACTATAAGGGATGATCCTTCTTTTTCTGCTGATTCCGGCTGTTGGCGTTCTTGTTCTTTTCTCTTGGCTGCTTTTTTCTCGCTCCTGTGGTAGTGCTGTCCTCCTCTTCTTCTTCGGCTATGGGGTCCTCTGGATCTATACAAAATAGAGTCATTACGTTTTTTATAAACATCTTTACCGTTCTTATACAGTCTCACATATTTGTCCTTTTTCCACAAATTACCTCTTTTCTTCCAACTAGCTTGTCCCTCTCTTTGCCAGTTGTAAATTTGTCCATTTTTGTAATCCTCCATATCACGCTGCCATTTCTGGTGTTTTGTCTCCTCTAGTTCTTTCCTCAGCTTATCCACTTTTACCATCACAGCGTCCTTAAACTTTTTTACTTCTTCCTCTCCCAACATCTTTTTCAATGATAGCTCAGTCTCTTTGAGTTCTCCTTGTAACCTGCTCATCTCCTCTTGTAGGTACTCCATGTTTAACAACAATACATCGTATGCATATCTGTCTGACATACCAGCCAGTTTATCACAATATGTAGCATTGCCATAGATATATAGATATACAGATGAACACACATTTAGTTTGAGATCATAGATGTGTATCATCCAAATTTTACAATTTGGTGATAGAAACCATCATATTATGTTCCAGCACTACAAGTGCTGAGAATTTTGCTATATTTTTTTTACAGGGAGAGGTTTTTGTGAACAGCTAAGAGACGGGTGGGATGGCTGTTCACACACATCTCCATCTCAAGGTGTGTTCACTATATATAGATAGAGAGGGACATATCTAAATTGAGATTTACCTTTGACTCCAGCATTTTTTAGCTATTTGTGGATGTTTTTTTTTTTAAATTTAACATTTCTACATTTGCTGCCTTAGGGCTCACCTACAGCACACTTGCTGTAATTTTCATGCAATGTGTATGGAATTTGTAGTTCACTTGCAGTGGATGCAGACAACGTGGTTGCGGCTGTTTCAGTCACAATAACTGCAGTGACCTGTGGTTTGTTAGTGGCTGTATTTCCTGTATCTGCCGTAGCCATGTTTGCTCCATTTCCCGCAAGTTTACTGCAAATTCCTTAGTTGTGCTATGGAAATTGCTGCAAGTCTGTTGACGGTAACTCCTTAGGTGTCAGGTGTGGAAATTTTAGTTTTTACATCCACATCCTTTTTAAATAGATGAAAAATGCTGCTGTTAAATAAATCAAAATATTCATAATTCGGAATTAGTTAGATTAGGACCCACCAGACGTAAGAGCATCTTGAAGCGATTGGTGGGCTGACACAAACTGGCTAATACGCAGAATATCAATATTGATTTGTCAAATCAAGCTATTGACACATTAACAAGTATTGTTACTTTGTGTTCCAAGACCCTTACATCATAATAGTTCAATTTTCCAAAAATGATATCAACCATACAATTATATGTAGTTGATGGAAAGATATCATGGAATTATTGGATTATTAGTTAAAACTATTTTTAAATAAAGGAAATACGGATTCTAGACTCCCGATTCTTTAGAATCGGGCTCACAGCTAGTAACTAATAATGCATTAAGTGTAGTGAAATATATAGATGTATCAGTGCTGGTAGTTACAGTTGAAATCAGAAGTTTACACACACTATATAAAAAGGCACATATGCATGTTTTTCTCAATATCTTACATGAAATCAGAATCAACCTTTCCCGTTTTAGGTCAATTAGGATTACCATAAGTACCGTATTAATATTTGCCAAATGTCAGAATAATGGGCAAGGGAGAATGTTTTAAGGCATTATTATTACTTTCTGCAAAGTCACACGTTAACATAAATTTTATCAGTATTTGGCACTATTGCCCTTAGGGCTCGGACATACTTCCGTGAAACTCGTCCGAGTTTACTGTGCGGAAAAATCGCATTGCTCCCGGACCAATGTTAACTAATGTCCGAGAGCACATTTCCGAGTCTGATACGCTTTTTCCGCATCCGATTCTCGGATTGCAAGTCAATCGCAACATGTTGCAATTCTATGCGAGTCACGGCCGAGACTCGCCAATTGAAGTTTATGGGTCCGAGAAAAAAAACGTATTGCACTCGGACTGCACTCGCACCATCCGAGTCTGATGCGAGTTTTAATTGATACATTACCATTCTGTAGCTCAGACAATTGTACAAAATATTCCTGTAAATGATTATACAGTAAATAGCTGCTGAGGAAAAAAACAGATTGCACTCGCAAGCCACACTGACGAAAAGTCAGATGACACTTGTCCAACTCTTGGATCCGTGAATCGAACAGTTTTTCCACTCGGATGTGTGTCCATACCTTTAAAGAGGGACCTAGGAGAGACAAACTTTTGAGTACTGTCTCTGCCCTCCTAAATGATGAAGCTGAGCAGGGCACTACAGTTCTGGGATCTATAGATTGCTTATGGATCTATAAAATCATATCTGCTCCTCAGCCATCACCCCTCCCTCAAGAGACCGAGAAACTCATCCTCATGCAACAGCTGTGTAAGGAAGTGTGTTAGGGGCTTGGACCCTGGGGCTCCAAGATCATCTTACATTCTTGCCCCTTCATACTTCTGTATGAACAGGGGACTTGGTAGGGGGCATGGCCACCGCAACATAGTCACAGTATATACTAGCGATTAGCGAGTACTGTAATATTTGTAATTGCTATGCTCATTACCAGTACTTTTTAATAATCACGTATTTGTTCTGAACAGCAAGTACAATGTAAGTCAATGGGAAGCGTAAATAATTTTCTGCTGGACCCTATAAAGGGTCTGGGGACCTCTGGAAAAGGCTGAAATGGGTGGAAAAGTGATGAAACAGAATGTGAAGAGCCTGGAGAACATGCCTGCATGCATTTCTGACTCACATATGGTTTGTGGGAATAGCTTTGTCGCAGGATTATGCCACTGTTGCACATACACAAAAGAACTACCAAACCTCACCTAAATCGCATTTAACAGGCCAAAAATGTTCAGAAAAAGTGTTTCATGCATAATCACTTGTAAACAAGGCAAAAAGAAACCAGAAAAACAAAAAAAAAATCACTTTTAGCGTTTCTTCACAAGTACTGTTGTAGCTTTTTTTTTGCCTTTTATAATTGGGAGGGCCCTGACTCATACATTTTGTAGGTCTTACTGTCATCCATCATTTTTAGTTAGCTATTCTCCAGCACATTACAAGGCCAGCTATAACTTACAAGTAGGTATGTTGATCTTTGACCTCAGAGGCCTCAGGTGGTCCTGTAACATATGTTTTGGAGGGACAGCTCCTACTTAGACATTTGGGCGGTCCCTCCTCCATTGACACTATGATAGTGGAATACATATTCCATAGAAGTTTACAATGTACCCATTGTAGTGTTGGGCAAAACCCTCCTCCTCCTTCATCTCCATGACATTTTGCGGCGCTAAATTCAAATGTTCAGTGGGTCTTCAGTAGGCAGGAAACCTGAGATTGCTGAAGGCCTAGAGATGGCCCTCTCATGTAAGCTTAGGAGAGACTGCTCTTACTTAGACATTTGAGCAGTCTCTCCCTCATTGACACTCAGATATTGTAATATTATTATTATTATTATTATTAATAGGTATTTATATAGCGCTATTAGGATACATGGTGCTTTACAATTTAGAGGGTAAGCAAAGACAAGTGGTCGAAGACGACCACAAACGGTGACAAACGATGACAGATCACAATTAATCATACGGGTACAGTAGGACCGGGGATCCTGTCCTCGAGGGCTCACAGTCTAAAGGGGGTGGGGAGGGAGACAGTAGGAGTGGGAGAGGTGAGATGGTGCAGTGGATAGGATCTCAGTGTGTGTTATAGGCTTGTAGGAAGAGGTGGGTCTTTAGGTTTTTCTTGAAGGTTCCCAGGTTCGGGGAGTGTCTGATGTGATGGGGGAGGGAGTTTCAGAGTCTAGCAGAAGCACGAGAGTAATACATATTCCATAGCAGTTTACAATGTGCCCATTGTAGCATTGGGCTTCACCCTCCTCCTCCACCTCCATGACATTTTGTGGCCCTACATTCAAATGTTCAGATGGTCTGCAGTAGGCAGGAAACCTGAGTTTGCTGAGGGCTCAGAGAGGGCCCTGTAACATATATTTGGAGGGACCGCTCTTACTTAGACATTTGGGTGGTCCCTCCCCCACTGACCTTATGATTGTAAAATGCTATGGAATATGTATTCCACTATGTGCCCGTTTTAGCGTTGGGCTTCACTCTCCGCCTCCTCCTCCTCCACCTCCATGACATTTGTAGCCCTAAATTCAAATGTTCAGAGGGTCTGCAGTAGGCAGGAAAACTGAGATTGCTGAGCCAGAGAGGGCCCTCTAACGTATATTTTGGAGGGCCCGCTCTTATTTAGATATTTGGGTGGTCTCTCCTCCTCTATACTTTTGGGAGAGCCCTCCTCTATACATTTGGTGCTGAATCCACTGCGTTAAGAGTAACACAGCATAAGCAAAACCATGGTTGCTGGCACTGAAGGTCATCTCATCTGTACATTAGGCAGGGCCCTCCTTTATACATTTGTGAGGACCCTCCTCTATACTCTGGGAAGGGACCTCCTCTATTCATTTGGGAGAGCCCTCTATACATTAAGGAGGTGGTGAGCATTGATGCACAAGTATTTGAGGACCTACGGCGAAAAGAAAGTCACTTTGAGAAACCTCATTTACTGTCTCCAGAGGTTTAAGGCAATGATGATGATGAGACACAGTTACTTACCATCAATGCTGTTTTTTCTAGTAGTTTTTGATGAGACACAGTTGCCATCAGGTTAGCCTACTACAATCTCAATTGTGAAGGAGGATTAAATGGAAATGAGTTGGTCGATGATGAGTCCACTCATCTGACCTGGGCCTTTGGCACGCATAGCCAGCACAGCAACACAGAGGAAGATTGATATGTAACACCAACACTGGTGCCAAGGGGTACTGGTTTGACCAGACTGAGAACTGGGTCAACTGTGCCTAAGAGCACTCCCACTGTGGCCTAAGTCAGGGTATGGGTGCATTCAGCCGCTGTTTGGAATTTTTGTACTGAAAGTCCTTCAGAGAAAAACATTGTAATCTGTAGCATCTGCCATACTAAGCTGAGCAGAAGTCAGGGCAAAGACACCCTGAGCACCACGAGTATATGTAACCACATGGGAGCCAAGCACCCCAGTAGGTGGGCGGCACACCAGAGTACCAAATCTGTGTCTGTGGGTCAAACCACTGCCATGTTGCCTGTGCTTTGTCCTTGACAATCTGCTATCTATCAAGCAGGTGCTCATACCTCCTGCCCACAAGGTGTGGTTGCAAAGATAAAGCAAACATCAACCTCATCCACTTAGTTGTCCGAGCGAAGCTCAAGTTGTCCAAAGAAGGGATCTTGGAAAGGAAGCGTAAATAACCAGCCACATACCCAGAGGCACAAATACTAAAATCTCATATTGCCAAATTGCTATCTTTGGAAATGTTGACGTTTAGGCTGGTGGGAACAGAATGCTTATGTGATCTCTTGCCTGTGGCTGCCCCACGATACTTAGTTTATAGCCGCTACTATTTTAGACGGTGTGCTGTCCATGACTTAAATAAGCATGTGTGAAACAATATCAACCGTGCTGTCAACAACGTTGTAACTAGGAAGGTCGACATACAGTGCTGTGCAAATTAATTGAGACAAAGCATTTTTGTAAATAAAATCATAAGTTGGTTACCAGTCAGTGATTCAAACTAGTTTTAACTGCTTTGAACAGGTGTGAGTGTACAACCTTAAGTAACAAAATGTGGTTTGACTGGTTTTAGTCAGGAAATAACAGCTAGCTGCCCCCTCAGCTTCAGTTGAGAGCTTGTTTCTGTGAGGAGTGGTTTAGTGTACTTTTTCTCTCAGTGTGATTCGTGCCTGTAAAAATGGATGTTACTTCACGGAAGAGGTCTAGAATTATTACTCTTAATGAACATACAAGTCTGACTGTAATAGAAATCACTTCCACCGTAGGTAATGGAATATCTACCGTTACAAGAATAATTCGCACACACAATGAAACTAGATCGTTTTCTCCAAAACGAAAAGGGAAATGTGGAAGAAAAAGGAAAACAACACCATGAACTGATAAAACACTTCAGAAATAATACAACTAATGCAAGAAAAACAAGTAAAGACTTGCTTTGTCCCAATTAATTTGCACAGCACTGTAACAACAGACAAATGAAGAAATTGTTGTGGACTGTGAGGGATGAAACATTTCTGTGACAGCACACTGGGTTAATTTGGTGGAGGGGGAACAGAGTGACAGCATTGGACATCACATCACACGTCCTACACATGCCATGAGTAGTCGGCCCAACTTCGATTATGGTTTCCATCTACACGTATGCCAGTTACTGTCTCTCCTCCTCATCCTCAATGTCATTCTGCAGCCCTCAAATCAATTGTTCACAAGGCCTGCAAACCTGAGTTTGATGAGGAGGCCCTCTAACATATGTTTGGGAGGGCCCTCCTCTATTCATTTGTCGCTGAAACCACTACGTTAAGAATAACACAGCATAAGCAAAGCCATTGTTGCTGGCACTGAAGGTCATCTCATCTGTACATTAGGGAGGGCCCTCCTCTATACTTTGGGAAGAGCCTTCCTCTATTCATTTGGGAGGGCCCTCTATACATTTGGGTAGGACCATTCCCAATCTGCTGTCCATGAAGCAGGCGTTCCCATCTCCTGCCCACGAGCTGCGGTTGCACAGACACAGCAACCAGCATCAACCATGTACACTTTTTTTTTCATCCCAGAAAAGCAACCTTTGTCCCAGGTCTTGGAAAGGAAGTGTAAATACACAAACACTCCCCCACAGGCAAAAACATTAAATGTTCATGTGGCGCCCCACCATGCGGGCGTCACAGAGGGGAACTGCACCCGTAAAAGAGGTGCAGATACTCCAGCTGCAAGCGGATTCTAGGATGGTGGGTGGAACCCATAACCAGCACTCCCACACTAGATTACATTGTGGAAGGGTACCCGGGAGGGAACAAAACCACCTCTAGGGGGAACAAGGAGGTCTTTCATTAGAATGGCAAACTAGGAGCAAGAATAGTCTCCCTCTTTTTGGGCGAGAGGGAGAGAGGGTTTGGAACAGTTGGAGAAGGAGGAAGATAGAAAGAGTGAGGGACCGGGAAAAAGGATCCCAGGCGCCGACAGCTGAAAGGGAGAGAGGAACTTGAGAAGGTTTATCCCAGATGGCTTACAAGGCATCGGTGCCCGGACCTGTGGGATACTATAGGGCCACAGAAAATCCGGAGTCCTGTTGAGTCTCCAAGTCACCCCAGGCACCTAAGCAACCAGAAGAGGGAACCAGGCACCGCTGAAGGAGCAGGCGGCCGGCCAGCAGAGGGTTACCCGGCGGTAGCAAGGGTGAGAGAGAGAGTGGAGGTCAGGCTGATTCCAAGTCACCGGGCTTCATATAATTACTGGGAAGCAGGAGGGCACAGACGGGAAAGAAGGCACAAACCAAGGGTTCCATCATACCACCTGGGATCCACTTGCAGCCACCCGTTAATTACCTGTTTTAACATCATATGCTGAACTGTAAACTGCAACTTGCAATGCCAGAAGTTTCCAGTAAAGTACCCGGAGAGAAGTGAACTTGACTCTGCTGCATTTCCTTGCGAATTATTTTGTTCCCCTACAGGAAGGCTGCCCCGGAGGTCCAGTCCTACCTGCGGAGGACTTTACCACACTAGCCGCAATACTGTCTACCTCTGGCGGACTGTGGCGGCGCTGGTGGCATCTCACCAGATACTGCAGGTGGCGTCACAACAAACTTTGTACATAGTCCCCTGTAAATATACTCCCTTTTTGAAAGATAGGCCCAGGACACGGGGTCAGGAGCGGCCGCCATTCCCCGTGAGAACCGGAACATAAGCCCTCACTGCCTGACACCCGAGTACCCCATAGCCTGGGCGCAACATTCACACTGCCAATTGCTAGCCATGCAGATGTTTCCCTTTAAGCTTGTGGGAATGGAGTCTTTCCGTGATCTCTTGGCTCTGGTCTGCCCCAGGATACTGGTTTCCTAGCCAGTGGCACAACTACTGCACTCAGTGTTCCGATCCGCTTTACAGAAGCATATGTTGAACAATATCAATCGTGCTGTCAGCAACGCTGAAACTGGTATGGTCCACATTGCAACAGACACGTGGAGATGTTATTGTTGACAGCCAAGGATGATAAATTCCTCTGACGGCACACTGGGTGAACCTGGGGGAGGGTTGGACAGAGTGACAGCCTGGGAAATCGCACATCCTTGCCATGCCAAGAATAGTTGGCCCAACTTCATCATGGTATCCATCTACTCGTATGCCAGTTTCTGCCTACTCTCCTTCTCCATGTAATTCTGCAGCCCTCATATCAAATGTTCACAGGGCCTGCAAACCTGAGTTTGGTGAGGGCCCAGATGTCGCTCTGTAACATATGTTTGGGAGGGTCCTCCTCTATTCACTTGGTGCTGAAACCACTGCCTTAAGAATAACAAAGCATAAACAAAGCCAAGGATGCTGGCACTGAAGGTAATCTCATCTGTACATTAGGGAGTGCCCTCCTCTATACTTTGGGAAGGGCCCTCCTCTATTCATTTAGGAGGGCCCCTATACATTTGGGAGGGCCTTCCTTTATACAGTTGGGAGGGCCCTCATCAAATAAACTCCCATTGCTACAGAGGGGACTCCCAACCCTAGCTTGGATTGGCTGGAGGAGGAGGTGGAGGTGAGGCAGCGTGAGGAGAAGATGGGTATTGTTCCTTGTGTTGGTAACACAGAATCTTTGCCTGTTTGAAGGTTGGCCCACATGGCACAGTTCCTGTTTAAGTGGCTGTTTTAAGACCATCGCGTGATACACATTTTCGCCAACACCGTATACGGGTTAGCCAGATTTCTCGACTGATGCTACAAGGAGAACATTTCTTCCCTCCTTTTTGAGTTACAAAAAGGTTGCACAATGGAATCTTTCAAGAGGTGGCATTGTATATCACTTGCTGAAAACATCACCTTTTGACAACGCTGGCGGCAGAGGTACCGCCTCTTTTCAACAGCAAGGATTAATGGGGGGAAACACACACACCTGCTAAAACAGAAGTGGGGGGGAAATGTTCACAAACTGAGCCACATTTAATAAAACAGCATATCAGCAAGGGCTATCTGTGCCTGTTACACTGCCAAGGAGATAGAACTTGAACAAGATGCTAAAGGGATATTTAATGGACCTTAACTGTGACATTCATGATGATTCACTCACCTTCAAAGGAAAACTGTCAGGCCAAAAATCTATATGTAACTAGTATCATATTCTAATTCTTTTCTCTAAACTCTCTCTATTCATGTATTTCCATTATTTATGCTTCCCTCCTATCATCTGTAAACTTCAAAATCAAAGATTAATTCCCTCTGTCAATCACAGTGATTTCTCTGCTGCCCACTCCCCAAAAAAATGAATATTCATGCTTCATTACACTGCCCTGTGATCTGTCTGTTGTGTGACTCATTCACTGCAGACAGAGAAGGGAAGGCGTGAAGGAGAGATCTTTGCTGCAGTTTTGAGCTCTTCATGTCATTGTGTGTATCTGAGACGTGTATTTTGAGCAGTCAGAGATATTTCTATGTGATTATAAGAATATTTGATAATTTGCTCAGCAGATTACATGTATGCAGGAAAACCAACCTTTATATAATAGAAATCTTACAGATAGCACAGTGCAGGACAAAACAGGAGGTGCTGGCCTGCTCTGCTTCTAGTATTATGTCAGAGCGTGTTTTCTGTTATGGTGGGGCAATCAATCATCACTGATAGGTGCACATGACTCTCCACCGAAGATTCAGGCAGACTTAGGCTGGGGTCACACATAAGCCCCTGGTCCGTTTTTGGCTTCATTTTTGTCATTTTTTTTTTCTAAGTCCAAAAACTGACAGAAAAACGGATTGGATGTAATAAACACCCTGTCCGTTTTTTTCTGGACCTCAAAACATTGCTCTGTCCGTTTTTGAGCCAAAAACGTTGCTAGCAACGTTTTTGGCATCAGTTAAAAAACGCATGTTTTTTTTAACATGGGGCCCTATGGGAAACGCATGCGTTAACGCATGGCACATATAGGCACCTGCGTTAACGCATGCGTTAACGCATATGCGTTTTTAATGAAAAATGACTGAGTTCAAAAACGTTCAGAGGTGCAGGAGGCTCAAAAAGCACCAAAAAAAAAACCGGATTGGTGATGGAAATCACTTCCAAAAACGGACTTCTATGTGTAACCCCAGCCTTACTCTGATTAATTTCAAGAGGGACTAGATTTATACCTAGCTTGTAATCGAATCCCTCCAAATGACGGCAACACAACTTAAATTCCCCAAAAAAGTTAACTTTTAAAAATGATGTAAACTACAAATGACCAAACCTTGTAAAGTTTGTGTTTGTTTTGCTAACCGGGCATATGTTCGCCCACTATATCGGCAAAAAGGTCATTGAAATACTCAACCAAATTCAAAGAAATGTTGTCACGATACTGGTATCGCCGAACCAGAACTTCAACGTTAATCAGGAATACAGAGATGAGTAACAGGTGTAGACATGGTGCTCAGATAGCCTAGCTAACATCACAAAACACACAACACACACACCAAAAGAAATGTCTCCCCATTTGAAAAAGCATGCCCACATTGCACCAAAATGGCATGAATTCACCCACAATAAAAAGTGTAATTCAACAAAATAGCTCTTTTAGCATTCTGAAGATACAGCTGACATAATCAGCACTCCGCTCATTTGGTGGAACGCATACAAACAAAACTGTGTATGACTGCGTAACTACTGCCACTTCCCCTGTGCTACCTGCTTCCCAATATGTTGTCCAGGTAGCAGGCCCTGACGCCACCTGCACACAACCTGCAGTTGCACAAACACAACAAACATTAGACAGTGGACGTATAGCATATATACTTGTGGTGCCATGCAAAATGTGATCCCCAAAACTGACAGGGGGAACATTGAATAGTGCGTGGTTTCTGCCAAACAGCATTACATGGTAGTAGTACTGCTTAGGATTTTACAAGTACTATAGGACTGTATTAATTTGTCAACTTTGAGTGGCACAATCCTACGTAATCCTACCAAAAATACCACAATCCTACCACAAAAAACAGTGGGTAACATGGCCTGGGATGTTTGTAACAGGCAGTAGGAAATGTTTGGACTACTGCTGCTTTGAGTTGGACAATAACTGCCTTTTTAAGTGTGGTAATGGGGACAGCAGAAGCACCAGCAGGTTAAATGGCCTGGTGCGTGCTTCTTAACAGGCAGTAGCAAATGTTTGGACTACTGCTTTGTGGGGGACAATAACAGCTTTTTTTAAGAGGAGTATTGTGGGCAGCAGAAGCCAGTCTGTCACCCCAAAAAAGTGGATAACATAGCCTGCTGTGTGCTTGGTAGTAGGCAGTAGCAAATGTTTGGACTACTGCTTTGTGGAGGGCAATAACCACCTTTTCAAGTGGAGTATTATGGATAGCAGAAGGCAGCTTGTCACCCCAAAACAGCGGGTAACATGGCTTGGTGTGTGCTTGGTAGCAGGCAGTAACAAATGTTTGGACTATACTGCTTTAGGGAGGGCAATAACCGCTTTTTAAATGAAGTATTGTGGATAGCAGAAGACAGCCTGTCACTCCAAAAACAGAGAGTAATATAGCCTGGTGTGTGCTTGGTAGCAGGCAGTACCAAATGTTTGGGCTACTGCTTTGTGGAGGGCAATAACCCCTTTTTGAGTGGAGTATTGTGGATAGCAGAAGTCAGCCTGTTACCCCAAAAACAGCAGGTAACATGGCTTGGTGTGTGCTTAGTAGTAGGCAATAGCAAATATTTGGACTACTGCTTTGTGAAGGACAATAACCACCTTTTTAAGTGGAGTATTGTGGATAGCAGAAGCCAGCCTGTCACCCCAAAAACAGCGGGTAACATGGACTGGTGCATGCTTTGTAATGTGGACACAAGCACCAGTGGGTTAAATGGCCTGGCGCGAGGTTTGTAGCAGGCAGTAGGAGATTTTGGAATACTGCTGCTTTGCGTTCGGAAAACCGCCTTATTGTAATGTGAACACAAGCACCAGCGGATTAAATGGCCTGGTGCGAGGTTTGTAGCAAGCAGTACGAAATTTTGGAGTACTGCTGTTTTGTGTTGGGCAAACTGCCTTTTTGTAATGTGGACACAAGCACCAGCGGGTTAAATGGCCTGGTGCGAGGTTTGTAGCAGGCAGTAGAAAATTTTGCAGTACTGCTGCTTTACACTGACCCAGCTGGACACTGACCCTGCTGGAGTCACTCACCCTCCCTGTAGTCTAACTCTGTACTGTGTCTCTTCAGCTCTCAAAAGAGCTATTGTTTTGGTATTTTGCAGCTGCTGAATGGATCCTTTCAACTGTCCCTGCTTCAATATCTCTCCCTTGCTAATTTACATTGAGGCAGTATACACTAGAGGTAGCCCTGAAAAGGGCTTTTCTGTTATGAAGAGGCCTAAACACTCTCCCTAGCAGCTCAGCAATCTGTCCCAATGCTTATCCAATGCTGGCTCTGTATGCAATGGGGGCAAAAAGGTGGCGACAGGGCTTAAATAGACCCTATGATGCTGGGCAATCACAGTAATGCCAAAACCAAGATGTCGACAGCATTACTTTGATTGGTTAAAGAGGACCTATCACCCTACTGGTGCTATGCTAACTAAATGCAACACTGAATGCAGAATGTCTTCTGCATTCAGGAAGGGGTCCCCATGTTTCTAGCCCCCCTGTAAGTTGTTAAGACTTTCTAAAGTGTACAGATAAGGAGTCCGGATGGACTTACTCAGTAATGAGTCATCGCTGTTGCTGGTGTCCTCCCTGCCTCCAGCCCTCTCGGTGCTGCCTCCAGCCCTCTCTTGTTAATCCTCCTGTATGTGTTGTCGCTGTTGCTGGTGTCCTCCCTGCCTCCCGTTCTCTCTTGTTCAGCCTCCTGTATTTGTCATCACTGTTGCTGGTGTCCTTCCCGCCTCCAGCCCTCTCTGTGCCACCTCCAGCCCTCAGCGATGATACATATAGGAGGCTGAACAAGAGAGGGTGGAGGCGTGGAGGATATCAGCAACAGTGATGACATATGCAGAAGGCTGAACAAGAGAGGGCTGGAGGCGGCACAGAGAGGGCTGGAGGCGAGGAGGACACTAGCAACAGCGATGACTCATTACTGAGTAAGTCCCTCCAGACTCCTTATCTGTATACTTTACTAGCTGTGAGCCCGATGCGATTGCATCGGGATTCTAGAATCTGTGTATAGGGCATTGCTCGGGCTGCTGCAACGACTCGCAACGCCCCGTCGCGGGCATTGCGAGTGAGTCGCGTGGGCGATGCGCGGCCACGAACAAAGCCACGGAGGTAGCGGCGTGTGCGAGGGAAGTCGCTACGGCAATTATATAATAGATTATCAGTATGTAATATATAATTTCCCTAACGCACTTTCGTAAGTTTCGGCGCTGTTTCCGTCATTGTGGGCGTGGGGGTGCACCCACGCGACCTGTGAAGCATTGCCGGCGCCACTGACTCGCAAAGCCTCACTCGCAATGGCCGCCAAGCGGCCGTTGCGAGTCCTTGCAGAATAGGCGCGACTCACTAATTTATTCATAATCACTTACATAATACTGATAATTCCTATATAATCACATATATACATAGATGGCGGCCCGATTCTAAAGAATTGGGTAGTCTAGAATCTATATATAGTGTATTTACTAATAGTTAGGGGAGTGGGGTGAAATGAATTGTGTGTATACAGGTGGCTCAGTGGTTAGCAGTGAGTGGGGTGGCTCAGTGGTTAGCAGTGAGTGCGGTGGCTCAGTGGTTAGCAGCGAGTGTGGTGGCTCAGTGGTTAGCAGTGAGTGTGGTGGCTCAGTGGTTAGCAGTGAGTGCGGTGAGATTGGTCAGCACAGTGGCGTGGGCAGAGTTGTCAGCCCAGCGGCGTGGGCAGAGTGCTGAGTGCAGCGCTGTGGGCAGAGTGGTCAGCACACACATACATACATACACACACACAGACACTTCGCTATAGTTAGCACCGACCCTGCGTCTTCCCTGCCGGCTGGATCCTGAGTTGACATGTCGGCGCCCGCGGACGACTGGATTAAATATGGCATCCGGGAAGTTTGGCGAGACTTTTTGGAGGCGATATTCGATCGAGTAGTTCGGGGGCGGCGACATGTCGACTGAGGATCTAGTCGACTGATGCAGGGCCGGTGGTAAGTATAGCGGAGTATGTGTGTGTGTGTGTGTATGTGTGCGGACAAAGTGAGTGAAGTGCGGAGAAAGTAAGGTGCGGTGATGTGGCCCCTGGCCGGGTGCATCACACGGGTTATCAATGCAGGTCTCTGTTCAGATGGGCCGGTTTTCCTGATTGTGTGTGCTGTGTGAAACCTGTCTGATGTATAGGGGGTTAACAGCTGAAGGGTTTTCATGAGCTGAGTAAAACAGCTGAGTGTGATTGCTGAAGATCCAATACATTCATGAGCCTAATGAGTGGCTGAACCTGTGGGGATGAGTGCTTTGCTGGGCTAAACCTGAATGGTGCACAGGGGGTTAATCACATCTCAGTCTGTGTGTGAGTGAAAATGTGCTGATTGACTCACTGGGTTGCAGCTGTGAGTGAGCAGACTGGATAGGAAACTGCCAGGTGTCTGAGTGAGGAGAGGACGATGGGATTCAGAAGTCCAGACCAGTGCCATGTGAGGAGGTGCTGGAAGTGATCCGTCCCCAGTGGGGAAGTGATGGGAGCCTGGCAGCTCCATGCTAGTGCACCTGATGTGTGCATGCCAGCCAGTGTCCAGGACCGAGGATGGGTCAAGGGCCAGGCGGTCAGATGTGCGGTGTGAGAGAGCGAGTACGGCTCCAGGGCCAGGCGGTCACAGCCGACTTTGGGACTGACTGAGTGAGTCATGATATGGTCCCGTTGATCCAGATGTAGTGTCCTAGATCCCGGTGGATCCATGGAGATCTTGGAGAGGGAGAGGGAGAGAGAGAGGAGAGGGAGAGGGACTTTTCATGCGAATAGTGACGAATACACTCAATCATCACTATTTACACGTTGTGATTGTGTGTTGTGATGTTTTTGGTCAGGCCCAAAAGAACTGAAAAAAAACATGCTGATCAGCATTCAATAACATTGTTCATACAGCATTTCTGTATTAAATTCAAGAGTTCCACCTTAGTTTGTCTAAAATGGGATTCAGACAAGCCAGTGATAGGATAGATATAGATAGATAGATAGATAGATAGATAGATAGATAGATAGATAGCCAGAGATAGAATAGATAGATATAGATAGATTTAGATAGATGTATGGATACATACATAGGACAGATGGATGGATGGATAAGATATATGATAGGCGGCCGTCACACGCTACGATATACATAACGATGTCGGCAACGATATCAATATTTGCGCATCGTCCGTACGATGTGTAAAATCGACCGCCAGCACGTTACACTCACAGACATCGCTAAATCAACTCAACGATGCCTAGATTCCGCGGTCGTGTGGACGACCTAGATATCGTGCGTACACATCGTTATAACGCAGTCACACACAAGCCTCGTTAACGAGTCGGTGGTAAATGTGGGCGTGCCTGTTTGTCAATTTGAGCAGATAGGCGTGCTACATGGCATTTAATCAGCGCCCCTCTCTCCATTATTGGTGGCCACTCCTGCGTTCCCTTTGGTCAGATGTGCCTGCAAACAGGGCCCTATGTGTTTCCTCTTGTCCTGACAATTTGACCTTTAATACTTTGAAATACTGATCCTGTGTGACGAATAAAGCGAATAAAGCATCCCTTAGCTGAACACACTCCGCCGTGTCCCAAGCGCTTATTCCGTGTCTCAATTCCAGCCCCACTACCGTCGCATCTCCACCATCCGGCGTGTGCGCCGTGCACAATCTGAACACTATTGTATTGTGCAATGGTAGTCATTTGTGCGCGCCGTAAGGAACTGTACCACGCATATTTGTTGTCCCTGCTGCCCCTGGTACGCCCATTTTCCCTTGTGTTAGCGGCGTGTAAATCAGGGAAGGTGCTTCACAGATGGTAACCTGCGGCACTCGTTGGCACTGTCAGGGTAGGAACATATCTTCTGTGGAGCACTTTGTGGCAGCCTGTATTTGCGGCCTCACTATTGATTTTACTCGACTCGCATGTAAAACGCAGGGCAAAACGCATATGCGTTTTGAAAAGGCGTGCTTCGTTTGGCTACAAACTAACATGTGTTTGCCATGTGTTCTACAGACATTTTTTTTTAATTTGTGGTTACAAAAATGCATGTGTTTTGAAGCGGTTTGGCGTTCTTACCGTATGGCAACGCAAGGGGCCCTAATGTTTTTGACCTGCTGTAGTCTGCATTGCCAACACTTGTGTTGTGCACAGCCATATGTGTACCAACATATGTATGTGTGTGTATTGATTTATGTTTGCAAAATACACATTGTAGCCGAACGACTCGCTGTTGATGACAGGAAGTACGAGGAGGCAGCGTGTTCACACATGACAAACAGAATGGTTTATTCACCTTCATAAGCTATTCTACAGCAAAATAACAGTGAAACACACAGACCCGCCCAGTGCTAACTCCAGGCTCCACTATAAGCCTGTCACCACGCCCCTTAGGGAGGTATGTGGGTCCTGGACCCGCCCGTCTCTCACAGGACCCATAAGCCGGCCCCTTCTGCACTAATAAACCTCTTAGTGCTCACATGCACTAAAAAAGGAAAATCCGCCGACTTATGTCACAGACAACAAGTATCTCTGCGACACATACCTCCCATAAATTAGGCAAGCCCTCGCCCCCTTACAACATATTGATTAGTATTCCCAACCCAAAAATTACAAAAGCTGTGTCAAATTATACCAGGACACATGTCCTGTCTAGAAACATGAGCTACAGGACACATCAGAAATGTCAATACAACACTCACACATGTCACAGTGGTACCTACACTATGTTGTGTTGCCAGCTCACAGCCCCTGGACCATTAAAGTACTCGCAGTACCGGTCCCTATTCTCTTGTGCCTCCTGCCGGCTGCTTCTACGGCCTAAGGGCTGTAGTTCTGCCACGTGTGGGGCATCTGCACGCCAGCCCCCAAACACTACCTCGCCATTGGTGGGGTCAATGGAGTCCACATAGTTTGGTGGGGTGTAGGACTGGTGATTGCAGCGTCTGAGAAAATTGTGCAGGACACAGCACTCCATGACAACTATGTCTATCGATTCAAGTTTCATGTTAATGGCGGTGTGGAAGATCCTGAATCGGCTTGCCATAATCCAAAAAGCATTCTCCACCACTCGGCGTGCCTGGGAAAGCCTATCGTTATAGATTCTTTGTGGAGGAGTAACATGCCTATGGGGATATGGTTTTAGCAAATTCCGATGGAGTGGGAACGCATCATCCGCCAGAAATACAAAGTTTAGGTTTGCACAGGTGACATTATTTTTTGGCAAATTGAGGTGGCCAGTTTTTAACTTTTGCCCAAATGATGATTGGTCAAAAACCCCGCCATCGGACACTCGGCCATTTGTACCCACTGACTTATACATAAACTCATAGTTGGCGTTCACCACTGCCTACAATACAATGCTAAAATAGCCTTTGTAATTGAAGAAGTACGATCCACTGTTGTGTGGTTGGGTGATTCTAATGTGTTTGCCGTCTATGGCACCCCCACAGTTTGGATATTGCCACTTGTGGCTAAATTCTGCGGCAGTGGCCAGCCATTCTTCAGGGTTTTGTGGCAAATGCATATATGTGGGAGCCAAACAGCGGACTATAGCCTCACAGGTCTCAGGGATCAGTTGGCTAAGGAGTGGCCGGGACACAGCTGAGGAGTACTCAATGTCCTGCATGCTGCGCCCTGTGGCGAGAAAGCGCAGAGTAGCGGCCAACCTCTCCTCCGCAGGGACTTCTGGACGCATTACAGTGTCGTTGCGTGCAATCAGCGGTGTAACTGCATCAAGCAGGATTTGAAAAGACTCCTCAGACATCCTGAGAAAGTTTTGGAAGTCACGCGGAAAGTCTCTTCGGAGTTACCGCACAAGACGAATGTGTGAATGCTCATTGCGCTGCTGAAGCCATTCCCTCGTCCACAGGCGTCATGGTCTCCTCCTGTGGCTCGCCTGCCTCTCCTCCTTCTGCCGAGCAGCCTCCACAAGCAAAGCAGCCCCCACCACGGCACGTTCACCTGGATTCATGCTGTTAACTGAAAAAACGCTTGGTGACAAAGGCGAATGGTGGATTGGGAAAAATTTTATATGGCCAAGTGGACAATACTGAACATTACATTGGCCAAATCTGTACTGGGGCAAAACACATATGTGAAAATGATGTCCGCCAAAAACCAAAGACATCTATAGTGTTGGCCAAAACTATTGACACCCCTATCATTCTGTCAGATAATACTCAGTTTCTTCCTGAAAATGATTGCAATCACAAATTCTTTGGTATTATTATCTTCATTTAATTTGTCTTCAAAGAAAAAAACACAAAAAGAATTGTCCTGAAGTCAAATTGGATATAATTCCACACCAAACATAAAAAGGGGGTGGACAAAAGTATTGGCACCCTTAGAAAAATCATATGATGCTTCTCTAATTTGTGTAATTAACAGCACCTGTAACTTACCTGTGGCACCTAACAGGTGTTGGCAATAACTAAATCACACTTGCAGCCAGTTGACATGGATTAAAGTTGACTCAACCTCTGTCCTGTGTCCTTGTGTGTACCACATTGAGCATGGAGAAAAGAAAGAAGACCAAAGAACTGTCTGAGGACTTGAGAAACCAAATTGTGAGGAAGCATGAGCAATCTCAAGGCTACAAGTCCATCTCTAAAGACCTGAATATTCCTGTGTCTACCATGCGCAGTGTCATCAAGAGTTTAAAGCCCATGGCACTGTGGCTAACTTCCCTAGATGTGGACGGAAAAGAAAAATTGACAAGAGATTTCAACGCAAGATTGTACGGATGGTGGATAAAGAACCTCGACTAACATCCAAACAAGTTCAAGCTGCCCTGCAGTCCGAGGGTACAGCAGTGTCTACCCGTACTATCCGTCGGCGTCTGAATGAAAAGGGACTGTATGGTAGGAGACCCAGGAAGCCCCCACTTCTTACCCTGAGACATAAAAAAGCCAGGCTGGAGTTTGCCAAAACTCACCTGAGAAAGCCTAAAACGTTTTAGAAGAATGTTCTCTCTTTTTGGGCAAAGGCATCAACATAGAGTTTACAGGATAAAAAAAGAGGCATTCAAAGAAAAGAACACGGTCCCTACAGTCAAACATGGCGGAGGTTCCCTGATGTTTTGGGGTTGCTTTGCAGCCTCTAGCACTGGACTGCTTGACCGTATGCATGGCATTATGAAGTCTGAAGACTACCAATAAATTTTGCAGCATAATGTAGGGCCCAGCGTGAGAAAGCTGGGTCTCCCTCAAAGGTCATGGGTCTTCCAGCAGGACAATGACCCAAAACACACTTCAAAAAGCACTAGAAAATGGTTTGAGAGAAAGCACTGGAGACTTCTAAGGTGGCCAGCAATGAGTCCAGACCTGAATCCCATAGAACATCTGTGGAGAGATCTAAAAATGGCAGTTTGGAGAAGGCACCCTTCAAATATCAGGGACCTAGAGCAGTTTGCCAAAGAAGAATGGTCTAAAATTCCAGCAGAGCATTGTAAGAAACTCATTGATGGTTACCGGAAGCGGTTGATTGCAGTTATTTTGGCTAAAGGTTGTGCAACCAAGTAATAGGGCTGAGGGTGCCAATACTTTTGTCTGGCCCATTTTTGGAGTTTTTTGTGAAATGATAAATGTTTTGCTTATTGCTTCATTCTCTTTTGTGTTTTTTCATTGAAGACAAATTAAATGAAGATAATAATACCAAAGAATTTGTGATTGCAATCATTTTCAGGAAGAAACTGAGTATTATCTGACAGAATTGCAGGGGTGTCAATACTTTTGGCCAACACTGTATAGTAATGTAGGCGTCCAGTACTTCAAGATGTTTAACATCGTCAAATGTTCCTGTCCCAAAAATACTAATCCAAAACAAGGTACCGTATATACTCGTGTATAAGCCGACCCGTGTATAAGCCGACCCCCCTACTTTTGCCCCCAAAAACTGGGAAAACTTATTGACTCGCGTATAAGCCGAGGGTGGACTCCAGCACAGGTATACAACCCCAGCAGTGAGGTATACAGCAGCCTCCCCAGTGGTAGTATACAGCAGCAGCCCCAGTGGTAGTATACAGCAGCCCCAGAGGTATATACAGCCCCAGAGGTATATGCAGCTCCAGAGGTATATGCAGCCCCATATGCAGCCCCAGAGGTATATGCAGCCCCAGAGGTATATGCAGCCCCATATGCAGCCCCAGAGGTATATGCAGCCCCAGAGGTATATGCAGCCCCATATGCAGCCCCAGAGGTATATGCAGCCCCATATGCAGCCCCAGAGGTATATGCAGCCCCAGAGGTATATGCAGCCCCATATGCAGCCCCAGAGGTATATGCAGCCCCATAGGTATATGCAGCCCCATAGGTATATGCAGCCCCAGAGGTATATGCAGCCCCAGAGGTATATGCAGCCCCATATGCAGCCCCATATGCAGCCCCTGATGCAGCCCCAGAGGTATATACAGCAGCAGCAGCCCCAGTGGTATATACATCAGCAGCCCCAGTGGTAGTATACAGCAGCCCCAGAGGTATATGCAGCCCCAGAGGTATATGCAGCCCCATATGCAGCCCCAGAGGTATATGCAGCCCCATAGGTATATGCAGCCCCATAGGTATATGCAGCCCCAGAGGTATATGCAGCCCCAGAGGTATATGCAGCCCCATATACAGCCCCATATACAGCCCCATATGCAGCCCCAGATGCAGCCCCAGATGCAGCCCCAGAGGTATATACAGCAGCAGCAGCCCCAGTGGTATATACATCAGCAGCCCCAGTGGTAGTATACAGCAGCCCCAGAGGTATATGCAGCCCCAGAGGTATATACAGCCCCAGAGGTATATGCAGCCCCATATGCAGCCCCATATGCAGCCCCAGAGGTATATACAGCACCAGCAGCCCCAGTGGTATATACATCAGCAGCCCCAGTGGTAGTATACAGCAGCCCCAGAGGTATATCAGCCCCAGAGGTATATAGCAGAGCCCCAGAGGTATATGCAGCCCCATATGCAGCCCCATATGCAGCCCCAGAGGTATATACAGCAGCAGCAGCCCCAGGGCTGTATACAGCCGCAGCCCCAGGGCTGTATACAGCAGCAGCCCCAGGGCTGTATACAGCCGCAGCCCCAGGGCTGTATACAGCCGCAGCCCCAGGGCTGTATACAGCCGCAGCCCCAGGGCTGTATACAGCCGCAGCCCCGGAGGTATACAGGCCCCCCATCAAGTTCCAGGGCCCCCCCCACCTTGCGCGCAGCCTGTAAAGGAAAATCATACTTACCAGTGTCCAGTCGCGCCGTCCGCAGCTGCCGACATGACGATCCCGGGCTCCATTCAGCGTCTTCCAGCTTCCGACTTCCTGTGCGCGCGGGCAATGACGTCATTGCCTGCGACTACAGGAAATGCGGAAGACGCTGAATGGAGCCCGGGATCGTCATGTCGGCAGCTGCGGACGGCGCGACTGGACACTGGTAAGTATGATTTTCCTTTACAGGCTGCGCGCAAGGTGGGGGGGGGCCCTGGAACTTGATGGGGGGCCTGTATACCTCCGGGGCTGCTGCGGTATTTTTTTATTTTTTTTATATACTCGCGTATAAGCTGAGGGGGGACTTTTCAGCCCAAATTTTGGGCTGAAAAACTCGGCTTATACGCGAGTATATATGGTACTTATTTACCCATGTAGCTCCAACCCACATCTCACTTTCTACAGCATTGAAGCTACTTCCAAATACATCACACACATGGAGGACTATATTAGGTATGGTGTAAAGCAAAGAACACTACAGACAAAGATAAACTCACATGCACTGTTTGCTGAGATGGGTGCCACTCAAATGTCAATGGAAAACCATCGCAGATTTCCGTTATGTTTAAGCCACTTGTGGAATGCTGTATTTAGCAAAGTGACCTACACAAATAACACAAATACAATATTAAAGATAGCATCTACGTCATATTGAAGGACTCCAGTGATGACATCCTAATCATAAGAAATTGTAGAGATGATCCAGTGGCATGCTTCATAATCCTTTTATTGTGCAATCATAAAATCATCACAGCGCACAGGGGGTGCCGTGGACGCGTTTCTGAGGAACAGACCTCCTTAAGCTGATGATTAAGGAGGTCTGTTCCTCCGAAACACGTCCAGCGGCACCCCCTGTGCGCTGTGATGATTTTATGATTGCACAATAAAAGGATTATGAAGCATGCCACTGGATCATCTCTACAATTTCTTATGACTATTGAGGTGGACGCCAACCACTAGATCCAGTGGAGGAGCCTTGTGAGTATATTGGCTGCAGGTCTCCCCTCCCCCCTTCCTGCAATCAATGACATCCTAATGCAAGCATTTTCACAACGCACCAGTGTCCTCAGCACAAACGTATCAAATGCGGACTAAATACATACTGTTAGCGACTCTGCAGCAATCACGTGTCTGTGCCGACGTCCCGTCGCTATACACTTACCACACCCAATCACAATGCAGCAACGTTCTCCAACAGGCGTGGCTCCAGCGTTGTACCACACTCAACCATGATGTAGCGTTCTCCAAGAGACGTGGCTCCAGCGTTGTACCACACCCAACCATGATGTGCCGTCCTCCAACAGGTGTCCCACCTGCGATGCAATTTGCACATCGCAACTGTGAGCATCACATGGCTTGTGCTTCATTAGCATAAATAGAGACCACAATCGAATGCAGAAGTTGCCGGTGACCAACAACATGTAAGTCTGTGACCTATGCCACTCCTAAGGCACACTTATCACACAAGACACATATTGTACGGATTTAATCTCATTGTTTTTTATTTGGGTTCAATACATTACACACAGAATGGCCTCCCAACTTTCTGGAGTCTGGTTAGATCAAGTTACATTGTATCCATCAATCATTTCACACACAACGAGTGAGTTTTGTCTTATTGTCCCAAACATTAACGCCCTGTCAGGACATGTTTTCAGGACATCTGTTACAGTGTGGTGTAGTGACATACATGTACCTTTCTAATAACTTTCTAAAATGTAATCACCACTTAAATGCTATGTTGCCTGACCTGTTATGCATTACCACATGTAGGATCCGCTTGAAGGCACCTCTACTGTGTCCCCAAATAACCCACAGGACACACCGTCAGATGTCTCTAACGTGGAGGAGGCCGGCACATCGGTGATCCCTAACTCTCAGCCTCCATCGCGTTTACGTGTTCGGCAAAGGAACACACCTGTGCCCAACCCGAACCAAATGCTGAGTCTGGCACAACAGGTTCTGCAGCAGCAAGTTCGGGAACCACAGTGTGCCTTTGCCAGCCTGGTACAAGAAAGGCTACCAACCATAGACCCAGACCAGAGGATCCATGCAGAGAGGGTCATGCTACAGGTCATGGATGAAGCACGGGCGGGGAACCTGAGTAGCACATCCTGTTTCCGAGCTGCCATTGAACGGCCACCCGCCAACCTACAGCACAGACAACATTATGGCCCTGCACGTTTATCCCCTGGGCGGAGATCTGGGCTACCTCATTACCCCACACATCGATCCAGGGGTGGATATTTGGCTGACCTAGGGCCCGAACCCAGCTTCCACCCAGATGACGAATACCTTGATGAGCCACAGTACCACGATTTATAGTTTTTTTGTTTTTTTTTTGTCCTTTGTGTATGGCCAACAAGAAAGTGTGCCTTTTGGGTTTTTTATTTTTTGAAAATGCTTGTTGACTTTACTTTCTTGTATAGTGAAACATTTTGTTTGGTTATTAATGGACGGATGTCCTGAATTTTTGGTTGCCCAAATTAAATGATTATTACACACTAGGTGCACATGTTGGCCATGATTGTTGCATTCTGTTTATTTAGGAAGGCATCATTGTTGGCTCTTTAGCAGATATGCAAGATTATGTAGGTCATAGTACCATCATATGTAGAGGGCCATAATACTTAAATGTTGGTTCTTGAGCAGTAGCCTTCACTAATTAGAGGTTCTACAAAATCAACTCCGAGGTGGCCTTAACATCATTGTATTTTGTGACCACCTTGTAAGGACTTTTTGTGGGTGTAGTGGCCAGCAGTTATATCTCGACGGAGTGAACACCCATTGTTGGTGATGGGGTTATGCCATTTACAAACTTTAAAAAAAAAAAAAAAAAATGGATGTGTGTTTGCTTTGTGGACATAATGCATAGTCACAATGTGGAGCTAGTGTTGGAACATGGGTTTTGGTTCCCTTCCTCTAGATCAACATGTTAAGGCTATGTGTTGACCTTGATGGACTCAAAGTCTACCATTAACATCACAAAATCCGTTAATATATGTGTGGTTAGATCTAGGAAAACACAGAAAGATTTGGTAAAACATTTTAAATTAAATGCAAAATGTGGCATACCATGCCCACAAAGTACACCTTGCTGTTTGAGTGTAGGAATACCCCCTACGCACTTGCGATAGTCCCAATGTGGGACACTATAATAAAAGAGCACAACGTGGTAGCCCCAACACACTCCCTATGGTCCAAATGTTGGACACTATAAGAAAAGAGCCCAACGGGGGCAAAAAAAAAAACAATAAACAATGCCAACATGGCAAAAAAATAGTTTTTGGGTCCAACATGGACAACAGTCCTCCCGGTCTGGATGGACCATTTCAGTCTCTCATTTACTCCCGATCATGGGAGCCCACCATGTCCTCGCTGGAGGGCAGCCAGCATCTCCCCTAACCGGGCCACCTCTTGGAGATCGCGTTGGTGTGCCGAGTGGAGCCGTCTGGAGAACTCAGAGTGTGCCCGTATCACGTCCTCCAGAGTAGGGACACCTGTATTGGGATGAAGAACATATTTACAAACAAACAGTCCCTGTGGAGGTTTTGTAAGTTCAAATTCAACTATGCTCCTTACCCTCATGCTCGCCATCCTCAGCACTATCAGGGGTTGATGGGGAGGCACTCAGACTCCACCCGGCAGCACCTGCACATTCGCCATCTGCACAAACAGTATCAAAAAAATCAAAACACACTCCGACTCAATAATGAGGGAAGATAAACACAACACTCAATCCAGTATGCAGGGCGTATGCCCCACAAATACACACTTACCACCATAGTCATCCAGGTGTGGGTCCAGAACAGCCTCAGCCATCTCCTCCTCGACAGGCCCTGTTGTTGAGGGCACCTCGTCCTCATCCGGCTCTGGGGATATGGCCACCCCTTGGCTTGCCACCGAGCTGGAAACTGTGGGAGGTGGGGTAATTCCCAGGCTTGGGCTCTGAGGCCATATGACGTGGCTTGGTGGCAAAAGTGGGTGTGGGCTTGAGGGTGGCCCATCATCCAGCCCAGCCGGTTGGGAAAGCTCCTCGGCCTCCTGTGGCCATGGTGGGGAGGGTAGGTCGTCATCCTCCTCCATTCATGGCTGGGAAGAGTTGTCTGGAGACTCCTCCGTCCCTGACTGTGCGGACCAGACCTCTATCTCCTCCGGCCCTGCATCTGATGGCATCTCCTCCTCGTCAGGCCCTGGATTTCTAGGGGGTGATGGTGTCCCTGCAGCCTGATGTTGCGGTGGGGTAGCTGGCCCACCTGCGGGTGGGGCATGGTGGCCATTTTCAGACGATGAATCCTCCCCATCTGTATTTGGAAGCACAATCACAAAGCTTTAATGAGAAAGGTTAAACACATTGTTGTCTAACATTTTGATTGTGTGCCTATTGGAGTTCCACCATTAACAAATATAGTACAAGGTCATGTTGGATGCATATACTCATGTCGTATGCATGTACTGTGGATAGGACACAGTATGTTTAATGACAGGAGGTCCACTACACTGGCAAGATATGTTGGCTTGTGGGCAAACACACCAACACATGGTCGGTGTATGTGTGTTGTATTTTCGGTAGGGGCAGAAGCCACTGGTGTTTGCCCCATGTCTGCATAGACCTCTTGTTCACGTACTATTGTTTTTACCGTTCAAACATCATGCTGTGTCTATATTGTCCCCTGTGTAGGGTGCAACATCTGTGGGGCAGTGTGTCATGTGTGTGTTTAAGATGGTCAATATTTAGCAAAATAACATTGAAAATGTGGAGTCAGGTTAGGCACAAATATAGTGAGGTTACGTCTCACTCCGGCGTCACCATTTGTGCTGCCCATGACTGGTTTAGCCATATTCCTGTTTGGGTGTCACCCACCAGGCAATGCACATTGTTGTCACATCCACATAGTGGGTCAATACACAGTTGACAAATGTAGGGTGATTATCATTCATTTGTGATTGGTCCTTTGAAAAATGAGCGTCAATCCTCAGTCTTCAAACGTAATGTTTTTAGAGGCAGGTTTCATGCAGCATGGCAAGGGGAGGAAGTGTAGAGTCACCTGTACTATATGTCACCTGTACTCCACAGTCCTTCCCCTTGCCATGCTGCCTGTGACCTGCATTGAATCGATTGAAAGATGCAGACTGAAGATTGTCACTCAGTTTAGTTAATGATTTCAATTTTGTTTTAAAACATTTGGGAGGTTGGTCGACCAGGCCGAAGTGTAGGCCCTGCCTCCAAATTACGCTGAATATATGCCACCACATTGGCGGGGACAGGCCGGGGACCACACCACACTCTCCTTCTGATATGTTTGTGGACATTGCTGTGTAGTTTGGTACATGTACATGTGCAGATGTGTGTTTGGGGCCAACAATTACTCACCACGCAGCCTGGCAATCCTGGCACGGATGTCCACAATGCGGCCTGGGCACTTAAATTTAAGATCCGCGATCTTCTTCTGGATGGCTTTCACCTCCCTCTCAACCCCCAGCTGGCGGAGCAGGGATTTCTGGATCTTATGTACAGTGCTGCGGTTGAGCAGCCTGGGGTGCCGGTGCTGATGGTGGCCCCAATAATCATAACGATCGCAATGATCGATTAAAATCATGAGCTCCGCCATCCCCCACATTGCAGCGCGGTGTGTGGCGGCCATGACTGTGCTGCAATGTGCCTGGGAGGGGCTAGCACCTTGCAGGCGGAATGAAACTGAAACCAACTTCATGACGTCAGTACGGCCGCTTGCGTGGCGTAACAAAATTTAAAGGCGCCGTACGTGCCGTGACACGGCAATAAACACTTCTGCGGCACCTACGGGACAATAACCCGGGGGCGTTGCGTAACGCCACGTTGTGCGCTGCGTACAGCAATATCGTTTTGGTGTATGAGAGCACACTATATTGGGCCCATACCATACTAGACTTTTTTAGCTTTGCGCACTTGTGTGGGCCCGTAAATTGAAAATAACAATGAATGATCGTGCAGACGGCGCTATGTGTAGTGCTGAAGTAACAGCTCATCCAAAATGGCGCCCTGTGAAGAGAGAACCAATCGTAACACAGGAGCTTCCACCAATAATAGCTGATGTGGCGCCAGCCAATCGGAGCGCATGAGGGTTAACAAATCACAACTGAGGAGGCGAGACACAGATGAATACCCGGCACGCCTACGTGCTAGATTTCGCCATCGCTCAATTCACAGCTTCTAAACGATATCGTTCATTTAGACACATCCATTGTGCTTATCCACTGAGCCGACATCGTGTGATATGAGGTCCGGATCTCATATCTGTATATAACGATCTGATCATTTCTCGTTGGTCGTGTCGTGCCGTCACACGCATAGACATCGCCGGAGCGATGCCTAATCAGGCACGTTCAAGCGATATCTATCCATATATCGTAGCATGTGACGGCCGCCATAGACAGATTTATAGATAGATTATAGATAAATATACAGATATGTGACAGATATATAATAGATACATAGATATTGTTAAGCCCATAAATGTTTGGTGCACAGTATAAGGAACAAATAAAGAAATAAAGAAACCTTGGGCATTATACCATGTGTAACAGATACTGCACAGAATTCTGGATACATTGCTGTGACTGATGAGACAGTGATGATCCGTAGAAAGTTTTAGGGGACAGGAAAGTACCAATTTGTTATGTGGGAGGGGACAACATGGTAGTGCTGAGTCAATCAATGCAGTGCTTTGCCTCTGCTCCTAGTCTGACAATGACAGTACACATTATGCATCATCATATCATTGTATAGCAAAAGATCACAGCATGCCTGTATATACAGTATGCATGGTGGCATGATTACTATTTGAAGCGAGAACACAGAGAACACCCATGTTACATTACATAGGATGGTATATCAGGGGCAGGATTGTAGTGTGACCATTTGGAAGGTGGCCATGCCCCCTGCCACACCCCCTGCCACACCCCCTGCCATGCCAATGACATAACCCTTGCTCATACAGAAGTGTGAGGGGATAGGAATGTAAGATGATCCTGGAGCCCCCAGAGTCCACGCCCCTGACACATCTCTTGCTCTCGCCAGCTGCATGAGGCTGATTTTCTCAGTCCCCTGAAGGAGGGGTGAGAGCTGAGGAACAGATATGATTTTATAGATTTACTAGCTGTGAGCCCGATGCAAATGCATCGGGATTCTAGAACGTGCATTAATTTGATTATAGTAGTTATAGCTGTTAGCCTGATGCAAATGCATCGGGTATCTAAAATATGTTTATTATTTTTTTAAACATTTTTAAATAATAATCGCATCATCAATAGCAATAATATAAGCCATAGCATTATTATTAGCAGTAATAGCAGTATTAATAGCATTATTAGCAGTATTATGAGCATTAATAACAGTATTAATAGCATTAATAGCATTATTATTAGCATTAATAGCATTATTAATAGCATTATTAGCATTAATAATAGCATTAATAACATTATTAATAGCATTAATAGCATTATTATTAACATTAATAGCATTAATAATAGCATTATTAGCATTAATAATAGCATTAATAACATTATTAATAGCATTAATAGCATTATTATTAGCATTAATAGCATTAATAATAACATTATTAGCATTAATAATAGCATTAATAACATTATTAATAGCATTAATAGTATTATTATTAGCATTAATAGCATTAATAATAGCATTATTAGCATTAATAATAGGATTAATAACATTATTAATAGCATTAATAGCATTATTATTATTAGCATTAATAATAGCATTATTAGCATTAATAATAGCATTAATAACATTATTAATAGCATTAATAGCATTATTATTAGCATTAATAGCAATATTAATAGCATTAATAGGATAAATATTAGCATTAATAGCATTAATAGCATTATTAATAGCATTAATAGCATTATTATTAGCATTAATAGCATTAATAATAGCATTAATAGCATTAATAATAGCATTAATAACATTATTAATAGCATTAATAGCATTATTATTAGCATTAATAGCATTAATAATGCCATTAATAGGATAAATATTAGCATTGATAGCATTAATAGCATCATTAATAGCATTATTATTGGCATTAATAGCATTAATAATAGCATTATTAGCATTAATAATAGCATTAATAACATTATTAATAGCATTATTATTAGCATTAATAGCATTAATAGCATTATTATTAGCATTAATAGCATTAATAATACCATGAATAGGATAAAATATTAGCATTAATAGCAATAATAGCATTAATTAATAGCATTAATAGCATTATTAATAGCATTAATAGCATTAATAGGATAAATATTAGCATTAATAGCATTATTAATAGCATTAATAATACCATTAATAGGATAAATATTAGCATTAATAGCATTAATAGCATTATTATATAGCATTAATAGCATTATTATTAGCATTAATAGCATTATAATAGCATTATTAGCATTAATAATAGCATTAATAACATTATTAATAGCATTAATAGCATTTATTATTAGCATTAATAGCATTAATAGCATTATTATTCACATTAATAGCATTAATAATACCATTAATAGGATAAATATAGCATTAATAGCATTAATAGCATAAATAATAGCATTAATAGCATTATTAATAGCATTATTATTAGCATAAATAGCATTAATAATACATTATTAGCATTATATAGCATTAATAATCATTAATAACATTAAATAGCATTAATAGCATTATTATTAGCATTAATAGCAATATTAATAGCATTAATAGGATAAATATTAGCATTAATAGCATTAATAGCATAATTAATAGCATTAATAGCATTATTAATAGCATTAATAGCATTATTATTAGCATTAATAGCATTAATAATAGCATTAATAGCATTAATAATAGCATTAATAACATTATTAATAGCATTATTAATAGCATTAATAGCATTATTATTAGCATTAATAGCATTAATAATGCCATTAATAGGATAAATATTAGCATTGATAGCATTAATAGCATAATTAATAGCATTAATAGCATTATTAATAGCATTAATAGCATTATTATTAGCAATTAAATATAGCATTAATAGATAATTTGTTATATGCATATAATTATAGCAATGTAATAGCATTAATAAGCATTATTATACTATAGCATTATTTTATTATTGCATTATATAGCATTAATTATATAATAGCATTATTATTAGCATTAATAATAGCATTAATAATACATTATTAATAGCATTAATAGCATTATTATTAGCATTAATAGCATTAATAGCAATATTATTATTAGCATTAATATGCATTATATAATACATGAATAGATAATATATTAGCATTAATAGCATATATAGCATAATTAATAGCATTAATAGCATTATTAATAGCATTAATAGCATTAATAGATAAAATATAGCATTATTAGCATTATTAATAGCATTAATAATACCCTTAAATAGATAATATAGCATTATATATATGCATTAATAGCATTAATAGCATTATAGCATTAATAGCATTAATACATTATTAGCATTAATAGCATTAATAATAGCATTATTAGCATTAAATAATAGCATTAATATAACATTATTAATAGCATTAATAGCATTATATTATTAGCATTAATAGCATTATTAATATTATTAGCATTAATAGCATTAATACATAATTAATAGATTAATACTTTATTAATTAATAGCATTAATAATAGCATTATAGCATTATAATAGCATTAATACATTATTATAGCATTAATAGCATTATTATAGCATAAGATATAAGCATTAATAAATTATAGCATAATAGCATTATAATAAGTTAATAGCATTATTAGCATTAATAATAGCATTAATAAATATAATAGCATTAATAGCATTATTATCATTAATAGCATTAATATAGCATTATATAATAATAGCATAATAATATTATATAGCTATTAATAGCATTATATAGCATTAATAGCATTAATTAGCATTATTAGCATTAATAATATAATTAATAGCATTAATAGATAATAGCATTATTAATCTAATAGCATTAATAGCATTATATTAATTAATAGCATTAATAGCATATAATTTATTACATTAATAGCATTAATATAATTATGCATTAATATTATATTAATAGCATTAATAATAGATTATTCTTAATAGCATTAATATTTATAATTATAGCATTATATAGCATTAATATTCATTAATAATTAATACATTATTATTTGCATTAATAGCATTATAATTACATTAATAGGATAATAATTATTATTAGCATAATAGCATTAATACATATTTTAATAATAGCATTAATAGCATTAATTATAATAGCATTAATAGCATTATTATTAGGATAAATAGCATTAATAATAGCATTATTAGATTAATAATAGCATTAATAACATTATTAATAGCATTAATAGCATTATTATTAGCATTAATAACATTAATAATAGGATTATTAGCATTAATAATAGCATTAATAACATTATATTCATTAAGCATAATTATATTAGCATTAATAGCATTATTATTAGCAGTAATATCATTATTATTAGAATTTTTTTTTAATTATTATTTTTTATTTAATTATTTATTATTTTTTATTTATTTTTTATTTATTTTTTAATTATTTTTTTTTATTATTAAATTTATTATTTAGGATGAGACCCAGTTCTCATTCAGGTCCGCTGGAAGGGCTGATATAATTAGCATATATTTATTTTTTTTATTATTATTTTTATTGAATTATTTATTATTTTTTATTTATTTTTTTATTATTTTTTAATTATTTTTTAATTATTTTTTTTATTATTAAATTTATTATTTAGGCTGAGACCCAGTTCTCATTCAGGTCCGCTGGAAGGGCTGATATAATTAGCATATATTTATTTTTTTTATTATTATTTTTATTGAATTATTTATTATTTTTTATTTATTTTTTTATTATTTTTTTATTATTTTTTAATTATTTTTTTTATTATTAAATTTATTATTTAGGCTGAGACCCAGTTCTCATTCAGGTCCGCTGGAAGGGGTGATATAATTAGCATATATTTATTTTTTTTATTATTATTTTTATTGAATTATTTATTATTTTTTATTTATTTTTTTATTATTTTTTAATTATTTTTAAATAATTTTTTTTATTATTTAATTTATTTATTTTTTTAAGTCAGACTGAGACACAGTTCTCATTCAGGTCCGCATTTTTTTTTTTTTTTATTATTATTTTTATTTAATTATTTATTATTTTTTAATTATTTTTTTATTATTTTTTAATTATTTTTTAATTTTTTTTTTATTATTAAATTTATTTATTTTTTTACTTGCGAGTGAGACACAGTTCTCATTCAGGTCCGCCTTTTTTTTTCCCCATTGACATACATTAGCGGTGTGTCGGCGATTTTATGGCCGGCCACCTGGTTCTATTTGTCGGCCCTAAAATCGCGGACACACCGCTAATGCATGTCTATGGGCAGTCAGCTCGAATTCTGATTGGTCGGCGTCCAATCCGAAATCGGGCTGACTGCCCATAGACATGCATTAGCGGTGTGTCCGCGATTTTAGGGCCGACAAATAGAACCAGGTGGCCGGCCATAAAATCGCAGACACACCGCTAATGTATGTCAATGGGGAAAAAAAGGCGGACCTGAATGAGAACTGCGTCTCAGTCTGAGGGGCTCTTCTGATTGGCTGAGGGCAGTATACAGCGACCAATCAGAAGAGGGCCTCAGATCTCATTAAGATAGAATGGGTTTTTTTCGTCCATTCTATCTTAATGAGAAGGAAGAGGACGTCGGAGGTGGAAGTTAGCGAAAAGAAGACAGAAGATCCCCGGGGCCGGACGAAGAAGCGGAGATGGCGGAAAGAAGAGAGAAGAACCCCGGGGCCGGAGGAAGAGGACGCCTGGCCGGACGGACGATCAGATGACTTGAAGGCATGTAAGTGATCGACGGGGACGTTAGGTTAGGGGACGGCGGGGGCTTCGGGTGTAGGGCCTTAGGTGACAGCGGCGTTAGGTTAGGGGACTGCGGGGGCTTAGGGTGTAGGGCTTTAGCGAGAGGGGCAGGGGGTAGACGGCGGGGCTTAGGGGGTATCGGCGGGGGCTTAGGATGCTGCGGGTCGGGGGTTAGGTGGTCGGGGCTTAGCGTGTACGGGTGCGGCGGACTTAGGGGGTATCGGCGGGGGCCTAGGATGCTACGGGGGTTAGGGGGTAGGGGCTTAGGGGCTGCTGCGGGGCTTAGGGGGTAGGGGCTTAAGGGCGGCGATGGCTTAGGGGGTAGACGGCGGGGCTTAGGGGGTATCGGCGGGGGCTTAGGATGCTGCGGGTCGGGGGTTAGGTGGTCGGGGCTGCTGCGGGGCTTAGGGGGTAGGGGCTTAGGGCGGCAGTGGCTTAGGGGGTAGACGGCGGGGCTTAGGGGGTATCGGCGGGGGCTTAGGATGCTGCGGGTCGGGGTTAGGTGGTCGGGGCTTAGCGTGTAGGGGTGGGGCGGACTTAGGGGGTAGGGCCTTAGGTGCGGCGGGGTGGTTTTGTTGCGGGGTGGGTGTGGGACATGGGGGTGGGTGTGCGGACATGGGGGTGGGTGTGCGGACATGGGGGTGGGTGTGCGGACATGGGGGTGGGTGTGCGGACATGGGGGGGGGCTGTGCGGACATGGGGGGGGCTGTGCGGACATGGCGGTGGGTGTGCGGACATGGGGGGGCGGCTATGCGGACATGGCGGTGGGTGTGCGGACATGGGGGGGCGGCTATGCGGACATGGGGGGCCTGTTTGGACCTGGGTGAGGCTGTGCGGACATTGGGGGGGCGAGTTGTGGGTAGCGGGGAGCGGAGGCGGCTGTGCCGCCTCCGCTCCATGGTCCCCGGGGAGCGAGTTGCGGCTCAGGCAGCGACTCGCAATGGCCTCGCGGCCATTGCTCGCGCTACCTGAGCGGTAAATCGCTAAGGTTGTAGCCGAGGCTGTGGATCGATTTTGGGGCAGCGGCTCGCAATGGCCGCTTCGCGGCCATTGCTCGCCCTGGGCCAGCGACTCGCAATGGCCTCGCGGCCGTTGCTCGCGCAGCATTGGGCGCTTCGCGCCCAATGTTAAATTCGTATCCTCATGACGACATCGGAAAGTGCGCGCGGAGGGGCGCTTTTCCGATTCGCGATTATATAATAGATAAGCGATCCATAGATCCTAGAACTGTAGTGTGTAGCTCAGCTTCATCATGTAGGAGGGCAGGGACAACGCAAAAAAGTTTTATCTCCCCGGAGTTCGCCGTTAAACTACATGATTTGGGTCAATTATAAATGAAAATTCCATAAGGCTTTTAAGAAAAAGAGCTGTACTAGTGTTGCCACCGGTTTACAGCTAGCTGCTCATCATATACATATCATAAACAGGAGAAACACATGAGCTAAATTGCTTTACAAAATTTACTTATTTATTTGAGGAAAAAACAAACATATATGGAGTAGGTGATCGTAAAATAGCACAGCCATAGTCACTAGTACATGATTGAAATACAAGCTAACGGGGTTTTGCATTCAATAATAAGAATGATAGGCAAGGTCACAAATCAATACAGGTTGCCTGCAGGGTGGGTTTAACACAGAGTCTGATAAGTCAAAAAACATCATTTGTACAGTAATTCTACCCAAAACTGCAACACCTGAATGGCAGAGCCTAAAATTTGCCTAACATCATATAAATTGCGTCCTCCAAAGCAAGTAATAGCTGCATACCAATGAAAGTGCGTAGTGCAAAGAATGAAGGGATTCCCCCTTGTGCCGGACCCCAAACGCACGTTTCGCGTGTTTACATAGTCGTGCTTCTTCAGTGGGAGTACCGGAGCCCCCAGAGTGACGCTCTTATATACCCATTGTGGCACCTGTATTGGTGTACACACATCGCGCCTCCAATAGCGGTGCATGCGTGCGTGCCGCCGGCCCGATACGTCACATCCGGCGCTCAGCCCGCGGCTTCATCGCCGCTGCCGGATATTACATCCATGCGACGGGGAAGCGTCGGCTGGGTGTTTGAGCGTCATCATGGCGACCAGACAATGCGGAAACGTGGGCATGCGCACTGGAAGCGCGATTATCAGATTTATGCAACGCAGATACACAGAACAAATCAACTTATATTCTCAAAAATAACGTAATAGGGGTAGAATTGATTCCTCAGTCCATCCCACGATGTAAATCTGCGTGCACATCCAATTCTTTCCATGGATCACACAATGCTGTCACTATAGAGAGAAAAGGGCCCAAGTGAATATAAAAAAAGGATAAAAACAAGCACATAAGGCTATTACTAGCACAAGAGGAAAAGGGGAAGGGGATAAAAATTACATTCTCAGTAATATTGGAAAGGAGACCAATGGTGAAAGGAGTCAAGAATCTTAAAAAGAACACATAGCCAGGATACTAATTTTTATAGATATGGAGAAAAACTGAGGGACTCATTAAGGCCCTTTGGAGACACCGTATCCGGCATCACAATCCATTTTAGCTCCCTTTGGGCGAGCAGCTTTTTTAAGTCACCTCCTCTAATCCCCCCATGTATTATATCTATACCCATCACTTTTAGACCTTTTGGGATACAATCATGAAATCTACGAAAGTGACGAGGTAGGGTTTTTAGTTTGGTGACATCCTTAATTTTACCAGCGCCCACAATTTCCCTAACATGTTCGCCAATTCTCACTCGCAACTCTCGTGACGTGTAACCTTGCCTATCATTCTTATTATTGAATGCAAAACCCCGTTAGCTTGTATTTCAATCATGTACTAGTGACTATTGCTGTGCTATTTTATGATCACCTACTCCATATATGTTTGTTTTTCCTCAAATAAATAAGTAAATTTTGTAAAGCAATTTAGCTCATGTGTTTCTCCTGTTTATGATATGATTTGGGTCAAACATTTTGGATATCGTTCCACAATCTTAAAATAGTTGGAAGGAATTTGGGCCCATTCTTCCTGACAGTACTGGTTTAACTGAGCAATGTTTGTAGGTTGCCTTACTCGCATCTGCCTTTTCAGCTTTGACCATAAATTTTCAATAGGTTTTAGATTGTGGCTTTGTTATGGCCACTCCAAAACATTGACTTTGCTATCCTTAAGACACTTTATAACCAGTTTGGTAGTATGCTTTGGGCCATTGTGCATTTGGAAGACCCATTTCCACCCAAAAATTAACTTCCAGGCTGATGTCTTGAGATGTTGCTTCAGTATTGCACATAATATTCTTTCCTCATGAGGCCATCTATTTTGTGAAGTGCACCAGTCCCTACTGCAGCAAAACAACCCCTTTGTCATGATGCTGCCACCCCTACGTTTCAAAGCTGGAATGATGTTCTTAGGCTTCCAAGCTCCTCCCTTTTTCCACCAAAAGTAACAATGGTGATTATGGCCAAACAATTCAATTTAATTTCGTCAGACCACAAGACATGTCTTCAAAAATGTCAGTCTTTGTTCCTATGTGTGTTTGCAAAAATTAATCTGGCTTTTCTATGTTTTGTCTCGAGATGTTGCTTCAGTATTGCCACATAATCTTCTTTCCTCATGATGCCATCCATTTTGTGAAACGCACCAGTCCTCCTGCAGCAAAACAACCCAACAACATGATCCTGGTACCCCCATGTTTCACAGTTGGGTTGGGATACTTGACTTCCAAGCTTCTCCCTTTTTCCTCCAAACATAGCGATTGTCATTATGCCAAACAGTTTAATTTTAGTTTAATCAGACCACAGGACATGTCTCCAAAAATGTGTGTCTTTGTTCCTGTGTGCATTTCATAAATATGTCTGGCTTTTTTATGTTTCTTTTGGAGTAATGGCTTCTTCCTGGCAGAGTGACCTTTAAGCTCATGTTCATACAGTAATCTTTTGGATCTTGTCCAAAATTATCTTGTGGATAATGACACAAACTTAACAGCTTCTGCCAACATCTTCACAAGATCTTTTGCCTTTGTTCTTGGGTTGATATTCACATGTTGGACCAAAGCACATTCATCTCTAGGACACAAAACCCATCTCCTTCCTGAGCGGTAAGATGACTGGACATTCCCATCTTGTTTGTACTTACATATAATTGTTTGTACAGACGAACAAGGCACCTACAAGTATCTGGAAATTGCACCCATGGATATACCCGAGTTCTACAAGTCTACATTTCTCTTTCTGATACCTTGGGTGATTTCTTTAGACTTTCCATGATGTACAAAGAAGTAGGGTGTTTCAGGTGTGCATTAAAATACATCCACAAGTGTGGAGACACGGGAGTCAGTGGGTGCTCTTGTCTGCTGGCCCTGCTGCCTTTAGAAAGAGAGCATGGTCCAGGGCTCATCCCAAACTAAACGCCCGAGCTCCTTAACTGTGGGCGGAACACTAGTCAGCACAGGGTGAGGGAACCACAATATTAAGGCTTTAGTGCATCGCCAAACAGTTAACAGCATATAACACATACTGTAACCAGCAAAACACACAATGTAACAGGCAACAGAGTCTCACCCTTCCGTTGGCTCACGAGGGTTTAGAATATTCGTGCCTCAGGTCTTCCAGGGCTACTTACTCCAAACCAGCAGCACCCTGCTTGTGGCAGGCACCCACCGAGAAAGAAATAATGCTAGATTTAGGAAGCTGAGCTAGCACAACAAAGTCTGTAACCAGGTGACTGCATTGTCCCAACCTGTGTTGCTTCCTTATGCAGTCTTTTGATATCCCAGCCGAATCTGAACATTCGATGCTGAGGTCCTTGTAGTTTTATAATGCAGGTTCTGATCCCCTTGGTCAGCACCGAAGTACCTAGGCCTTGGGTTATGGCCTGCCAATCGGATCCGTAAATCCTAGATTAGCTGCCTGTATCAAGTTTGCTGGTCAAATGAACAGTCCTCCTTATATACCCTGAGCCTTTATTGCAGGATATTGGGGTGGGGACTTCACGATTGGTGGAATAAGACTGTGCTCTCATTGACTCGATCTCAGGGTGTATAAAAAATATCTCTAACAGAGTTGTATTGCTGGCAAGAGAGAGTCACAGACTAACAGTGGTGTAACGATCGCGGTCCCAGCAGTCGCGGCTGAGACAGGGCCTGGGACCTGTAGGAGGCCCGCACCTCCAGCCGCCCCCTGGGACCATGGTCGCAGCTCCTTCTTCACATGGATGTGTATCTCGGAGGACACACATCGATGTGTCAGCGCGGCCGCACAAGCTCCGACGCTCCATTGTGTCAGGGAGAGGAGGGGAGGGAAGCCTCCTGCTTCCTGCTGCTGCTCCCGCCCCTCCCCTCCTTGGATCTGCCAGCTTCCTGCCCTGCAGCAGGTGGCACCTCCTCCTCCATGAGCATGGGAGACAGCAGGTGAGATGGGGGCCTGAGAAAGCAGGTGAGATGCTGCCTGAGAGACAGCAGGTGAGATGGGGCCTGGGAGACAGCAGGTGAGATCAGGCCTGGGAGACAGGAGGTGAGATGGGGCCTGGGAGACAGGAGGTGAGATGGGGCCTGGGAGACAGCAGGTGAGATGGGGCCTGGGAGACAGGAGGTGAGATGGGGCCTGGGAGACAGCAGGTGAGATGGGGCCTGGGAGACAGCAGGTCAGCAGGTGAGATCAGGCCTGGGAGACAGGAGGTGAGATGGGGCCTGGGAGACAGGAGGTGAGATGGGGCCTGGGAACAGCAGGTGAGATGGGGCCTGGGAGACAGCAGGTGAGATGGGGCCTGGGAGACAGCAGGTGAGATGGGGCCTGGGAGACAGCAGGTGAGATGGGGCCTGGGAGACAACAGGTGAGATGGGACCTGGAGCTGCCTTGCACCCATCAGTCACCTGGCAGAAGGCTGCATGCTTAATACTTGCTCAGAAGTGGAGCTTTGCCTGTAGATATTGCTGCTTTACGCTTCATTTCCATATCATTACTGACATTAGGGCTGGTCTCTTAAAATCCTCCTCCTTCTCTTATGGAATCTTCAGGAGCCCGACGGATCAGCGAAGGAACCAGGGGAGGTAAGTAAAGATTTTTTTTTCAGCTGCAAATAAGTGAGTGCAGTATGGTCAGAGGACTAGGGGGGGGGTCAGGATTTTGTGTGTTTCATATATAAAGCTGCATATGTAATATTGCACTATATGGAGAGGCTATGAGGCTGTATTATACTATATGGAGAGGCTATGAGGCTGTATTATACTATATGGAGAGGCTATGAGGCTGTATTATGCTATACGGAGAGGCTATGAGGCTGTATTATACTACATGGAGAAGATATGAGGCTGTATTATACTACATGGAGAGGCTATGAGGCTGTATTATACTATATGGAGAAGATATGAGGCTGTATTATGCCATATGGAGAGGCTATGAGGCTGTATTATGCTATACGGAGAGGCTAATGAGGCTGCATTATACCATATGAAGAGGATATGAGGCTGTATTGCACTATATGGAGAGGTTATGAGGCTGTATTACAATATATGGAGAGGCTATGAGGCTTTATTATACTACATGGAGAGGATATCTGCATTATGCTATATGGAGGGATGTGAGGCTGCATTATATTATATGGAGAATAATGGGGGTTTATTATAATAATTGAATGACTATGTGGGCTAACTTATGAATGGAGGACTATGGGATGCATTATAATACCTAGAAGACTATGGGGATACAATGTAATATATGGAGAAATATCGGGATGCAATACAATAATTGGACGACTATGGTGGCGGGAGGAGGAGGACCATATAAACCATGATGGGGGACATACATATCATGATAAGGGCCATATTCCAGGAGGAGGACCATATATAACATGATGAGGGACATTAATGTATAATTAAGGGGGAGAGGGGTCAATTTGTGAGTCTTTAGAAGATTTAAAACGTTACATTAGGCCGATTCATCTGACCAACGTGTGCGGGGTAGAGGGGGGTGGAGGGGGGAGGGCCAGGTCTAAATCTCGCACCGGGGCCCGCCAGTCTCTGGTTACGCCACTGCAGCCTAATAATTTCATAGCACCACAGATAGTTTACATAGCACCACTGATAGTTGACATAGTATCAGTAATACACATAGTAATGCAAAGGACAGTCAGCATAATTAAGTTTTCTGTGTGTCATGACTTTCTCTGACAAGGAGTGAGATAATTACATGAGGAACCACAAACTTTTGAACAATAGAGGTATTCTTGAGAGTCTGGGAGTGTCTTATCCCAATGTAACAAACAAAATACAATACTGTCTGGCTTACATAAGAAACTATCCTATGTTATACACTAAGGGAGTCCATGTTATACCTTAATGGAGTCCATTTCGTCACAAGCATCCCAACACGACATCATCATATGGGCTGTCCCAAATTGTTTAAGGGCATAGTAATCTTGGTGTATGTAAACTTGTGACTTTGCAGAAAATAATAAAATGCTTTAAAATATTCTCTCTCTTTATTCTTGCATTTGGCAAATATAAATCATTATGTAAACCTATAATTGGCCGTGTTAATTCAAGGCAAACTCGAATATCAAATCTATTATATAATTGTCTAAGGGTTTTTTGAGTGTGTCTGTCGCCGAAATCGCGCACCACACAGAGGCAGCTCATTGGTTGCCACCTAAGGGGTGACCAATGAGCGCAGACTATGCAAATAGGCGCGAGAATTCAAAGTTCGAATTTCGCGCCTATTTGCAGCCCGGCGACAGCGGCGTTAGCGCCGCTGTCGCCGGGTTACACGGTGCTCCCCCCCTCCTCCTGCCCCCGCTCCCTGCGGCACCCCTGCTCTTCCTGCCCCCCTCTGCTCCTCCTGCCTCTCCTGCCCCATGGCCTCCTTCTGCCCCACTGCTCTCCGCGGCCCCCCGCTCCTCTTGCCCCCCGTTCCAAATGCTTCCCCGTGGCCCCCCCACTCCTCCTGCCCCCGGGTTCCTCATGCCTCACCCCGCGGCCCCCCCCGCACCTCCTGCCTCCCCCTGTTCCTCATGCCCCCCCTCTCACTCTCCGCGGCCCCCTTGCTCCCCCTGCCTCCCCCCCGCTCCTCCACGGTGATAAAAATAAAAAAAATCCCACAAGGATACTTACCTTCCGCCGGCTCGCTGCTCCACCTCCGTCTTCTAGCTTCTAGAGGGCTTGAGGACCTGTTGTTGCCTGGGAAACCGATCAGCTGATCGGTTTCCCAGGCAACAACAGGTCCTTTCATGGGAGCTTCAAGACGGAGGTGGACGGGTGAGTATCCTCACATCCTGCCCCCCCCGCCGCCACCATCCGGCTCCATTCTGCCCCGCTCGCTCCATCCTGCTCCGCCGGCTCCATTCTGCCCCGCTTGCTCCATTCTGCCCCGCTCACTCCATCCTGCCCCCCCCCGCCACCATCCTGCCCCCCGCCAGCATCCTGCCCCGCTCGCTCCATCCTTCCCTGCTCGCTACATCCTGCCCTGCTCACTCCATCCTGCCCCGCTCGCCACCATCCTGCCCCCCAGACACCATCCTGCCCCCAGCCACCATCCTGCCCCCCGCCACCATCCTGTTCCCCCCAGCCTCCATCATGCTCCTCCAGCTCCACCCTGCTCCTCCGGCTCCATCCTGCCCCGCTTGCTCCATCCTGCCCCGCTTGCCACCATTCTGCCCCGCTCACTGCATCCTGCCCCCCCGCAACCATCCTGCCGCCCGCCACCATCCTGCCCCGCTCGCTCCATCCTGCCCTGCTCGCTACATCCTGCCCCGCTCGCAACCATCCTGTCCCGCTCGCTCCATCCTGCCCCCCCCACCATCCTGCCCCCCCACCATCCTGCCCCGCTCACTCCATCCTGCCCTGCTCGCTCCATCCTGTCCCGCTCGCTCCATCTGCCCCCCCCACCATCCTGCCCCCCCACCATCCTGCCCCGCTCACTCCATCCTGCCCTGCCGCTCCATCCTGCCCTGCTCGCCACCATCCTGCCCCCCCAGCCACCATCTGCCCCCCCCAGCCACCATCCTGCCCCCCTGCCACCATCCTGCCCCCCCAGCCACCATCCTGCTCGACCCTGCTCCTCCGCTCCATCCTGCCCCGCTCGCTCCATCCTGCCCCGCCGACTCCATCCTGCCACGCTCGCCACAATCCTGCCCTGCTCCCACCATCCTGCCCCACCAGCTCCATCCTGCCCCGCTGGCTCCATCCTGGCCCGCCGCTCCATCCTGCCCCGCCGCCACCATCCTACCCCGCTCGCTCCATCCTGCCCCGCTTGTTCCATCCTGCCCCACTTGCCACCATCCTGCCCCCCCAGCCCCATCCTGCTCCTCTAGCTCCATCCTGCTTTGTTCCTTCCATCCTGCCCCCGCCTCCATCCTGCCCCCCGCTGTTCTTGCTCCACTGCCTCCATCCTGCCCCCCCTCCTCCATACTGCCCCCCCTCTGCCTCCATCCTGCCCCCCCCTTTACCTCCATCCTGTACCCCCTCCGCCTCCATCCTGCCCCCCTCCACCTCCATCCTGCCCCCCTCCGCCTCCATCCCACCCCCCCTCTGCCTCCATCCTGCCCCGCCCCCCGGCTCCATCCTGCCCCGCCCCCTGGCTTTATCCTGCCCACCTGCCTCCATCCTGCCCCACTCGCTCCATCCTGCCCCCGACACAATCCTGCCCCCCCCATTACCATCCTGCTCCCCTGCTCCATCCTTCCCCCCCGGCAGTTAGCGGTCATGTGACCGATCAGCTGATCGGTTTCCCAGGCAATGACAGGTCCTAAAGACCTGTAGGACCTAGAAGACGGAGGTGGAGCAAGCCGGCGGATAGGTGAGTATCCTCACTGAGGATTTTTTTACTTTTACTGTGGAGGAGTGGGGGGCTGCGGGGGGCTGCGGGGAGCAGAGTATCGCCATATACTATAGTGCTGCTATACATGTACTGTAATGTACCGCCATATACCATAGCGCTGCTATACATGTACTGTAATGTACCGCCATATACCGTAGCGCTGCTATACATGTATTGTAATGTACCGCCATAAACCATTTAGCCAGAAATCTAGGTATGCCTTATAACTGGTATTGATCAGTTCCAGTTTTCTTCTCCAAATTGATCTGCAACTTTTCTCTCTGCAGGTTCTTAATCTATGCTAAGGCTTAATTATGCCTGGTACTTATTTTCATCGATTCTCATTTCCTTCCTCCCCTTCTCTTGACAGCTTTTGACCGACCATTTGTCCTAACTGACTCCCCCTCCCCTTTCCATAGGGACCTTATTAGAGGTGGGGACAACAGTATATTATAAGTGTTTTTTTTTCTGTGTTCAGTTTTTTGCAATATTGTGGTTATAAATAAGGGGTTGGATGTTTTTTGTTTTTTGTATTCGTGTTCTTTACAAAACCAGGAATTGAATATTCTAAGGATTATTGTTTTTGGTTTGCAATAACTGATATTGACATTTGACTGTTACTGTAAATTGTATTTTAGTTCTTGGCTAGCATTTTCCATCTGCAGGGACCACCTTGATGAGTAGGGCTACTTGCCTTTTTTAATTGTTTTTAATTAGTTTTTGTGTGTGCTTTTGTAGTTTGGAATTAAAAATAAAAACATTTTTCTGATCTTTTTAAATCAGGTGATCGCTCCATTCCTTATACATGTTGTCTGTTCTTTCAAATAGTATGATGTACCGCCATAAACCATAGCGCTGCTATACATGTAATGTAATGTACCGCCATATACTAGAGTGCTGCTATACATGTACTGTAATGTACCACCATAAACCATAGCGCTGCTATACATGTAAAGTACCGCCATATACCATAGCGCTGCTATACATGTACTGTAATGTACCGCCATATACTATAGTGCTGCTATACATGTACTGCCATATACCATAGCGCTGAAAAACAAGTACTGTAATGTACCGCCATATACCATAGCGCTGCTATACATGTAATGTAATGTAATGTACCACCATATACCATAGCGCTGCTATATATATATATATATATATATATATATATATATAGTTCACTCATGATGACTGAACAAGTTCTGTCATTCACAGCATGTCAACTACATACATATTCTAGAATACCCGATGTGTTAGAATTGGGCCACCATCTAGTAAAACCCATAAAGAAAGGAGTTTGTAGCCCAAATGTCGGTACAATAATTATCTTTATTGTTACATATACAGGAAATAAAATATTTCATTATATAGAAAAACACTAGATATAGGATACCGATGGGACACCATGAAAATTTGCATCCATCTGACACTGAAAAACCACAAATCCTCTTAATGCTCTCTGAGATAATACCAAAAAAGGGGGGGATAGTATTAAAATACAACCAAGCAAATATTGCACAATGTCCAAATTATACAGTCACAGAAATTAGGACAGGGAGGAGTATAGGGGTATTAAAGCGGTATATTCTTCATAACCTTCGTGATATATATAAGATAAGCGCTTGGTAGTAGTCACCACACTATCTATATCTATTCTAATAAAACCCTAAGCCAGCTTCCATCAGTATGTCATCGAAATGACGTCACATCCTGACGGAAGCCGGCTGTATCCCTAAGCAAGATGGCCGACTGTTAGCGAGAGCAGGGCTAATACTGGCCCACTCTCGCCATTGGCAGCCTCACCTGCGCCCCACACCCTCCTGTCCCTCCTGCGCCGCCGCTCCTCCTGCCCCAATCCGCCCTTCCTGCCCCCCTCGCTCCCCGCGGCCCCCCCTCCCTCTGCCCCCCTCGCTCCCCGCGGCCCCCCCTCCCTCTGCCCCACCGCACCCCGCGGCCCCCACTTACCCTGCCCCCCGCTCCTCAATGGTGATAAAAAAAGCCCATAATGATACTCACCCTTTGCAGCCGGCGCTCCACCTGTCTTCTATCTCCCAGGACAGGACCTGGACTTTTTTTATTTTTATCACCATTGAGGAGGGGGGGGGCAAGGGGAGTGGGGGTCGCGGGGAGCGGCGGGGCTGCGATGAGAGAGGGGGTCAGGAGGAGCGCCTCCATTCTGCCCCCCCGCTGGCTCATCCTGCCCCCTGCCCCCATCCTGCCCCTCCAGCTCCATCCTGCCCCCCCGGCTCCATCCTGCCCCCCGCATCCATCTTGCCTCGCCGGCTCCATCCTGCCCCCCGCATCCATCCTGCCCCCTGCATCCATCCATTCCCCCCACATCCATTCTGCCCCCCCACATCCATCCTGCCCCCCCCACATCCAACCTGCCCCCCGACTCCATCCTGCCCCCCCGCATCCATCCTGCCTCACCGGCTCCAACCTGCCCCCCCCACATCCATCCTTCCCCCCGCATCCATCTTGCCCCTCGCATCCATCCTGCTCCCCCCGCATCCATCCTGCCCCCCGCATCCATCCTGTCCCCCCACATCCATCCAGCCCCACCGGCTCCATCCTGCCCCGTCGGCTCCATCCTGCCCCATCGGCTCCATCCTGCTCCGCTGGCTCCATCCTGCCCCCCGCATCCATCCTGCCCCCCACATCCATTCTGTCCCGCCAGCTCCATCCTGCACCCCCACCACCATCCTGCCCCCTCCCCACCATCCTGCCCCGCCAGCTCCATCCTGCTTCGCTGGCTCCATCCTGCTCCCTGCCACCTGCCCACCGCGCTGCTGCGCTGACCACTCTGCCCACCGTGCTGCTACACTGCCCACTCTGCCCACTGCGCTGCTGCACTGACCACTCTGCCCACCGCTCTGCTGCGCTGACCACTCTGCCCACCGCGCTGCTGCGCTGAACACTGCCCACCGCGCTGCTGCGCTGAACACTCTGCTCACCGCGCTGCTACGCTGACCACTCTGCCTACCACGCTGCTGCGTTGACTACCCTGCCCACCGCGCTGCTTCTCTGACCACTGCCCACTGCGCTGCTGCACTGACCACTCTGCCCACCGCGCTACTGCGCTGACCACTCTGCCCACTGCGCTGCTGCGCTGACCACTCTGCTCACTGCGCTGCTGCGCTGACCACTCTGCCCACCACACTCACTGCTAACCACTGAGCCACCGTATAGTGCTAAACACTGAGCCAAAGTACATTGCTAAACACTGAGCGACCATACTTTGCTAACCACTGAGCCACCGCGCAGTGCTAACCACTGAGCCACCGCGCAGTGCTAACCACTGAGCCACCGTGCAGTGCTAACCACTGCGCAGTGCTAACCACTGAGCCGCCGCGCAGTGCTAACCACTGAGCCACCGCGCAATGCTAACCACTGAGCCACCGCGCAGTGCTAACCACTGAGCCACCACGCAGTGCTAACCACATAGCCACCATACACTCTGCTAACCACTGAACCCCTGTATACTCTGTTAAGCACTCTGCTGAGGGCAGTAGTGGACCGTGGAACAGCGGCCGGGTGTGGGCAGGAGGGGTCCACTCTTGCCCTCACCCCGCCACTGTTCCCCGGCCCCCTCCTGCCCACACCCATCCGCCATTCCCCGGCCCCCTCCTGCCTGCACCCGCGCACTCTTCCCTGGCCCCCTACTGCCTGCACCTGGCTCCCTCCTGCCCGCTGTGCCCTGGCCCTCTCCTGACCGCACCCGCCCGCTGTCCCCTCCTGGACTCCGGCACCACTGCTCACTGGCACCGTTGCACACCGGTACTGCTGTAAGTATCTACTATATAATTGTCTACTTTTGTCTGTTTGTCTGTAGCGCAAATGCAAATCAGCAACAGGGACAGTTTACCCGCAAATTGGCGCGGCATTTCAACCACGCTTTGCTGATTCGTTGCGCCCAGCCGGTTCCCTTGCCAGCAATCAGCGATATTGGCGCAGGATTTAAACCCAGCTTCCCTTTGCATTATTCTGAAATCTTCATAAGTAAACTACATACATAGTCTAGAATACCCGATGCGTTAGAATCGGGCCATCATCTAGTATGTATATAAAAGGGGCTATAAATAGTGTAGTGGTATTTTGTGCTTATATAGTTAGATTCAGGCAGTCAAGGATTGACTTCACCCTCAATGCTTGGTAGTCACCACACTAGCTATATATGTAAAAATGGGGCTAAAAAATAGCGTGGTGATATGTTGTGTGTATATAGTTAAATTTAGGCGGTCAAAATATGACCTCACCCTCAAAGCATAAGTGTAAATACGTGCAGTGAGAAATGAAGACCACCCATCAGGTGGTTAGTTGAGTATTCCCACACTCCCAAGTACACTATGGGTAGGGTCACATTGGAAAGCTAAATTGCATTCACCGCATCCGGATCCGGATGCGGTGAACGCAATGCCGGGCACACACAGTTTTTGTCAAAACTGTGTGCAGAATACCGCACTGCGGTCACCGGATGGCTCAGGATGTGTAATCCTGAGCCATCCGGTAACTGCAGAGTTTGCGGTTCCCGGCTCAGCAAACCTAGGAAAGAGTTAAATTGATTAGTACAGTACTGTTTGAGGTCTGTAGGGGGGCTTAGACCCCCCTACAGACCGGCCGCCCACTTCGGTGGGCTCCTAATACAATATTCCCGATGCCACGGTCTCCTCCGAGCCCGTGCAAGACCCCACACACCCCCAGCCCCCCGAATTACTATACAGGGGTGCCTGCACCCCTCTGTTATCCTTATTCCTGTTTTGGGGGCAAATGATATATTAAAGACATGGTTAAAGGACATATTTACGTGTGTTCTCCTCCAATGTTGTGACGAATCCATGGGCGGGGCTGTATGCGGCAGCCTCCGCCCCCTCATTTGTTATGGCCGCCCCCTCTGTGCCTCAGCCATTGATAAGAGGCCGGCCGCGTCATGAAGGGGCGGGGCGAACCACGTCACACCGTGCGCCCCGCCCCTTCATGACGCGGCCGGCCTCTTATCAATGGCTGAGGCACAGAGGGGGCGGCCATAACAAATGAGGGGGCGGAGGCTGCCGCATACAACCCCGCCCATGGATTCGTCACAACATTGGAGGAGAACACACGTAAATATGTCCTTTAACCATGTCTTTAATATATCATTTGCCCCCAAAACAGGAATAAGGATAACAGAGGGGTGCAGGCACCCCTGTATAGTAATTCGGGGGCTGGGGGTGTGTGGGGTCTTGCACGGGCTCGGAGGAGACCGTGGCATCGGGAATATTGTATTAGGAGCCCACCGAAGTGGGCGGCCGGTCTGTAGGGGGGTCTAAGCCCCCCTACAGACCTCAAACAGTACTGTACTAATCAATTTAACTCTTTCCTAGGTTTGCTGAGCCGGGAACCGCAAACTCTGCAGTTACCGGATGGCTCAGGATTACACATCCTGAGCCATCCGGTGACCGCAGTGCGGTCACGGCAAACGCTGCGAAAACTGCTGCCTGCATGATTTTAAACGCAGGCAGCAGTGCCGGATCCGGCCACCGGATGGCTTGTGAAGCCATCCGGTGTTTTGCATAGGCTCCTATGAGGAGCGTTTCCTGGTCCGGTTTTGAGCTTTTTTAAAGTTCAAAACCGGATCAGGATTCTAAATTAAAAACGCTGATGTGACCCTAGCCTATGTGTTAACGTGTGAGGCCAGGGTTCCACATGAGCCCTCAGTCAGTTTTTGGCTTCAGTTTTGTCATTTTTTTTTTCTAAGTCCAAAAACTGACAGAAAAACGCATTGGGTGTAATAAACACCCTGTGCGTTTTTCTCTGGAGCTCAAAACAATGCCCTGTCCGTTTTTGAGCCAAAAACGCAGTAAACAGCGTTTTTGGCATCAGTTAAAAAACGCATGCGTTTTCATGCGTTTTTTTTAACATGGGGCCCTATGGGAAACGCATGCGCAAACGCATGCCATATTTGGCACTTGCGTTTGCGCATGCGTTCGCGCATGCGTTTTTTTAATGAAAAGTCCAAAAACGTTCAGGAGTGCAGGAGACACAAAAAGCACCCTATAAAAAACGAATTGGTGATGAAAAGGACTTCCAAAAACGGATTTCTATGTGTGACCCCAGCCTGAGATATGTACAAAAAATTAATCAAATTGTGAATGTGATATTAGGCTGGGGTTCCACATAAGCCCTCAGTCCGTTTTTGGCTTCAGTTTTCTCATTTTTTTTTTCTAAGTCCAAAAACTGACAGAAAAACGGATTGGATGTAATAAACACCCTGTCCGTTTTTCTCTGGAGCTCCAAACATTGCCCTGTCCGTTTTTGAGTCAAAAACGTTGCATGCAACGTTTTTGGCATCATTTAAAAAACGCATGCGTTTTCATGCGTTTTTTTAACATGGGGCCCTATGGGAAACGCATGCGCGAACGCATGCAAATGCGCACTTGCGTTTGCGCATGCGTTCGCGCATGCGTTTTTTTAATGAAAATTCCAAAAACGTTCAGGAGTGCAGGAGGCTCAAAAAGCACCCAGAAAAAAACAGATTGGTGATGAAAATCACTTCCAAAAACGGATTTCTATGTGTGACCACAGCCTAAGACTGTCATAAATTGCTGTTTGTAAAGCCCCCTAATAGTAGGAGATAGGTATAATATGACTCAATGAACCTGATCTGAGTTACACTACCCCCTAATAGGTAACCGTGATAACAATGAGTAACAATCACAATGTCATAAACACATTTAACAAATGGTGCACACTTAATCCACATACAAGTGCAATTTCATATAAAGTGCAAGTGCCGACAAAGAAATTACATAATGTGGTGCAAACTAATCCAACCAATGTGTGATTGAACACAGTGATGTGTGATTCTATATAGTCAATCCTTGACTGCCTGAATCCAACCATATAAGCACAACATACCACTACACTATTTTTAGCTCCTTTTATATACATATATAGCTAGTGTGGTGACTACCAAGCGCTTATCTTATATATATCACCAAGGTTATGATGAATTTACTGCTTTAATACCCCTATGCTCCTCCCCTCCTCCCTGTCCTTATTTCTGTGACTGGCTAAGGTCACATTTGGCCAGGCAATTGCGTTCACTGCATCCAGATCCGGATGCGGTGAACGAAATTGCCTTTACACACATTTTTAAGGAAAAATGTGTGCAGAAAAACGCAATCCAGTAACCGGATTGCTCAGGATGTGTAATCCTGAGCAATCTGGTTGCCGGATAGTTTGCTCATCCCTGCTGCCGCAGGGATAAGCAAACTGTTCTATGTCTAGTAAATCGATAAATTTAATAAATAAATGATTGATTAATGTCTCTAGGGGGGGCCTAGTCCCCTTAGAGACCTTACACCCACTCAGGTGGGCTTATCCTGCTTTAATCTGTAATGTACAAAAGCTCCGGGCTCCTCAGAGCTGTGCGCATGACCCCACAAACTGACCCCCCATGTCGGTAGACCTGTCCCTGCACCCCCTCTTATCTTTTCTATCTATCCCTTTTGCTGAATAAAACGATGTATTAAAGTAGAGAATACAGGTTATATTTACGTGTTGTGCCAGTTTCTGTTTGTGTAAGTAGCCATAGGCGAGGCTGTCTGCTGCTCCCTCTGCCCGCTTATTAATTATGCACGCCCCCTCTGGGCTTGCTTCAGTGCTGAGAGCCAGGCTGCGTCATGAAAGGGGATGGGGCTACCTGTATGACATGATTTTAGCCCCGTCCCTTTCATGACGAGTCGGAGACAGAAACCGGATTGCTTGTGAAGCAATCCGGTGTTTAGCATAGGTTCCTATGAGGAGCGTTTCTTGATCCGGTTTTGAGCTTTTTGAAAGCTCAAAACCGGATCAGGTTTTAAAAATAAAAACGTAGATGTGACCCTAGCCACTGTATAATTTGGACATTGTGCAATATTTGCTTGGTTGTAATTTAATACTATCCCCCCCCTTTTTTAGTATTATCTCAGAGAGCATTAAGAGGAAACCCTTCTACTGTCCTAATATTTGTGGTTTTTCAGTGTCAGATGGATGCAAATTTTCATGGTGTTCCATCGTTATCCTATATCTAGTGTTTTTCTATATAATGAAATATTTTATTTCCTGTATGTGTAACAATAAAGATAATTTTTGTACCGACATTTGGGCTACAAACTCCTTCTTTACAGGTTTTATTATAAATAATTATGGTAATTCTAATTGACATGACACAGGTGTTTTATTCTGATATGTCATATAGTGAGAAAAACATACCGTATATATGTGTCTTTTTATATAGTGTACCGTATATAAACGTCTGGCTTCAACTGTATGACAAGCACTTTTTATCGTTTACCTCTTGTGCCTCCCTATTTCCTCATAGACTGTAAGCTTGTAGTAGGGACCTCACTCCTCTTGGTGTCTGTTGAATTTTGTATTGTCTCATATTGTCTGTACATATCCCCTCTGAATTGTAAAGTGCTGCAGAATATGGGTAGGGTCACATTGGCGTTTTTTGTTTAAAATCCTGATCCGGTTTTGAGCTTTAAAAAAGCTCAAAACCGGACCAGGAAAGGCTCCTGATGGAAGCCTATGCAAAACACCGGATGGCTTCACAAGCCATCCGGTGGCCGGATCCGGCACTGCTGCCTGCGTTTAAAATCATGCAGGCAGCAGTTTTCGCAGCGTTTACCGGGACCGCACTGCGGTCACCGGATGGCTCAGGATGTGTAATCCTGAGCCATCCGGTAACTGCAGAGTGTGCGGATCCCGGCTCAGCAAACCTAGTAAAGATTAAATAGCTGCCCTAAATGACTGTTAGAGGTCTGTAGGGGGGCTTAGACCCCCCTACAGACCGGCCGGCCACTTCCATAGTGTTCTTCAACAATGTCTCACTGTGCACGGGCGAGGAGCCCGTGCATGTCATCCAAAGTGCCCCCCCCCCACCCCGTATCACTATAGAGGGGTGCATACACCCCTCTATTACAATTATGCTTTAATTATGTCATATACAGCAATAAGTGTCCCAATCGTAATGTCAGAATATATTTACATGTGTTCTGAGGCATAGCGAAGGGAATTCCATGGGCGGGGCTGTGTGCAGTAGCCTCCGCCCGCTCCTTCTTGATGGCCGCCCCTCTGGCCGTAATCCAGTCTTGTGAGGGCGGGAACGTCGTTAAAGGGGCGTGGCTAACCGCGGCACTTAGTTAGCCACGCCCCTTTAACGACGTTCCCGCCCTCACAAGACTGGATTACGGCCAGAGGGGGCGGCCATCAAGAAGGAGCGGGCGGAGGCTACTGCACACAGCCCCGCCCATGGAATTCCCTTCGCTATGCCTCAGAACACATGTAAATATATTCTGACATTACGATTGGGACACTTATTGCTGTATATGACATAATTAAAGCATAATTGTAATAGAGGGGTGTATGCACCCCAGTATAGTGATACGGGGGGGGGGGGGGCACTTTGGATGACATGCACGGGCTCCTCGCCCGTGCACAGTGAGACATTGTTGAAGAACACTATGGAAGTGGCCGGCCGGTCTGTAGGGGGGTCTAAGCCCCCCTACAGACCTCTAACAGTCATTTAGGGCAGCTATTTAATCTTTACTAGGTTTGCTGAGCCGGGATCCGCACACTCTGCAGTTACCGGATGGCTCAGGATTACACATCCTGAGCCATCCGGTGACCGCAGTGCGGTATTCACCACACATTTTGAAAAAAAATGTGTGTGCCCGGCATTGCGTTCACCGCATCCGGATCCGGATGCGGTGAATGCAATTTATGTTTTCAATGTGACCCTACCCTATGTTTGACGCTATATAAATAAAAATTATTATTATTCATTAATATATAGAGCATTAATGCTTGATTTTTCCCAAGCATAAACCAGCAGTCGCCAAAGTCTTTTACACAGAGGGTAATGAAATGTGTGACCCTGCTACACTTTGATCACATATTCTTCAAATGAAACAAAATTAATGAATGCATGATTGCATAAATGTGTGGATGTTAAAAGTTTACAATAAAAGCAGTCATTTTCAACATACAATACTGTGTTTATATTGTCTCTTCAATTTAGCATGCCTCCAAGTATATTTGCAAGGCACAGTTCAGAGATTGACTGGTGTGAAGTAAATTATTTTCATTCAGAATATGTAGCAGAATACTACAACACGGTGAGTTCCTTCAAAGTTTCCTATCCACTCTTAAAGTCCATGTAATCTTAAAAATTTGATATAAGCCTTCCCTGTATGAAATGCTTATGCACGATTATTTGGCTGCTTTTTAGCTCCGCTATGAGGTTTGATAGGATATTCTCAAGTTTTTAAGTTATCCCCTGTATGTAAGATAAGGAATTACTTCCCAATCAATTGCCCTCAGTAGGAGAAACAAGCTAATAATCTTGTGGTTGTGATACCTTTTAATGGCTAATAAAAATAAAATAAATGATGTTACAAGGCGAGCTTTCGAGACATCGGAAATCGATTGACCGTCCCACATACCTCAGATGGGACAGTTTCTACCTGAGCAATCAACATTTTTCAAATGGCTAACACCGTACCAAATTTTTTTCCCCCCACTCGATGGAGCTCAAACTGACTTCAGAGCAGCGAACGAATCAGTGATCAGTCATGAAAATTTTTGTTACATTCATTTTTAATGGGACTGCCAGAGATGCAATCACTGTGCTTCATTAATCTTCAGCAATCCTATAAGAAAAAATGGAGTGGCAGTGGACTTGATTAACCCCTTCACCCCTGGGTGTTTTTGCCTCCACTTTTTCCAAGAGCCATAACTTTTTTATTTTTCTGGCAATATAGACATATGAGGGCTTGTATTTTGTGGGATGAGTTGTACTTTTGAATGCAAACAGAAAAAAAAGAAAAAATCCAGCTCCCAGCAGAGACATTGGAGGTAACAGAAATGAAAAATAATATTTCCTTTATTTGAAATCTATTGTTAAAAAAAAATATTTGGCTTTCACATTTCAGGTACTCAGCCCTTAGATATAGCAATTTTAAAACATAACATACAAGGCTTTTAAAGGAAGTAGGAAGTTCTGATCTACCAATCACCATGAAAAAACAGAATTTCACAAGATACACCTTTAATTAAAAATCAGCTGTGATAATTGCAAATTACCAGTCACATGTAGCTTTAAGAGCACAACAGACAATGGATGCATGCAGATGTAATATGTAGGAGATATATTGAATACAAGCAATATACATACACCTTGTAATGAAACAGATAGGCTGTGGTCACACATAGAAATCCGTTTTTGGAAGTGATTTTCATCACCAATCCGTTTTTTTCTGGGTGCTTTTTGAGCCTCCTGCACTCCTGAACGTTTTTGGACTTTTCATTAAAAAAACGCATGCGTGAACGCATGCGCAAACGCAAGTGCGCATTTGCATGCGTTCGCGCATGCGTTTCCCATAGGGCCCCATGTTAAAAAAACGCATGAAAACGCATGCGTTTTTTAAATGATGCCAAAAACGTTGCTAGGCATCTAAACCTGGTGGCTCAGACAGAGAGGAACGGATAGACGGTAACTGAATACCCTGGCCCAGTCCGAAACGGGGTACCGGCTCCGAAGTGCTGCAGAGGACAATCCCTGAGCCACAAATTACCGGCGTGGTCGAAAGCTTCATAGGAGCACAATCCAGCCCGACCTACGTACGGTCCCCACCAGAAGCACCAAACCGGGTTGAGTACCCCTTAGAGAGAGAAGGGATCCTCATCACACCTGACAGGCTTCGTTAAACAAGTGGGACTCGTGTAGGGCAGCGCGAGGAAGAAGGAGAGCACAGAGGAAGGACAGAGAAAGAGATAGAGAAAGAACATCACTGGAGCTTCAGAGGGACATTGCCTACTGCCAGGACCACCCGGTTCACTACCCTAGCTGTAACAACTGCATACCCTGTAAGCTGCAGATTACCGGAGTAAAGTACCCGTACAGAGTGAGCAAGTGTCTGTGTTTCTTTTTGGTGAACGGAGGTAATTCTGCACTGTGCAGCAGAGACTGCGCTGCCCCAATACTACAGCACTACACTATCCAGCCATTAAACCCATACAGCCCCGGGGAACCAGCTCTTCCCGTAGAGATCCACAACACCTTGATGCTGCCCATCACCCGGAGGTCCTAGCAGCGCCAGTACCATCACTGGACCTACAGGTGGCATCACGAAATTCATTCAATAACTTTAATCCCTGTACATACCCCCTTTTCTTTGTCACCACAAGGGCACAGGCTCGGACACCAACTACCTTTTACATCCTTGCACCCGACTGCCCGAGACCTTGTGGGCCTGACACTTGATGCCCTGCTATAACGACAAAAAAATATACATTTAGGTTGGAAACAAAAACTATTTGGTTTTATTCTAAAAAAAACAAGTTGTTATTATATACAGTAGGTATGGTAAGTATTCAGGCCCTTTAAATTTTTCACTCTTTGCTTCATTGCAGCCATTTTGTAAATTCAAAAAAGTTCATTTTTTTTCTCCTTTTCTCATTATTTTTCTCTACACCCCATCTTGGCTGAAAAAACAGTAATGTAGATATTTGTGCAAATTTATTACAAAAGAAAAACTGAAATATCACATGGTCATAAGTATTCAGTGCTCAGACACTCATATTTCACTCACATTCTGTCCATTTCCGTGTGATCCTAATTGAGATGGTCCTACTCATTCATTGGAGTTCAGCTGCATTTAATTAACTGATCGGAGTTGATTTGGAAAGACACACACATGTCTGTATAAGACCTTACAGCTCACATTGCATGTCAGACCAAATGAGAATCATGTGATCAAAGGAACTGCCCAAGGAGCTCAGAGACAGAATTGTGGCAAGGCACTGATCTGGCCAAGGTTACAAAAGAATTTCGGCAGTATTCAAGGTTCGTAAGAGCACAGTGGTCTCCATAATCCTTAAATGGAAGACGTTTGGGACCACCAGATGTCTTCCTAGACCTGCCGTCCAGCCAAACTGAGCAATTGTAGGAGATAAGCCTTGGTGAAAGAGGTAAAGAACACCAAGATCACTGTGGCTGTGTTCCAGAGTTGCAGTAGGGAGATGGGAGATAGTTCCACAATGTCAACTATCACTGCAGCCCTCCACCAGTCGGGCCTTTATGGCAGAGTGGCTTGATAGAAGCCTCTCCTCAGTGCAAGACATATGAAAGCCCGCATAGTTTGCAAAAAAAAACATCAAGGACTCCCAGACTATGAGAAATAAGATTCTCTGGTCTGATGAGCTGAAGATAGAACGTTTTAGTGATAATTCTAAGCGGAATGTGTGGAGAAAACCAGTCACTGATTGATCATGACCTGCCCAATACAATTCCAACAGTGAAATATGGTGGTGGCAACATCACGTTATGGAGGTTTTGTTCAGCTACAGAGACAGGACAACTGGTTGCAATTGAAGGAAGCATGAATTGGCCAAGTACAGAGATATCCTGGATGAAAACCTCTTCCAGAGTGCTCTGGACCTCAGACTTGGCCGAAGGTTCACCTTCCAACAAGACAATGACCCTAAGCACACAGCTAAAATAACAAAGGAGTGGCTTCAGAAAAACTCTGTGACCATTGTTGACTGGCCCAGCTAGAGCCCTGACCTAAACCCAATTGAGCATCTCTGGAGAGACGTGAAAATGTCTTTCCTCCAATGTTCACCATCCAACCTGACATAACTGGAGAGGATCTGCAAGGAAGAATGGCAGAGGATCACAAAATCCAGGTGTAAAAATCTCGTTACATGATTCCTAAGAAGACTCATGGCTGCACTAGCTCAAAAGGGTGCTTCTACTCAATACTGAGCAAAGAGTCTACATACTTAAGACAATGTGATATTTCAGTTTTTCTTTTTTAATAAATTTGCACAAATATCTACATTTCTGTTTTTTTCAGGCAAGATGGGTTGCAAAGTGTACATTAATGAGAAAAAAATAACTTTTGTGAATCATATCTAATAGACCGGACATTTAGTGTCTCCCTCTCCCGCACCACCTCATCATCTTGCCACCTGTCTGTTGGTGTTCCCCAAGGTTCAGTTCTAGGACCCCTACTCTTCTCCCCTACACCTTCGGCCTGGGACAGCTTAAAGAATCTCACGGTTTGCAGTATCATATCTACGCCGATGACACACAGATAGATGTACCTCTCTGAACCAGACATCACCTCCTTACTGACCAAAATCCTACAATGTCTGGCCACTATTTCATCTTTCTATCTGCTCGCTTTCTAAAAATGAACATGGACAAAAAAAATGTATTATCTTTCTCCCATCTCAATCTACCCCTCCACCAGACATAGCCATCTAAGTCAACGGCTGTTCACTCTCCTCAGGCCCGCACGCTCGGTGCCTTGGGGTGATCCTTGACTCTGCTCTCTTTTTCAAGCCACATATCTAGGCCCTTACCACCTCCTGCCGACTCCAACTCAAAAATTTTTCCTGGATCTGTACATGATCAAGAAACTGCAAAAGCGCTCGTGCACGCCCTCATTTTCCGCCTCAACTATTGCAAACACCTACTCTCTGGCCTCCCCTCTAGTACTCTTGCATCACTCCAATCTATCCTAAACTCTGCTGCCCAACTAATCCACCTGCCTCCCCATTATTCCCCAGCCTCTCCTCTCTGCCAAGCCCTTCACTGGCTCCCTTTTGTCCAGAGGCTCCAGTTCAAAACCCTAACTACGATATACAAAGTCATCCATAGCCTGTCTCCCCCATACATCTGTGACATTGTTTGCCAGTACTTACCTACACGCAACCTTCGATCCTCTCAAGATCGCATTCTCTCCTCCCCTCATATCTCTTCTCCCATGCTTCCCTCATACTCTGGAACTCTCTGCCCCAACACATCAGACTCTCGCGGAAACCTTTAAAAGGAACCTGAGGACCCACCTCTTCCAACGAGCCTACAACCTGCAGTGATCCTCAGACTACTGAACCACTGCACGACCAACTCTACCCTTCTCCTAGTGTATCCCCACCCATCCTCTGTAGACTGTGAGCCCTCGCGGGCAGGGTGCCCTCTCCTTCTGTACTTGTGTGTGCCTTTTATTGCTCACGTTTATTGTACTTGTCTAGTTATACCTTTTCACATGTAAGGCGTCATGGAATAAATGGTGCTATAATAAAAAATAATAATAATAATTTACCAAATGGCTGCAATGAAACAGAGTGAAAAATTTAAAGGGTCTGAATACTTTACATACCCACTGTATATCCCATATAATAATCAATATATAGCCATAATATTTAATATTCAATTTCTAATGTTTTTCACTTTCATTATTTTTTTATTTATTTATTTGTTATATTAACCCCATACCGACAGCCAAATGTCACTAAACGGAAATAGGGGTACTTCTTCTGTCCTTACGTCTAGAGACGTAAGAACAGAAAAAGCCCTCTAGCTTTTTCTCTGATACTGGGGGTAGCTGAGACCCTGGAGATTGTGAATAGGAAAGTTTTTTCCCGGTATCGGTAACGTGATCACCGTTAAACACCATTTATTTTCACATTAAAATAAAAAGGCATCGCAGGAAATATGATTTCTCCTTCATCTGACATGATCAAACATGTTAGATGAGAGAGAAATGTTAACCCCCAGTGCACCCAAGACCCCTGGTACCGAAAAACTCCCTCCCACCCGCACCCTTCCTCTGGAGCATCCAAAATGGCGGCGGCGCACTGAAAATCGCTGCCTCCTCTGCATCTCTATCTGATCTGACATGATCAAACATAGAAATTACATCTCCCAGTCATCCACAGTCTCCTCTGGTTCCCCAGCAGTGTCAGCAGCTTCCGCCCCCTCCCGTGCAACGGTGCACACCCCCACATCCTTTGGATCTCTATTTGATCTGACAAGATCAAACATGTTAGATTGGACAGAAATGACATTCCCTGGTTGCCCTCATTACCCTCTGGTTTCCCAGCATTTTTAGGCAGCCTCCAGCCCCTCCAACCCCCTCCCCAGTACTGGCGCATGTGCCCGCCTCCACTGAATCACTATCCGATCTGACTTGATGAAACATCAGATCAGATAGAATTGTCATACCCCTGTCCCCTTCCGGTTCCCCAGCCACATATTAGGCCGGGAACCCCCCTCCTCCAGTTCCAGCACACACCTTCTCTTCTCTCCTATCTGACATTTGATCAAATGTCAGACAGGAGAGAAAATTATCCTCTCTGGTGTCGGGGGGTCTCCCCTGGTTACCCTCCGGGCCCTCCCTAGTATCTGACTAAAAATAATGGATCCCTGAAACCCCCATGGCCCCCCTTTTCCTCTTCTTTCAAAATGAAATGGCACATGCGCAGTGTGGCGGCCATAATCTACCTGTGGCGCCCCTGCGACCGGGCGGCCACAGGATGAACTGCAGCTAGATGAGGTAAGACGGTCAACTCACAAAACACACACACACACACTTAGGCTCTGACACTAAGCCAAGTCACTCTATATCAGGCAAGGGGTGGCGGGAGCATAGCAACGTGTGGATGGGAAGTAGGAAAGACCAAGGACAAGTGGGTGAAGGAACTGGACTGGGTTCCATGCACATTAAGTTGGGTGAGACGATAGATCTAAGAAGTCGAGACTGGAGGGTGGAGAAGGGAAAGATCCCCAAGACGATACACCCTGAAGCCAAACACTGACTAACACGGACATTGAGAGAACAACGGGGCCTGGAGGCTTCTACCACTAATTGCGGGCCGGGGATCCAGGCTGAAAACCGGAGACTGAAGGAGCCAGGTGAGCCCAACTAACATGGGTCACTGTTGGCTAGGCCAGGACAGCCAAAGAGCCCTGCTCTGTAGATGTGGCTGGGGAGCTATATGACCCCAACCGCAAGACACCCCAGCGGGGTGCGGAAGCTCTATGACCCGCGCCCTAACTACCGTACGGAGTAGGACAAAGCCAATGTATTAGGGCTAGTGACCCAAAGAGGGGGAAGCATCACTATAGAGCCCATGATGGCCGGACCCGTATGCGAGGACAGAGAAAGAGTGGAAGAGCCTGAAAGGTACACTGAGGGGAGTGACACAGAGGAACCGTCCCAGCAGCAGTGAGAGCCCGAGCTTAGAGTAGTGGTGAGAACCGGTCTGTAAAGTGTGTGTAAAAAGACTGTGCTTGTAAGAACTGCCGGTGAGCCATCAGTAAAGTACTCAGTCAGCTCAACAATGTGTAAGACTATTATTCATTGAGCCGTAGCAGAACCTTCACCTGCGGAGGCACCTATGAACTCTCTTTGCGTGCTGGCTGGAAGAGCAGCAGGGGAAAGATAACGGCAGTGTCCGGAGCACATGAACCCCTACAACACACTGCCATAGGGACAACCAGCCCTACCCATGGAGGGCTCACCATCCAGGCTGCCTCTTATCATCGTCCCTGGCAGGAATACGTCAGCAGTGGTCCACACTGACCACACACTATGGGTGGCGTCACAAAATCCAATAAACTTTTATCCTTTTTATTGCTGCACTGTGACAATGGGATTCGGGCAACAGGCAACGGCACCCTAACAACCCAGAGACAGCAGTATAGCCCGGTCTCGAGTACCCAGGTTCTTGGGGGTGGCGACATACCTCCTGCCCTAGCAACCAAAAAGAAAAAAATCTAATTGGTTGCTGTAATTTGAGCTCTGTGCTAGATCCTATTACATAGATAAAATTGGCAATAATTAGTAAATATGGCAACACTTAGCTTTGTCTTTCTCCTCTCTCCCTTGTAGTTGTTTTTAGAGAGAAGAGAAAGACTACATGTTGCTATTAGTGAAAAAAAAAATCTTTTTATCGAGCTAAAATCCCCAATATCATTCTGTGAATTTCTTATTGTCCCCAGTGATCATCCAACCCTCCATCAACCCCCCCCGTCATTCCCCTAATCAAATAATTTTATTTATTTTTTTTATAAATCTTTTTCTTAGGTAGGGTTAAGGTTCAAAACTATGTTGCTAGGGTAAAAAAAACATTTAAAAAATATTGTATTAGATTAGGTTTAGTTTATTTCTTTGGTAGGCAGGGATAAAATAAGGTTAGGGTAAAAAAAAAAAAAAAAAAAAGAAAAAACTAGTGTTAGATTTAGGGTTACTTTATTTTTGGTTTATACATCTAAAAAAATGTCTTGAACAATGTTCTCTGCTGAGGAAGTGTACGCGTTGCTGGCCTACGGTAGTTCTGGGTCAGAGACTGAATCGGCCACTGAAATAGAGGCATTCTCAGGGGACAGTGAAGACTTGGCTTCCTAAGGGTCCCATACACTGCCAGTTATCACTGCTGATGCAGCTGAGGCAGGGCCCAGTTTGGCAACCCCCCATGCTCTGTGATATACCAACCTGTACTTTTCACCACAAATTCCCCCTTTCCTAGAAGCTCCTGGCATAAAAATAAGCATCGTTGATTTTGTCCCTTCAGATTTCTTTTCAATTTTTGTAACCCAAAAACCTACTTCTGCCCATTCCGATTCCTGGATCGACATAAGTAGTCCCAGAAATTAAAACATTTTAAGGTATCACTCTCAACATGGAAAATTAAAATAAAAAACAGTCTGCCCTCCTAGTGGACAACTAGATTGGTCCACAGCACCCCTGTGTTTGCAGCTGTAATGTCCCGCACCCGTTATGAGACATGGTAACATACATAGTAACATAGTTTTTAAGGTTGAAGGAAGACTTTAAGTCCATCTAGTTCAACCGATAGCCTAACATGTTGATCCAGAGGAAGGCAAAAAAAATCCATGTGGCAACACTAGCTCCACATTGGGGGAAAAAATTCCTTCCTGACTCCAGATACAGCAATCAGACTAATTCCCTTGATCAACGCCCTATCAAAGGAACTAGTATATATAACTGGTAATATTATACTTTTCAAGAAAGGCATCCAGGCCCTTCTTAAATGTTAGTAGTGAGTCACTCATTACAACATCATGTGGCACAGCGTTCCATAGTCTCACTGCTCTTACAGTAAAGAATCCACGTCTGTGATTATGATTAAACCTTCTTTCCTCCAGACGTAGAGGATGCCCCCTTGTCCCTGTCTCAGGCCTAAGAGTAAAGAGATCATTAGAAAGTTCTCTGTACTGTCCCCTCATATATTTATACATTATTATAAGATCACCCCTAAGCCTTCGTTTTTCCAAACTAAATAACCCCAAGTTTAATAACCTGTCTTGGTATTGCAGACCCCTCAGTCCTCTAATAACCTTGGTCACTCTTCTCTGGACCCGCTCTAGTTCAGCTATGTCTTTTTTATACACTGAAGACCAGAATTGTACACAGTATTCTAAGTGTGGTTGCACTAGTGACTTGTATAGAGGTAAAATTATGTTCTCTTCATGAGCATCTATGCCTCTTTTAATGCATCCCATTATTTTATTTGCCTTTGCAGCAGCTGCCTGACACTGGCCACTAAATGTGAGTTTCTCATCTACCCATACACCCAGGTCTTTTTCAGTGACAGTTTTGCCCAGTGTTTTACAATTAAGCACATAATTATACCTTTTGTTTCCTCTGCCCAAGTGCATGACCTTACATTTATCCCCATTAAAGCTCATTTGCCATTTATCAGCCCAAGCTTCTAGTTTACATAAATCCTCCTGTAATATAAAATTGTCCTCCTCTGTATTGATTACCCTGCTGAGTTTAGTGTCATCTGCAAATATTGAGATTCTACTCTGTATGCCCCCTACAAGGTCATTAATAAATATATTAAAAAGAAGCGGGCCCAACACTGACCCCTGTGGTACCCCACTGTTAACTGTGACCCATTCTGAGTGTGTTCCATTAATGACCACCCTTTGTTTTCTATTGCTAAGCCAGTTCTTAACCCACTTACACATATTTTCCCCTATCCCCATTGCTCTCATTTTATGTATCAACCTTTTGTGTGGACCCTAATGAGATTCCTCCATTTCAGTGATAATTCCCAAGCCCCTCCATGAACTGACCTCAATTATGACTGCCTTAATAAATTAAAACCCCTAATTTCCCTCCTTAAACAATCCTTTCTAAATTCCTACACCTCAGAGCACAATGTTGCAGTTGACAAGACCCTAATGAGTTACAAGGGCCTTCTTTCATTCCACCAATGCATTTCCTCCTAACAAACCACGTATGGCATAAAACTACATAAAATGTGCAAAAGTGGTCACTCCTCCTTGCTACAACTGAGTGTGAACACACTCCACCGCCGTGCTACCACCCCACATAGAGCGACCACTCTGACCCTGGCTAACCTAAAGGCATTAGTGACCATTACCCTGTACAGGACAGCCCTTAGTTCAGAACTACTAAGGGCATACCCGCTGTTCCTATACTGACCATAAGGACTACATCCTTCATGAACCACAACATAGCTCAAGGCGACTTATGTGATCAAGGTCTTGAATGACCGAAACGTCATTCTGTCGCAATCACTATAAGAGCACTTGTTTCAATAAATTTCACTAACAAGCAAAAAAACTCCTTAAGTGTATGTGTGCAGTGATTCTAATAGACATTTATGTGGGACTTACGAGCCTCCTTCACTAGTACCATACCCCCACACCTATCGTGTGCTAGCCATTGAATCTCAGACATCTAGAGAAGGAGGTATCATTTTCACTGGTAAGTGACAAACTGCTTGCCATAAAGTGGAATGACCATAAGGACATCTACATGCTTACCCTGCATGTGGACACCACTGTGACAGTCAGAGACAGTGGCGCCACAAGGGAAGAACGAAAACCCTTGTGTGTTGCAGATTATAACAAGCACATGAGTGGCGTGGACCTGTCCGACCAGGTGCTCCAACCATTCCTGGTAAAGCGGAAGATGAGTGCCTGGTACAAAAGGTAGCAATCTAGCTCCTTCAGATTGCTACCTACAATAGTTTTGTGCTTTAAAAAATCAAAGGGGCCCTCACATTCCTCCAATATCAAGAGAAAATTATTGAGTCTCTCCTGTTTGACTCGATGGCACTGGAGGCAGCTTTCGAGTCGGAGAGTGCCCACAAACTGAAGGAGTGTCATTTCATGCACCTCATGCCTCCCACTCCCACCCAAAACTGCCTAAAAAAAAGAGGCCGGGTTTGTACGGAGCAGGGTGTGAGGAGTGAGTCCCAGTTCTGCTACCCCATGTGCCCATCCCAACCTAGACTTTTTGTTACCCTCTTCTTTGAGATTGACCACACATCTCCCAATTATTAGGTGTCATCAATAAAATAAAACCAAATTGTGTGGTAATTTTTTTCACATAATTCATATTTTCTGTTTTGTGGGCCCCTTTATTTAGAGATTGTATTTATTACTTGTCAAAAAAAATTACTGTTGTTATCAGTAAAACATATTTTACCCATTTCCCAAATACTTCTAAGACTTGATCATTCACATACCAAACTATTATTCAGACAGATTCTCGTCCACATGCCTACATCTGCACACTCCAGAATGTGCATCCCACAAATATTCCTGAAATGTCTGATCTCATCTGACAAATAATTCCAGTACTTGATTGCTCAGATAAAGATTTTTCATCAGTCATCGTTCGACTCGTATTACAACTATGTGTTGCTACACAAAACTATTTTTTGCATCTATATTACTTAAATTGGTGATGCGGGCAAGATCACTTTATTGGAAGATCTTTACCAATAAGACTGTTCCATATTCATACACCATCGGCTTTACTGCATGGTTCTTGTCAAACCTCCTGTACAGGACAATACTTTTATAATTCTGTAGGGGACTGTTTTTTGTGCATATAGCAGTTCTGACCTTGGTGTACGATGTTGACTAACACATTCATCTCTCATATAGGGAATGATGGCGCTAAACAGATGTTGTATGACCAGTTTCTGAAAGATAAACTGTCCTTCTGGCTCTGCTGGTGCTCCTTAGTCTCTGGAACAGGCACATGTTTGCCACATAGTTGGCTGCATTTTCCTTCACATTTTGCCCTTCACTCCACTACCGTTTTTTGTTCCTGTTATACGCAATTGCAGGACAACTGTTTAGTTAGCAAGACTAAGGCCCAGTGCGCATCTATGTGCCCCTGCGTTTGCCTGCTTTGCGCTAGCGCAGGTGCAAACACAGGTGCTATCACAGCCCAGTGCAGGCAAGCGCATCGGCGCATAGATGCAGAGCCCTTGAGCTTGCTCCATTACCTGCTATGGGCGAACGCAGGAGACTGCATCCCGGAAGCGCAAGCGTGACAGGGCCAGTGTCACAGCGCATGCACTAGTCCAGACGCACCTGGAAACATCACATTACGCGCTTCCGGGTGCGTCTGGACTAGCGCATGCGCTGTGACACCGGCTCTGTCATACTTGCGTTTCTGGGATGTGGTCTCCTGCGCTCGCCCATAATAGGTAATGGCGGTGCAAGCGCAAGTGAGCGTAAGGGCTCTGCATCTATGTGCCGATGCGCTTGCACCTGCGCTAGTGCAAAGCAGGCAAACGCAGGGGCACATAGATGTAAAACGGCCCTAAATTTTATAATCTGCAAATTTGTTTTTATGGACATGCCACCCTTTGTGGGTAATAATTCCAGGAAGGATTTTCATGTTTGGTAGCACAAAGTCTCTTTAGGCTTTGAATTGGTCCTGGAATGTCATCGTGCATATTTTCTCCATGTCTTTGACCAAAGAGAGTGACAATTCAAAGTCAATAATGGATTTAGACCTCATTGGTCATTAAGGGGGTTAATATCCACTGAGCCTCTCATGATCTAAGTACCGAAAGGCAATAACCCCACGTTCTGGTCTACGGACCTTCTCTATAACACATACCTCCATGTTTGATATGTCCCTTCCTTGCCTTTCCTTAAAATGTTTTGACACACCAGACACTGAGCGCTTGTTCAGGTCAGTGTCAGGTGCTGCTCCTGAATAATAATGAGCGGACCCGACCAGACATTTTTTAAACTTCGAATTTGGGGCCGAAGGTGATTTGAACTTGAGTCCAAACACCAAACTCAAAATTTAAAGTTATGAGCTGGGCTGGGTGCTGTAAAGAACATAGTGAATAAGCATAGGTGTTATACTTACCAGTGTCCTCCTGCTTGTACTTCTTGGGCTGCTCATTACCTTCCTGGGTATTCACTGCTGAAGGACAGAATAGCCAATCACAGACGCTGTCACAGAGTGGATGTCTGTGATTGGTGATGCCCAGTCATCTAACTCATGACAAGTTGTGGCGTACCTTACAATTAATCTTACTCCAGTCAATGAATGGACTAAGATTTATAATGAGCCAGTTTCTAAATGAACCATGGGAATTGGACTCCACTGCACCTGTCTTGATGAATTGGGGCCATTGTAGCTTCACTTCGGGATCACAATTCTGGGACTTCCACAGCCTAACATTGTTCAATTCCCCCTGCTATCAAACTTATAACAATGGAAAACGTGTGATATCAATTTAGCCACTGCAAAAACTATTAACATGCTGCGGTCAATAATGACAGCTGCAAGTAAAGAGTGTGACAGGGGGAGATCACTCCCTCAGTCACTTCATCAGGCCTCTAGTGGCTGCTATGACAGCTGGAGGCTTAACAAGGAACTATAAATTTTCCAAGACTGGTGATAATTACAATCACATTAATTTGCACAATCTTCAAAAAAAAATCATGGACATTGGGAAAAAGACCTTATTTTGCAGAAATGTTTCGGAATTTTCAGATGGCTTTAAACCCCAATGAAATCCCAATGCAGCATAACTCTTGTATACCACCGCATGCATTTGTGGAGCCCCAAGGGACGTGGGGTACTCGGTACCGGACCAGTCGGTGCCGGGATGTCACGGGTGGCTTGGTCCGGACCGTATCCCTGGGCCCTCACAATAAAGATGGGAATATTTACAAGGGAGATGTCACGGGTGACGCCACCCACTTGGTGCGGCCTGCGATTGGGCCGCCGCTGCTGCAGAACCTCCGGGGTGATGGAATGGCAGCGGGGATGGTATAGTTCCAGTGGGGAGAACTGTATCCCCCGGGGCAGTAAGGGTTAAAGTCTATTGTGTGTGTAGTTTGAGCACACTTACTTTGCAGGCTGCAGGGATCGCTCCTCCTGGCTGGAGCTGACAGGCTGGATCTGTAGGGAGGAATGGTCTGCAGCTAGAGACTGACAAGAGAGGCGATGCAGGGTTTTCCAAAGCTTTACTCAAGTTCTTTCAGTCAGCTTACAAGTTATTTGCAGTTGTTACACAGTTCTCAGCACACGGTTGCTTTCTCCCTTTCCGGGTTCCCTTCTCTCCTGCAGCCAGACTCCTTCCTCCTGTGACCCCTCACACAGTCTTTAAGTGTCCTTTCCGGGCTATTGCATTCTCTTTCTCTACTTTGTGTGACACTGGACAGTATGGCGGTGACTCGGGCTTCTGTGAGTCCTAGTCTGTCACTGAGCTGCCTGTCCTTTGGGTTAGAGATCCCAGTCTGGAACTCAGACCCCTCGTCGTTTTATCTGGGGATACCGGGTGAACTACGGTCCCCTTTAGAGCCGACACTCTACTTTAGCCCAGCCTCCAGTAGTCCACAGCACTAGACTACCAGGCTCCTTCTCTCTGTTCCTTCTGGTATTATAGGAGGGCTTCTCCACCTGCAGTGAGTGGCTTCAGCTGCTGTCTAGGGCCCGGGTTACACCGTCCCTCTCTGTTCTGTCACACTCCTGGTGGTTTCAGCGTCGGACGGGCTTTCCCCCCCATCTGGCTCACACTGGCTCAGTACGGGTCTGCACTCCTCGGCTTAGGCTCTTCCAGGCAGTGTGTGTCTTTCTGTCTTTACATCTCAGCTACGTCAGCCTACTGTCTTCCTTTTCTCCTCCCCCTCTCTATATACTGTCAGTCACCTGACCTCTGGTGTGCCCAACCCACTCCTCTCATCCACCACCCCTCTGATCTCATATAGTCTCTAATCTCAGGGCTGGATGTAACCTCTCTGACACGTGGGTTGTGTGGGCTGTGAGGGTGTTAGTGTTTAACAATGTCCTACCTGCCTGGCTGCAGTTACCTTTGTGGCCTCCTGGTCACAGGGGCGCCACATTCTCCTGGAGTTAAACAGTGCGTCCTCGCGCGACTCGACATGGATCACCCTGAAAACATTTTCATTTTATATAACAGTAAACATTAAGTATTCTTGGTTTCTTCCCTTCCGGGAGGCACGATTCTTGTAACGTTACATTAACTATAAAACAAGTGCATGGGTATATCATTACCCTCTTTCTGTAAAAGACACATTATAAACACATTACTCTGTATAAAAATATAAAAGTCCTTCTTTTCAAAAAGTGCAAAAAGTCTCAAAAAGCAGCTTCAAAGTTCTGGATTCAAAAATGCAAAGTTCGTGCATTATCTCGCATGTGCAGCTGGTCTTAAAACCAAAGGGAGCACACCGTGGTGCTCAACTATATACAAGAGGGAGTTCGTACCAAGTCATTGTTCATGGTGCAAATGTTCAAATAAAACATATAAGACATACAGGGGAATGCTAGCATTCACTCAGGTGAGGTTGGGGGTCAATAAGGAACAATGTACATTCACACTTACAGCATCTTCATCTGTTCTTGTTGCAGGACACGGGTCTTACTCTTGATCCTTCTTCTCCATCTTCTGGATCATCTGGGATGCCTTCCCTTCTGGATGCAGATCCTGCGTTTCTATTCTTTCTTTTGCTGTGTCCATGGTACCACTTGCGATGTCTTCCGTCTGGGGTACACCTCTAGGTCCTGCAGTGCAGCGTTCAGCAAACTGCTCTCTGGGGTCTGTGTTATAGCAACCTTCATAGACATGGATGTAACAGTTTCTAGGCTGATCAATGTTGATCTGAATCCGTGTCTGATGCTCCTCTTGGGCCCGTGTCATCCTCGGGGGCAGCAGCCGCAATACACCCCTCCGGGTATCTAGAACATAGGGACGCTCCTCGCCACCTTCAGCCATCTCTGCTGGTTCGCAAATGGTCTTTCCCTGGCCGGGTTCCTCCACTAAAGCAATCTGTGGGCCCTCCGGGATCACACTTGGGCTTTCGTCTGCAGCTCTCGTCTCGGCGTCCTCCGCTTCCGTCCTCATGTCTCTGAATGGCGACTGCTTCTCTTCTGGTTGCTCGTTCCGCCCCCTCCTGATGACGATTTCCTTCTTCGTTCGCGCCAGCTTCTTGGTAGGAGGGTCTAGGGGCGGCGGCTCTTCCTTGAGAGTGACAGCTGGCTCTCCCGGAGTTAAGGAGAGCCAGGGCGGGACCTTCTTTTCGCGCCTTGGGCCAGACCGGCCCACGATGGGAGTCTTAGGAACGCCTCCTCTGCACATGGCGCTAGTCCCTTATGGCTACCATTAGGGTCAGATTTGGCGGGAAAAGTCCAGATCACAGGATTTAGGCACACAAGGTCCAATTCTTTTGGACCGGGTAGATCCTGTTCGTGACGCCAGGTTGTGGAGCCCCAAGGGACGTGGGGTACTCGGTACCGGACCGGTCGGTGCCGGGGATATCACGGGTGATTTGGTCCGGACCGTATCCCTGGGCCCTCACAATAAAGATGGGAATATTTACAAGGGAGATGTCACGGGTGACGCCACCCACTTGGTGCGGCCAGCGATGGGGCCGCCGCTGCTGCAGAACCTCCGGGGGTGATGGAATGGCAGTGGGGATGGTATAGTTCCAGTGGGGAGAACTGTATCCCCGGGGCAGTAAGGGTTAAAGTCTATTGTGTGTGTAGTTTGAGCACACTTACTTTGCAGACTGCAGGGATCGCTCCTCATGGCTGGAGCTGACAGGCTGGATCTGTAGGGAGGAATGGTCTGCAGCTAGAGACTGACAAGAGAGGCGATGCAGGGTTTTCCAAAGCTTTACTCAAGTTCTTTCAGTCAGCTTACAAGTTATTTGCAGTTGTTACACAGTTCTCAGCACACGGTTGCTTTCTCCCTTTCCGGGTTCCCTTCTCTCCTGCAGCCAGACTCCTTCCTCCTGTGACCCCTCACACAGTCTTTAAGTGTCCTTTCCGGGCTATTGCATTCTCTTTCTCTACTTTGTGTGACACTGGACAGTATGGCGGTGACTCGGGCTTCTGTGAGTCCTAGTCTGTCACTGAGCTGCCTGTCCTTTGGGTTAGGGATCCCAGTCTGGAACTCAGACCCCTCGTCGTGTTATCTGGGGATACCGGGTGAACTACGGTCCCCTTTAGAGCCGACACTCTACTTTAGCCCAGCCTCCAGTAGTCCACAGCACTAGACTACCAGGCTCCTTCTCTCTGTTCCTTCTGGTATTATAGGAGGGCTTCTCCACCTGCAGTGAGTGGCTTCAGCTGCTGTCTAGGGCCCGGGTTACACCGTCCCTCTCTGTTCTGTCACACTCCTGGTGGTTTCAGCGTCGGACGGGCTTTCCCCCCCATCTGGCTCACACTGGCTCAGTACGGGTCTGCACTCCTCGGCTTAGGCTCTTCCAGGCAGTGTGTGTCTTTCTGTCTTTACACCTCAGCTACTTCAGCCTACTGTCTTCCTTTTCTCCTCCCCCTCTCTATATACTGTCAGTCACCTGACCTCTGGTGTGCCCAACCCACTCCTCTCATCCACCACCCCTCTGATCTCATATAGTCTCTAATCTCAGGGCTGGATGTAACCTTTCTGACACGTGGGTTGTGTGGGCTGTGAGGGTGTTAGTGTTTAACAATGTCCTACCTGCCTGGCTGCAGTTACCTTTGTGGCCTCCTGGTCACAGGGGCGCCACACATTCAATGTTTAATACGTTTTAGTGGAGGTGAACACATACAAATTGCACGTATTAGCTTTTTACAAAGCATAATCGATCAAAATAACATTTAAAATGAAAATAAAGATGTCATGGAAAAGGTAGAAAGATAAAATGATGATGCCTTATTTTAAATCTGATTGATGTATGTATGATATACACAAATTAGCAGAAGAAAAAAACATTGGTAAATCAATTATGTCGTTAAAGGGTATATCCAGAATTTTTATACACTAGTGTATCTCAATGAATTAGAATATCATCAAAAGTTAATTATTTCAGCAATTCAATAGCAGAGTGATCTATTGCAAGTGTTTATTTCTGGTAATGTTGAGGATTATTATTGATTACAGCCAATGAAAACCCATAGGTCATTATTCCTGAAAATTAAAGTAGGGAGAATGAAGGATTAAAATCTGCACTGCCATATTCCACAAGACATCAAAGGGTGAAAATAATATTGATTTATTAGTGAACGTGTTTCAGGGCTCCCGGAAACGCCCTGAAACATGGCAATACCACATTGATTTTTGATGATATTCTAATTCATTGAGACGTACTAGTATATAAAAAAAATGAGCACAAGCACTATCAGGCAGGTGGTTGCCACCTACCTGCCTCTTGTGCTGGGCGCAGGTCACCGCCGGCACGGAGCAGTAACAGGCTGCCACTGATAGGGATAACATGGCAGTGTTAACAAAGTGAAAGCTTCTTTTCAGCTCTGCAGTGTGCAAGGAGCAGGACAGCCAACCTCATGCTGATTGACAGCCGGCTCCCCATTACCTAATTGGGGGAGCCGATTGCCAATAAGCATGACGTCAGCTATGACGCCCGTCAACAGAGCAGACAACCTGCCTCTCTGTTGACGTAATGTCAGCAGAAGCTGCAAAATCGCTTACAGTAGCGGTCTAAGACCGCACCATGTTGGAGGTGAACAGGGCCGGGCACAACAGGCATGTGGGTAGCACATTACTTCTTACTTCTTACTAAATCCCATATATCACCTTTAAATATTTTAGCTACACTATTTTCATAATTATTAGATTTTGTTTATGTATAGCTATTTTATTCTCCCAAAAGAAAACATTTTTTAAACCAGTCCATTATTTTTAATTACTTGCAGGTTACTAATATTGCTTTCCTTCTTGTTGGGCCCCTCATGATGTATCTCTTACATCCATATGCCTGCAGACGAAGCTTGACTGTCCACCTAGTATGGATCATGTTCATCTTGATTGGTTTGTACAAATACATATTCTTACTTTTTCCATCACGCAATATTCTTATATATGAACTAATAATTAAATATATTTATTCATATACAGATAGAAACACATAGATCTTTCGTCATATATTTCATATTGAGCTTGACACACAATATAATATTGGCTGCAGAGCAGAATTAACTTTTTTCTTTCTTTTTTGTTGCAGAGATATTTGCAACTAAAATATTTGGCACCTAAGGAGTTAATTTTTTACGTCCAACTGGTTGGTATCAGATAGTTTCCCTGGGGTGTGTAATTCTTTTCTTTGTATGGTGCTGACCAATCATAAGAAAGCAATAACACCGAAAGGAAAGAACACTGTAAAGCTCACCTGGTGAGGTGGATCTTCCAAGCCCAAGGTCTGATTGGGTACATGGGCAATTGGCAGTAGTGTAGCTACTCTGGGGGAAGGGAGGAGGTTGCACTCGCCCGGGCCCTGCACTCTTATACAGCTTTGCCGATACAGGTAAACTCTGCGGCTGAGCAGGGAGACTTGAGGTCTGTTCTGTAGATTGCAGGTCACTTTAGTCTTGCTGCATACAAAATGGCAGGTCAAGAGTGGAGCAACGTGATGATGTCATTGTGATGCGACTCGCACTGGTCATAAGTCACCACATTCACTTGCTCTAGACCTGCCACTGTCTGCTGCTGAACCCACTGGGGTAAGGTGAGTATAGGATGTTTAGATTTTTCTTTTAAAATTGTGTTATGTGTATAATGCGTGGGGGGGGGGCTTCTAATGGGGTTGTGATACAGTGTTTGAGCTTCTGAGGGGGCCATGAAAGTGTGGGGGCTAATAAAGGACAATGACACAGAGTAATAGTGTGTCGATTTCTCAAACTAAAGACTGTAATGTACTTGTTTTGTTGCTCAGTTGTGCAGCAGGGCCTCTCACTTCTCTATGTACTCTGGTTAGTGCTTGTTTGTGCTCTCTTCTGAAGAGAGTAGTACACACCGTTGTAGGAAATCTTCAGTTTCTTGGCAATGTCTCGAATTGAATAGCCTTCATTTCTTGTTCAAATATTTTTATTGAATTTAGTATTAATAGCATCAAATTAACATTAACATTTTCAAATGCAATTTTTGTAAATTTCAATATCAGAGTTGATGAACATTTGTCTAACAGTTATTAACTCTTATAAGCAAATACAATGAGAAAGTGAGAAGAAGAAGGGGGGGGGAAGGTAAAAAGGTAATAGGGGAGGGGGGAGAAATAAATTCCCATTTCAAACGTTAGTTCTGTTCGTGTTCCACAACAAGATAGTTTTTATTTGTAGGAAAAAAGTTGTTCCATTGTTTCCATTTTTTTGTATATCTCTTCTGTAGGTTGTTTCTTGTGGCATGTGTCCATTCGTAGGCGTTATGCGCCGCTATAGTGTTAATCAGAGAATTAAATGTAGGGGGAGTGGTTTCCTTCCATTTTTTAGTTATTAGAGTTTTGGCTGTTAGTAGTATGTGTACTACTAGTGCTCTTGATTGTATGGGGACCTCGTTTATGTCAATCAATAGTAGGGCTAATTCGGTGTCAGATTTATTTCTTCTTCAACAATTTCGTTAATGAGTAGTTGAATTTTCCCCCAATATACTTTAAGTGAGGGACAGTCCCATAACATATGTTCTAAAGTTCCTAAATTGTCACAGTTCCTCCAACACTTAGAGGATTGCTTGGCGTCGAACTTGTGTATTCTAGTTGGGGTATAATACCATCTTGTGGCAGTTTTATAGAAGTTCTCAATAAGAGATGCATTAGTTATACTTTTGTAAACGGTTTTGTAGGTCGACTCCCAAGATTCCAACATTATTGGCGTATGAAGTTCTTTAGTCCAGACTTCCATAGCTGGTGATTCTATTATTTTTGAGTCCTGGTTGAACTCTGAATATATGTTTCTTAGAGTCCAAAATATTTTTGCTTGTCCAAATCGGATTAATTGTGTCACGATGTGTGGTAAGTAGATTTTGTCGTTGATTTTGTCAAGAAGTAGTTTTAATTTGTTCCAGGTTGGTTGGTCTTCCTTGGATAGTTTGAATTTGAGTTGAAGTTGTGATAAAGGTAGTAGGTGGTTTTCATTGTCCATAATATCTGCCAAGGTTTTTATCCCTTTGTCCGACCATGTTTGAGCCTTGAGATTTGTTGTAAAAGCTGTTAGCGCGTCTATTGGAATCCATTTCGGAGGCACCTTTGGCTGGGATTTTGATGTGGTTGCAACTAGTGATCTCCATGCACGAATTGTTGCTTTGAGTGTTGGTTCTTTTGGTAGCTTTTTGTTCTTTTCACAGAGATAAGCAAGGAGATACCACCTGAGATCTTCCATTTGTCGGTTAGTTTTTTCCAGATCTATCCATTTTTGTTTGTTACAATTATCCCACCATTTTGGCTAAGCTTAACCATTGTGGAGTTGTAGTAAGTGGAGATGTTTGGTACTGCCAGTCCTCCCTTGTTTCTGCTCTTTTGTATTGTAATTAGAGAAACTCTTGGTTTTTTCCCTCCTCAGATGAATTTAGAGAGCTGAGATTGTAATGTTTTGCACCAGGATTGCGTAAGGTGTAGCGGGATTGATCTGAATACATAGAGTATTTTAGGAAGGATGAATAGCTTATAAGCTTCAATTTTCCCTATCCATGAGAGTTCAGTTTTGGAGATGTTGATGATGTCATTCGTATTTTTTTGTAGAGTGACTGAAGATTAGTTTCGTAGATGTTATTAATTGATTTTGTAATGGTTATACCTAAATAGTTTAAATTTTCAGCTTTCCAATTAAAGGGTGTATTTTGTTGCAGAGTATCCATGGTTAGTTCATTTAAATTAAAGTTTAACACCTGAGTTTTTTCAATATTTATTTTATAACATGAAATATTTGCAAAATCTTGTATTGTTGATAAAAGATTGGGGATGGAGGATATTGGATTGGTGAGAGTTAAAATAATATCATCTGCAAATAAGCATATTTTATAATCGATTTGATTTATGTTTATGCCAGTTATATTTGGGTTTGTCCTAATTTTCTGTGCTAGTGGTTCAATAAATAGATTAAATAGAGATGGGGAAAGATGGCATCCTTATCTCATTCCATTTGACAATGGGATCGGATCAGAGAGGTGATTGTTCGTGAGGATTCTTGCAGATGGATTTGCATAAAGGGCCTTAATAGTGTTTAAAATTCTTCCTTGAAAGCCAAACTTTTGGAGTACCTCAAAAAGGTAGTCCCATTGGACTCTGTCAAATGTCTTTTCGGCATCGACAGAGACCAACACCAAATGGTTGTTTTGATTTCTGAGTTTGAGATTAAATTCAACACTCTCCTAGTTGCATCTGTCGAATTTCTGTTTTGGGTAAAACCTACTTGATCGTTTGTTATTAAATTTGGTAATATTCACTGAATTCTTGAATTAATAGTTTTTGTAATTATTTTTAAATCAGTGTTTAGTAGTGATATGGGTCTGAAGTTAGATACTAAATCTTTGTCTCCTTTGTTTTTAGGAATGACTGAGATTATGGCTTGTAGCATTTCTTGGGGTATCTTATGTTCCTTGTCTGTTAGGGAGTTTATTAATTTCGTTAGGTAGGGTGTGAGAATAGCTTCATTATTTAAATAATATTCGTTTTGTATCCCATCTGGTCCCGGTGATTTACATTTGCTTAGTGAATTTATTGTTTGTGAGATTTCGTTTTTGTATAGGGTTCATTAAGCATAGTTACTTCTTCATCAGAGAGTAATGGAAGAGTAATCTCATCCAGAAATTTTTTAATATTTGATAGTGAGGGTTTTAATTCAGAAATGTCATCTTTTAGGTTGTATAGGTTCCGGTAAAATTCTGCAAACGTTTTTGATATCTCTAGTGGGGTCTTTTTAATCTGGCCGTTTTTATTTTTTATTTGATGTATATTGGTTTTAGTTCTGTGAATTTTAATGAGGTTTGCAAATGTTTTAGTTGGTTTATTAATATTTGAATAAAAGTTGGATTTGGTTATTCTAACAATTTTGTCATAATCGTGTGTTAATAATGATCTAAGTTCAGTTCTCAGTTTCAGCATGTTTTGATGTTTTGCATCAGTAGGGCTTGTGATGATATCCTCCTCTGGTAACTTGATTTCTTGGGTGATTTTTCTTGTTTGACTTTGAAGTGACTTCTTATGTTGTGCATTAAGTTGAATCAGTATGCCTTTTATTACAGCTTTGTGTGCTGTCCACAAAGTTGTGATGGATACGTCTTTGGTGTCGTTTGTTTTGAAATAGTTTTGCAGTTCTTCTTGAATTCTTTTTTTATACTGGGGGTGCGAGAATAAGTATGAATTTGCTCTCCATGGTGAGTAGTTATTGAAGGGGGGGTTATTAGATGTTTCAAATATTACGGGTGAGTGGTCTGACCACGTTCTTTGTAGGATGTTAATTGATTTGATTTTATGAAGTGAATGAATATTTGTCAGAACTAGGTCAATTCTTGAGAATGATCTATGAACATTTGAGTAGTGGGTGAATTCTATTGAGGATGTGTGTAGACATCTAAACACGTCAAAGAGTTCTTCGTTTTTGATGAGACCATCTATCTGTGTATTGGTGTTTCTGGATTTGTTGGATGAATCTAGAAGAGGATTAGGTACCGCATTAAAGTCGCCAAAGACTAGGAGTGTGCCTTTCTGATTTTCTTGGACTATTTTAAGGAAACGCTTTATAAAAGTAGTTTGACCTTTGTTGGGGGCATAGATGTTTGCTAGTGTGTAAATCACATCATTTAGTTTACAGATAATTACTATAAATCTGCCTTCACAATCTTTGATAACGTTGATCTCCTCAAATTTTAATGAGTTATTAATGATGATTGCAACTCCAGCTCTTTTCTTAACGTTTGACGAGAGAAATATGTGTGGATATTTTTTGTTGCTGAATTTTGGTTGTTTCCCTTCTGCAAATCTTGTTTCCTGGACGCCCGCTACGTCCACATGGTTCGTAGTTAATTCTTTCCATAGATAGAAACGTTTTTGTGGTGAGTTTAATCCGTTAGAGTTTACAGTCATGAACTTGATGGTCATCACTGCAGATGGTTATTATTTTGTTGTGGAATGAAACACTGTAGGTTGGAATAAAAAGGGAAGGTAAGGAGAAGGTAAAGAAAAGTGAGGAAAAACAAACTAAGTCTAAGTCTAATTAAATGTAAGTTTTTTGGCGAGGAAGCGTTCAGTATGAACAGTTGTAAAACTTCCTTAGTGGGCTCGTGTTTGGGCCTTAGGTGCTTTAATATTCAGACCTCTCGCGTTGCTGAGGGGTGGTTTAGTCATTGATGTGTAGATTCTTTAATGTCTTGAGTCTTGTTTTGGTATCTTCGATTGTGATATTTTTCTGTTTGTACATAAATATGATGGAATTAGAGGGTCTTCCCCATCTATAGATGATCTGGTTTTTCTGTAGTATTTCTGTAATAGGTTTTAGAGATCTTCTTCTTTGCATGGTGTCCTTTGAGATGTCCGAGAAAATTCTCAAGTTCTCGTAGGGAGATGGCAGTTGGTTCTTTTGTCTGGTATAGTTATTGATTTTTTCTTTGGTCTGGTAAAAGGTAAATCTTGCTATAACGTCTCGTGGTATATCGTCTGATAAGCGTTGTGGTCTGGGGAGTCTGTGTGCTCTTTCAATGGAGGTTTCTATTTCTGGTAAGGAAGGGAATAATTTTCTTATAAGGGACTTGATGTAGGAAATGAATTCCTAAGGTTTAACCGATTCCGGTATGCCTCTTATTTTCAAATTTGATCTACGGTCACGGTCTTCCCTGTCAATTATCCTGTCTGTGAGAATTTTAATTTCATTCTTTGCTTTAGTTAGTTCTGTATGTTGGGTTTTTACTTCTTGTTTAAGTTCTTCCACTTTTTTTTCATTCATATCCATCCTAGAGTTTATTGCGTTAATAGACGTCTTTACTTCTGAGAACTGTTCTTTAATTTCTTCTCTTAAAGAGGTAAAAAGTTTAAGGAAGAAGTCTCTGTCTGGAGGATTTCCGGTGTCCGGGTTGGGTGAGTGACTTGTCTCTTCTTGAGTGACCTTTATTTTTTGTCTGGCTGGGTTCCTTATTTGTGATTGGTTCCCTTCGTTCTCATTTTGTTTGGTTCTGTTATGAGAAGGTGAGCCAATTTCTTTTCTTTTTGAGCTGGTGACCGTAGGCTCGAAGACCATTAGATCTCCTATGTACTCCTCCTTTTCAGATTTTTTTGCCTCATGATGGGGTTTGTCTTTGTTTTTTGTAGTTTTGTTTGGGCTATAGGCAAGGGCCGGAATTTTACTCTTGGAGTTTGTGTTGTTAGAATCCATTTTTAGTTCAGTCGTGTTGTGATTTGGATTTCCTCTAAGTCTTGAGGACATGACCTTCTGTCAGAGAGGATCTTATGGCCAATCTCACTTAGCTGTTGTAAGTAAAAATCTCGGAACGACTCATTGATTGCTTAGCAGAAGTGTCTCTTTAAATTTGACGTTGTGTCTTAGTTCTGCAAGGCTGGGGTGCGCTGGGGAGCCAGTTGTCCCATTTACTAGTAGAACTCTTTCTGCTATGTGTGTCTGCTTTAGATTGAGCTGGTTGTGTTAAATTCTTTGGGAGCTATTTCCTCCTAGATTAGTAATTTTATTGCTGGGGGTCTTTAATTAGATCATCTGGTCCTCAGCTGGTCTAAGTCTATAGGTTTAATTATTTATTTATTTATATATATTATCTTTGCTTCCCTATGCACTTGGTAGAGCACTTAGAGCTGCTTCCTGCGCTTTGATAGTTAATCTTGCCTCTCACTGTTCTGTTGTTGTGGGCTGAGAGCTTATTGTGAGCTGCCTGTAATCAGCAAGCGGGTGACGTCATAGAGGTGGCGTGGCTATCTGGCGCGGCCTTCTTTCTTTGTGCGTATCCCTCCGCCGGCCGCCGTACTGAGTATAGTGCCCGTTTGTTTGGAGCACCAGGCACAGCACTGATGCGGGACCAAGCGGTCTCACTCACCGAAGTCTTCTCCGTCGTCGGGCGCTCACTTGGGATCCGTCCTCCTCCTCTTCGCCGCGGTGGGCACAGGTACCTCTTCTTCTGTCGTTCCCGGTCTGCGCCGGGTCTGTGTCGCGGCTCTCGGTGCCCCCGCACTGCTGTGGTCCTCCTCCAAATGTCTCCCGGTCTCCTGATGTTCTCCCGTGGGCTCTTGGCAGTGAGGCGCACTACTTTTCCTTTCCTCTCAATTCCAAGATGGCGCTGGGGCTATCAGAGTGCAGGGTTGAGGCTGTTTAGTAGCTTTTTTGTGCTGGTTGCTGAATAATATGCCTGTAAATCACCCCATGTGTTCTTGAGGGATTTCTCTAGGGGTCCTGAAGCTTTGTTGGGTTCAGTGTCCGTGGTGGTCACTAAATCCGTCGCTTTATCTTCTTGGGGCACCTGAGCTCCTGCAAAAGCGTGTCTACATGGGGCTGCAGGCCACGCCTCTTCAGCCTTCATTTCTAAGAACAACAATAGACTGTCGAGTTTCACATGAAACTTCTCTTTTTCTGGCCATTTTGAGAGTTTCATAGAACAAACAACTGTAATGCTCCAGATTCTCAACTACTGTAGCTCAAAGGAAGGTCAATTTTACAGCTTCTCTAATCAGTCAAACCGTTATCAACTGTGCTAACATACGTGTGCAAGGGTTTTCTAAACATCCATTAGCCTTCTTACACAGTTAAATGTATACTGATAACTGAGCCAGAACACAACCATGTTCACACCACCAAGGATCTATATCACAAAAAAAGACAAAATAAAAAACATACAAAATAACTCTGCTATATCAGTGTTCATTTAGCTTCTTGTTACGTGCTAGAACGGCTTTTGTACCTTTTTTGCAAAAAACTTATTTACTAAGTACCCAGTTATTGACACTTTTTTGCACTTGCTTTTTACTTATATAGCAGAGTAATTCTGGATGCTTTTTTATACTGTCTTTTTTATGATATAGATCCTTGGTGGTGTGAACACGGTTCTACAGACCTGTTTACATTGTGTTCTGGCTCAGTTATCAGTATACATTTAGCTTCTTGTTATGTAAGTTGGGAAGTGCCCCACCCCTTCCTCACTGAGTCAGACACATAAGTGCTGTTTCTACCTTGTGCCTATAATGAATCTGACCCTGCTACATCCTGTATATTTGAGGTATGTTCACACTAGATCAGGTTTTAAATATGTGAGTTTTAGGGACCATTCTGATAAAGTGTCACTGTGACGTGGTAGAACAGCTTTCGTATCTTTTTTGCAAAACACGTGTTAACTAAGTACCTTGTTATTGACACTTTTTTGCACTTGCTTTTTACTTTTACTTATATAACTGAGTAATTTTGGACAATTTTTATACTGTCTTTTTGTGATATATATATTTCTTACACAGTTAGTAAACACAATGTCCCATTAAAACACTGGAGTGGTGGTTGATGGAAATGGGCCCTTATATACCTATGCACTGTAGATATTGCATTAAAAACGAGACGTTTGCAGCTAGAATAGTCATTTACCATATTAACAATATATAGAACTAGCTGTGAGCCTGATGCGATTGCATCGGGATTCTAGAATCGGTGTATAGTTTATTAAATTAGAGTTTTAACTAATAATCCAATTATTCCATGATAGATGGCGGCCCAATTTTAAAGATCGGGAGTCTAGCATGCATATATACATTATTCATTCAAATTTGACAATAATGCACATAAGACATGATATCTATCTATCAACTACCAATGTTTGTATGGTATATGTCAGTGTAGTACTTGTCATGATTCTAAGGCAAGGCTTTTCGTACAGATACTGGCACCGATGTTTTGTACAGATTACGTATATTCAATTTATATATGAATATTAATAATCTATGATTGAGCCAGTACATGTTTCCCCACCAACCACGGGAAGGTAGCCTTACAACTGGTGGGACCTACTCTACTCTATCCCTAATAATTAATAGTTAGACTCCTTTTAAATTAGATATTTTTCAGGTATTTGCAGAAGGTGTGGAATAACAAAATACAATTTCTGCACTTGGCACCAAAGGGCCTACCTACAGCTCACTTTCAGCAAGTAACATGTAATGTATATGAAACTTGCAGTTAGCTTGCAGTAAATACAGCAAGCACAGCTTTGACAGGTTCACTAAATGCAACCACTAAAAATCAGAGCTAACTGCGATTTTGGCGGTTGAAACTGTCGAAAGCACATGTGCCGCAACTGCCGCAAGTAAAGCACAAATTCCATAAACATTTCATGCAACTTACAGTAAGAGTACTGTAGGTCACCATTAGGCAGCAAGTGGCAAAATTGATTTTTTCCCACTATAAATTCCACAAATAGCAGAAGAATTCAGATTTAAAATCAAAATGTCAATTCTTTCCCTATGTGTCTAAATATGTACCTTTATGTATGTATGTATTTATATGTACAGAACACACTTCGAGATAGAGATGTGTGTGAAGAGCCGTCCCACCCGTCTCTTAGCTGTTCACAAAAACCTCACCCTGTGTAAAAAGAAAATGAAATCTCTCAGCAGCTATACTGCTGGAGCTTCAGGTTCTTATCACTAAATGCAAGCATTTAGATGATACACATCTACAATCTACAACAAAATGTGTTTTTATATACATATACAATGAAATATAAAAAGAAAGTTTCGAAGCTAAAAAACGAAGGACTATATATTTTAAATGACTATTTTATATCTAATAACGAATTATAATGTCTTTATCTATAACTAAACTAATATTTTTGGTATTTTTGAATATTTCTATTCCTATACATCTATGGCTAAACTAATTTATTGTAATATTTGTGTTTAATTAGAAAGTAACTATGTATCTAAATCTAATATGTATCTAAAGAATTTAAAGTAAAATATTTTTATACACTATATTTTTAGTGAAAATGAACACTAACGACTATATTTCTTAAATGACTATTTTATATCTAATAACTAATTATAATTTCTTTATCTTTATGTAACCTAATTTTTTGGTATGTTTTTTTTTCTATTCCTATACATCTATGGCAAAACTAATTTTTTTGTATTTTTTTTTTTAGTACTATACATCTATGGCTAAACTAATTTATTCCAATATTTTTGTTTAATTAGAAAGTAACTATGTATCTAAATCTAATATGCATCTAAGGAATTTTAAGTAAAATATTTTTATACACTATATTTTTAGTGAAAATGAACACTAACGACTATATTTCTTAAATGACTATTTTATATCTAATAACTAATTATAATGTCTTTTTCTATAACTAAACTAATTTTTTTGGTATTTTTTTTTTTCTATTCCTATACATCTATGGCAAAACTAATTTTTTTTGTATTTTTTTTTTTATTCCTATACATCTATGGCTAAACTAATTTATAGTAATATTTGTGTTTAATTAAAAAGTAACTATGTATCTAAATCTAATATGTATCTAAAGAATTTAAAATAAAATATTATTATAGAGAATACTAGAATCCATATATAGTTTATTTACTAATAGTTAGGGGAGTGCGGTGAAATGAATTGTGTGTATACAGGTGGCTCAGTGGGTAGCAGAGTATACGGTGGCTCAGTGGTTAGCACTGTATATGGTGGTTCAGTGGTTAGCACTGTATGGTGGCTCAGTGGTTAGCACTGTATACGGTGGCTCAGTGGTTGGCACTGTATACGGTGGCTCAGTGGTTAGCACTGTATACGGTGGCTCAGTGGTTGGCACTGTATATGGTGGCTCAGTGGTTAGCACTGTATATGGTGGCTCAGTGGTTAGCACTGTATATGGTGCCTCTGTGGTTAGCATTGTATATGGTGGCTCAGTGGTTAGCACTGTATATGGTGGCTCAGTGGTTAGCACTGTATATGGTGGCTCTGTGGTTAGCACTGTATATGGTGGCTCAGTGGATAGCACTGTATACGGTGGCTCAGTGGTTAGCACTGTATGGTGGCTCAGTGGTTAGCACTGTATATGGAGGCTCAGTGGGTAGCAGAGTATACGGTGGCTCAGTGGTTAGCACTGTATACGGTGGCTCAGTGGTTGGCACTGTATATGGTGGCTCAGTGGTTAGCACTGTATGGTGGCTCAGTGGTTAGCACTGTATATGGTGGCTCAGTGGTTGGCACTGTATACGGTGGCTCAGTGGTTGGCACTGTATACGGTTGCTCAGTGGTTAGCACTGTATACGGTGGCTAAGTGGTTAGCACTGTATACGCTGGCTCAGTGGTTATCACTGTATACGGTGGCTCAGTGGTTGGCACTGTATACGGTGGCTCAGTGGTTAACACTGTATATGGTGGCTCAGTGGTTAGCACTGTATATGGTGGCTCAGTGGTTGGCACTGTATATGGTGGCTCAGTGGTTGGCACTGTATACGGCGGCTCTGTGGTCAGCAGAGGACGGCGGCTCTGTGGTCAGCGCAGGAAGGAGGCAGAGTGGTCAGCGCAGGAAGGAGGCAGAGGGGTGAGCGCAGGACGGCGGCTCTGTGGTCAGCAGAGGACGGCGGCTCTGTGGTCAGCAGAGGACGGGGGCTCTGTGGTCAGCAGAGGACGGGGGCTCTGTGGTCAGCAGAGGACGGGGGCTCTGTGGTCAGCAGAGGAGGGCGGCTCTGTCGTCAGCAGAGGAGGGCGGCTCTGTGGTCAGCAGAGGACGGCGGCTCTGTGGTCAGCAGAGGACGGCGGCTCTGTGGTCAGCAGAGGACTGCGGCTCTGTGGTCAGCAGAGGATGGCGGCTGAGTGGTCAGCACAGGATTGAGTGGTCAGCAGAGGATGGAGGGTCAGTGGTCAGCACAGGATGGAAGCTCAGTGGTCAGCAGAGGAGGGCGGCTCTGTGGTCAGCAGAGGATGGTGGCTCTGTGGTGAGCAGAGGACAGCGGCTCTGTGGTCAGCGCAGGAAGGAGGCAGAGTGGTGAGCGCAGGAAGGAGGCAGAGTGGTGAGCGCAGGACGGCGGCTCTGTGGTCAGCAGAGGACGGCGGCAGAGTGATCAGCGCAGGAAGGAGGCAGAGTGATCAGCGCAGGAAGGAGGCAGAGTGATCAGCGCAGGAAGGAGGCAGAGTGATCAGCGCAGGAAGGAGGCAGAGTGGTGAGCGCAGGACGGCGGCTCTGTGGTCAGCAGAGGACGGTGGCTCTGTGGTCAGCAGAGGACAGGGGCTCTGTGGTCAGCAGAGGACGGCGGCTCTGTGGTCAGCAGAGGAGGGCGGCTCTGTGGTCAGCAGAGGAGGGCGGCTCTGTGGTCAGCAGAGGAGGGCGGCTCTGTGGTCAGCAGAGGAGGGCGGCTCTGTGGTCAGCAGAGGAGGGCAGCTCTGTGGTCAGCGCAGGAAGGAGGCAGAGTGATCAGCGCAGGAAGGAGGCAGAGTGATCAGCGCAGGAAGGAGGCAGAGTGGTGAGTGCAGGACAGCGGCTCTGTGGTCAGCAGAGGAGGGCGGCTCTGTGGTCAGCAGAGGACGGTGGCTCTGTGGTCAGCAGAGGATGGCGGCTCTGTGGTCAGCGCAGGAAGGAGGCAGAGTGGTCAGCAGAGGACGGCGGCTCTGTGATCAGCAGAGGACGGCGGCTCTGTGGTCAGCAGAGGACGGCGGCTCTGTGGTCAGCAGAGGACGGCGGCTCTGTGGTCAGCAGAGGACGGCGGCTCTGTGGTCAGCAGAGGACGGCGGCTCTGTGGTCAGCAGAGGACGGCGGCTCTGTGGTCAGCAGAGGACGTGGGCTCTGTGGTCAGCAGAGGACGGTGGCTCTGTGGTCAGCAGAAGACAGCGGCTCTGTGGTCAGCAGAGGACTGTGGCTCTGTGGTCAGCAGAAGACGGGGGCTCTGTGGTCAGCAGAGGACGGCGAGTCTGTGGTCAGCAGAGGACGGCGGCTCTGTGGTCAGCAGAGGATGGCGGCAGAGTGATCAGCGCAGGAAGGAGGCAGAGTAATCAGCGCAGGAAGGAGGCAGAGTGATCAGCGCAGGAAGGAGACAGAGTGGTGAGCGCAGGACAGCGGTTCTGTGGTCAGCAGAGGACGGCGGCTCTGTGGTCAGCAGAGGACGGCAGCTCTGTGGTCAGCAGAGGACGGCGGCTCTGTGGTCAGCAGAGGACGGCGGCAGAGTGATCAGCGCAGGAAGGAGGCAGAGTGATCAGCGCAGGAAGGAGGCAGAGTAATCAGCGCAGGAAGGAGGCAGAGTGATCAGTGCAGGAAGGAGACAGAGTGGTGAGCGCAGGACAGCGGCTCTGTGGTCAGCAGAGGACGGCGGCAGAGTGATCAGCGCAGGAAGGAGGCAGAGTGATCAGCGCAGGAAGGAGGCAGAGTGATCAGCGCAGGAAGGAGGCAGAGTGGTGAGCGCAGGACGGGTGTTCCGGGTTGTCAGCACTCAGCCCTCATTCCTTAGGGACTCCTCGATCTCATCCCACTCTCACTGCCGCTCATTAGTAACATGAAACCTTGTGTTTAAAGTTGGTTCACACAGCATTATCACAGTCAAACCGGCCAGTGTGCACAGGATCATACCTTGATCCTGCATGTGACGTGCCCCGGCCATGAGGACCATGCCGGCGGTGCCTCACACTGTCCATGTCCAAAAACGGGTTCTGGCAAAAAAATCCCTACTTTCTCCAGTGTTTGGCCTTGGGATTTGTTGATGGTCATGGCAAAAGCAGGCTTCACGGGAAATTGTCGACGTCTTAACTTGAAAGGTAAGCCAGTCTCTGATGGAGATAAATCAATCCTTGGAATAAACACCACATTTCCTTCTGCAGACCCAGTAATGACTTTTGCTTGAATCAGATTGTCAAACAAAGCGATGACAATCAAGCGAGTCCCATTGCAAAGACCTTTTCTGCTGTTAAAGTTGCGCAAAAGCATGACAATGGTACCGATTTTTAATTTGAGGCGATGAGAAGGCATTCCTGTTGGTGTGAGTGAATTTAAAAATTCCACTGGATATTGATCTGGATCTTCTGTCTCATCAGGATCAATGGAATCATCACTAATGTACTCAGTGTATTCACCAGCAATGCAATCCATGACCTTAGAGTTCACCATATCCACATGGTCATTTTTAGGGCAAAGAATGGCATGTGATGCAGCAATCTGAATGCTTTCATTGTTATGTACATCAATGAGAATGTTTTCCCCAAATATAGCAAGTATGAGTGAGCCAGTGCAGATCATGTCTTGTGGGATTTCAATGATATCATCTCCAAGGTTGAAATCATTGGACAATTCACCATTTCCCAGTTGAAGTAACCAACTTCTATAATCAGGATCAATGGAGCGCATGTTGTTGAAGAGTGGCAATTGAGTGAAAAGCTTCCATTGTCGTGAGTATTTAATACAACTCTCTATAATGTCAGTTCTTGTACCATGAGGGATGATAGGCAGACACTGTCGAAAGTCTCCTCCCAGAAAAATGGCTTTCCCTCCAAAAGGTGTTGTATTTTTGTTGGAAATATCTGTTGTCATGACATCCCGTAAAAGTTAATCTATGACATGCAATGCATATTTAGATAACAGAGTGGACTCGTCAATAATGAAAAGTTTGGTACTTTTCAAATGTTGTGCAGCATCTGTATCATTTTTAATTCTGGAAACGGATGTTTCATTTATTGGAGTTGGTATTCCGTAAAGCGAATGTATGGTTCTTCCTCCTTGCAGTAAGTTAGCTGCAATCCCTGTACTGGCTGCAGGTGAGACAATTTCGCCTTCACCTCTTAGTTCATGAATTAATAAATCATACAGATATGCTTTCCCACTGCCACCTGGACCGTCAATGAAATAGCACTTAGGTTGTAGACCTCTATCGTGTAAAGCTTGATTGATCTTATCATAGGCCAAAAGTTGTTGGTCATTTAAAGTAGTTTTCATTTGCTGAGCTCTTCTTAACTCATCATCCTTGTTGTATTGTGGGGCGATGTGTGGCTTTCTTTTTGGTCGTGGTAGATTAAAATCAGTAAAAGTTTTGCCATGAAATTTTAGAACATTTTGGACATCAGTCATAGCATATCCTTCACAATTCTCACACTCCTCAGTGTTGGAGTGATATGAATGGCAGTAGTCTTGGATAAAGTCTTGTTTAAATTCTTGCCACAACTCCAATGGATGAGCTGGAGGACCAAAAATACATATATATGCAAACATATCACGAAGCTGTGCAGGCATGTTGAGAACACAGGCATCCAATAAAGTATTTCTCCAAACAGTGTCATCGAAGAGCAATCCAAGGGCTAATGCCGCCTCTTTAAAAGTTGGGTATGTGACTTCATTAACAGTCTTAATGTTGTCAAAACTTTTTGCTCCTTTGACATGCAGTAACAACAACCTTAAATAGTACCGTTCTTGTTCTTTCATACTCACAGTATACATTCTTCCAATCACTGAAGAACCTCCTTGCTTTCTAATTTCCCGTGCACCTTGTTTCCAAACATAGTGCTCTGGAATTTGGCGGTATAAGTAATCATGAGCATGTGGGTCATTCTCATTGAGCTCAAAGTAGGCCATAAGAGTGGATTTTCTGTGCATTGTGTAACTGATGTTGTCAACAGAGTCATCCTCATGAAAATAAAGTGGTTGAGAATGTGGAAGATGTATGGCAAGGCGAATAATGGAGTGCGATTGTCTATGCATCGAGTAAGCAAATATTCGCCAAGCTGCCTCCGGTGCACTCATGTATCTTGAATCCATGAATTGAGTGTGTTTCATCATGGTGGATATTAGTTTGGCAAATTTCAAGATTGGCTTTATCATGTCCTTTGTAGACATATTTGAATAGGTATTTAACACTTTGAATGGAAGCACATACCTCAACATTAATATGACACTTGTATTTTAATAGTAGGAAAGGGTTATAGGGAACAACCCAAGAATTATCAATCATCTTTGAATAGTGTTCAAAGGATGATCCTTCCTTTCTTTGATAAGTAGGGTATGTATCCTTAGCTAAGACTGTTTTTGTTTGGAAATCTTTAGGAAAACCTTTCTTACACTTTCCAAGATCCATACATGGAGAATTGGGGTTGTGTTGTCCACAGGGTCCATGAATCATGTGTTGCATCACAATTTGATGGAGCACAGGGTATTCTGCTGGATCAGGGATTTCAGCCCAAACTATATTATCCACTTCAACCTCAGTTCTTAGTTTGGATTTGCTATCCAGAATGATCAAAATGTTAGCGTGTGGTAGGCCACGCTTTTGGAATTCAATAACATGAACCATTGCACAAACTTTGCCAAATAATCCAATGTTAATGTCTTTTAATAGGGCTTCCAGTTTAATTCTGAAGACACGGGTGACTAAATCAGGTCTATGTTCCACACGCTGCCATGGCTCTAAATTGTTTGTAATCTCCCTCCATTTCGGATTACAGGTCATGGTTACAAAAAGATCCGGTCGTCCAAATTTAGTCACAATAGCCATGGCATCCTGATACCGTTGCTGCATGTTTCTGGGACTGCCTTCAAAGGAAGATGGTAAAATGACCGTCTTGCCAATGGGAATACCCTTCTCAACAGATTTTTTCTGAAGATGTTCCTGGAGTACGCAATAATCCTCTACTTTTAAATCCTTTTGGTGTTGACGTATAAAATGTAAGCGATTAGCCTCGATTTTCACATACGCATCCACTAAGTACTGCTGTGTTAGTTTGCCACCATTCAGGACAGGATTGAACCGATTCCGTACAGACAGCAAATAGCAGTAATACTGGAGCTGTGTAACCCTGCGTGAACTTTGGCCTTGATGCTTGAGTCCCTCATGCCAGCCTTGTTCTCCATGAGGGAAAAATAAGGGATAGAGTAATGCATCTAAATTGCTGTGTAGAATACTGACTTGCTGTGTTTTTGGGGCCAAGGGGTTATTTGGATCAGGTTTCAAATGAATTAAAATGTTTCTATTGAATGGTGGCTCTCCATCAGCATGTTCAAAGACCACAGCAACTTCATTCACAGTAGGATTGTTATAGCGTCTAGGGTCTTGCTGTCTGTCTTGTTTAATGGCCATGATAATATTTGGCATGACGGTGCCATGTTCTACTGCCTTCTGTTGTTCTTCTAATTCAACGTCACGTAGCATTTTGTAGGCCGAAACAAAGGGATTAATATTATCCAATTGAAGAGCAATGATACTCATTAAAGTAGGATGACATTTCACATTTTCTGGAGACTGTAGCCGTTGTTCTATAGTGCTTGCAGTATCTAAAATGTACAGTTGTGCATATGCTGGAGGTTGATCTTGAGCGGGATGGAGTGTTCCAGTGCGATGATAAATTTGCCCATGAATACGGAAACAGTAAGGGCAGTGTCCAGGTGGTAGAGAAACATGGGCACCCATGGAGGCAAAAGCAAAAGAGCTATTAATGCTCCTGATATTCTCCATCAAATTTCGACTGTACTCACTCTCTCCTTTCAGCAGGCGTTGGAAGACCTCCGGGTATTGAGGTAATGGTACCTTTACTTTTCCCTTGTGGCAACAAAGACTAAACTGTTGATCTGATGGGCGTTCAGCAGTAAAATGAAGAGCCTCACAATGTTCACATATTAACTTCATGGGACCACACGTATGTTCTACAATAGCATGATCCTGATCAGTAAATGCCATTGGATGTAGGAGAGGTGTAGATAACAAACGTAGATTTTTATTGTGTAATCCTACATAGATGAGACGTGGAAGGGACGTAGATTCAAAACATTCCATAAATGAAGAAGTTGAATATATATTCCGTTCTGCCTCTTGCAATGTTGAAGTGGAAGAACTTTTGCGTAGGTCACGACGTGATGCAGTCAAATGGGCCAAGCGGACTTGTCTAAACGTAGGAGACTCCGTATCTTGACGTATCTGTCTTGTCCTTTTAAGCCTCATAATTTTATAATGTTTGCTGTATGGCGTCTCCTCAGCAGAGTGTTTTTGTTTACATGTGGCCTTGCGATGTGGTAAAGGCTGTTCAGTTGTAGTTAACACAGTAGAAGAAAAGGTGGCAGCAATATGAGGATCAGACGAAGAGGTGGCAGCAGTATGAGGATCAGACAAAGAGGTGGCAGCAGTATGAGGGTCAGACGCAGAGGTGGCAGCAGTATGAGGGTCAGACGTATCTCCTGTAGGCATTAACTTTTGTTGTTTGCGGCTTTGACGCGCAGCCATTGATTTTTTGCCTAATCGTTCGGTCCTTCCTTCCAAAGACTCTTTTGAAACCCGTGTCTTCAAAGCAGCCTTTTCCTTGTCCAAGCGAAGTCGTCTTTCTTCAGAACTCTCGTCCGCACGCTTCTTGCGCATACGCACAGCCTCCTTGTCAAGCTTTGCTTTTGTTTTTCCCATGGAGGTCATAGGAGTTGTTAAAGGCTGTTCACTTTGTAGAATGTCAGTAGACGAAGAGGCAGGAGTAGTATCTTTGTCAGACGGTTCTTCAGTGACTCTAAGTTTTTGTTGTTTGCGTCTGCGACGCTCAGCCATGGCTCTTTTTGCCATTCGTTGGCTTCTTTCTTCAGAAGACAGTTCAGAACTACGTTTCTTCGTAGCAGCCTTCGCAGCATCCAACCGAAAATGTCTCAGTGGAGAAGAGAGTTTGGCAATGCGTATCACTTTAGCAGCCTTAGCACGATCTAACTGAAGACGTCTCTCTTCCGAAGTCTCCTCTGCAATGCGTTTCGCCTGAACAGCCTTAACACGATCTAAGCGAAGACGTCTCTTTTCTGAAGTCTCCTCAGAAGTGCGTTTCGCCTTAGAAGCCTTATTACTATCTAAGCGAAGACGTCTCTCTTCCGAAGTCTCCTCAGCAGTGCGTTTCGCCTTAGCAGCCTTACGAAGATCTAACCGAAGACGTCTCTCTTCCGAAGTCTCCTCTGCAATGCGTTTCGCCTGAGCAGCCTTAACACGATCTAAGCGAAGACGTCTCTTTTCTGAAATCTCCTCAGAAGTGCGTTTCGCCTTAGCAGCCTTATCACTATCTAAGCGAAGACGTCTCTCTTCCGAAGTCTCCTCAGCAGTGCGTTTCGCCTTAGCAGCCTTATCACGATCTAACTGAAGACGTCTCTCCTCCGAAGTCTCCTGTGCACGCTTCTTCTTAGGCGTAGATGCAGCCTCCTTGGCAAGAGCGATATTTTTTGTTGGAGAGCTCATGTTTGTAAGAATAGGCAGTGAATCCAATCCAAAATGAGCTAGATTGTGTTAGTTAAGGAAACTATCAATAATAACTATTTCTAAATAGACAAAAACAATAAAAGTAAAGTGTGTATTTCAATAACCTGTGAAAAGCAAATCATGGACTTCTAATGATGTTTACTGTATGGAGTTGTGAATGCAAATCAGTGTGTTTAAAGTCCTTAAAAAGAGACTTGAAGGCAAGACAAATGGATGTAAGGGCCCTTTCAGACGCGCGTTGTAAATGGAGAGTTCCAACATTGTAAAAAATGCGGTTAAAGTACCGATATGACGGCAAGTTCCGCATAACTGCCAGCAGGGGTGGAATAGCAAAAGTTGGGGCAAAATGGCAGAGGTAGCGTTCATTTTTACCTTGAACTTCGGGTTTTGTGATTATTGCGGAAGTAGTCGTTTTTATTTTTCTCTCTGCAGTTGGGGAAATAGCGGCATTAACGGCGAGCGTCAAATGGTGCAATGTGAGCAAGCAGGGTGAAAAAAGAAATAAGTCAACTTCCGCAGTACATGGTGAAACAGGCAGGTCAATGTAAAAATGAACATTAATCGGGCGATGTAGCGGGACCTTATGCAACCGCACCCCTGGTGGCGGGTATGGGGAACTTGCATTAATATTGGGAATATTACCACATGTTATGGAATTATGTAAATCTGCATGTACAACGCGCGTGTGAAAGGGGCCCCAGTCAGTCATATGGTGCAAAATGCCATGCAACCAATATATTTGGTATGTAAAAGTAGTTAATGTCCCACTGGCACGACAATAAGACAGTGGTAAGGTAACATTACATCCAAACTGTGAAATATAAGACAGGTAGTAGTCCTACAGACTCATTAGTATGAAATATAAGCAAAATGGCATATAATGGGTTATTGTACTCCTAACAGTATAACGACACACTCCAAGTAGAAATAAAATGTAGAACAGTCTGTAAGGGGTTAATGTACCACTGACACGCGTACAAAATACTGCACGATCAATAAAATTAAAAATAATATTAAAGAAGTTAGTATTCAAATGCCAGTAGTAGACCACATAGTGACATAGGCAGTAAATAGCCAAGACAATAGAAGGGGTTAATGTACTACTTACATCCTATAAAACAGTATGGATGAGAAAATAAATAATAAATGGTATAGAAGAGGTTAATTTTCAAATGTCATGAGTACAGCACATAGTGACACAGTTAGTGAATAGCAAACAGAATGGAAGGGGTTAATGTAGCAGTTAGAACCCTATAAAACAGTGTGACACAAAATTAAAATGCAAATGGCATAGAAGAGGTTAATGTAGAAATGGCCTTAGTACAGCACATAGTGAGATAGCAAGTGGAGCACAAATAGAATAGAAGGGGTTAAAAAGGTATTAAAATACAGGTCAATATGGTGAAATGTAGCTCATATGAAATTTGTACAAAGAAGGGGTTAATATAAGCATAGGCATTAGGAATATATACTCTGATGTGATATTGTACTGTGAAAACAGCTTTTTAGGTTGTAAATACTGAAAAAATTCAAATTTCGCGCTTTAAAATGTCGGATGCGTAATGTTCATTCATAAAATAGCGGCAGACGCCAGCCGCTGTGTGATTGGGCAGCGGAAACTTCAAAAACATGGCGCCGTGAATCAGATTGGTCGGCGCTATGCGGGGAGACCGGCGACTTGGATGCCCAGCGCCTGGTTCTGTTTTCGGCCAGAGCGCAAGGCTCAGGTCGGTCGTAGCGTGGAAGTATGTAGCTCCGCCCCACTGTGCTATGATTGGTCTGGCGGCAACTTCAGAAGATGGCGCTAAGCATCCGATTGGTCGGCGCTCAGCGGGGAAAACCACGCTTTCCCTGCCGAGCGCCTGGTTCTATTTTCGGCAATGGTGGTCGGCGGCATCGGGGTCGCCGCTTTTAGTGCGGAACGCCGCGCTTGGAGCGCCGAACTCGGCGCCGAATTGTGGAAGTGTGTGGGAGTGTGTGGCTCAGCTTTCCCCGCTGAGCGCCGCCACACACTCCCACAATTCGGTGCAGAGTTCGACGCTCCAAGCGCGGCGCTCCGCAGTAAAAGCGGCGACCCCGATGCCGCCGACCACTATGGCCGAAAATCGAACCAGGCGCTTGGCAGGAAAAGCGCGGCTTTCCCCGCTGAGCGCCGACCAATCGGAATCACAGCGCTACTCTGTAAAGTTGCCGCTGTCCAATCACAACACAGCGGGGCGTAGCTACACACTTCCAAGGTCCACAAACGCCGTGGCCGAAAATCGAACCAGGCGCTCGGCAGGGAAAGCGCCGCATTCCCCGCTGAGCGCCGGCATAGACTCCGACAGACTCCCACAATTTGGCGCCGAGTTCGCCGCTCCAAGCACGGTGTTCCGCGCTAAAAGCAGCGACCCCGATGCCGCCGACCACTATGGCCGAAAATAGAACCAGGTGCTCGGCAGGGAAAACGCCGCATTCCCCGCTGAGGGCCGGCATAGACTCCGACAGACTCCCACAATTTGGTGCCGAGTTCGCCGCTCCAAGCGCGGCGTTCCGCGCTAAAAGCGGCGACCCCGATGCCGCCGACCACTATGGTCGAGAATAGAACCAGGCGCTCGGCAGTGAAAACGCGGCTTTCCCCGCTGAGCTCCGACCAATCGGAATAAAACCGCTATCTACCGCGGCCAATCACAATCGCGCCTCATTCCTCCATGTATCCCTATGGGAAGACGCCCTCCAATCACAATCACGGCGGCATTTTTGAAAATACACCGTGACCAATCAAATTGGCGCCTCATTCCTCCATCTTTCGGAATGGCAAAAATTCAATACATTAAAATTAAAATAACATAATAAATAAATACACATAAAAATTATTAAAATAAAAATGTCTAAAATTAAAATATTTATAACATGAACTAATAAAAATAAAATCAAACTAATAAAAAAAAATTCAATTAAAAATAAGACATTACTATATTTAGAAAAATAATAAAATAATAAAAATAATAAATAATAATAAAAAAAAACAAAAAAACCCAAATATATATAAAATTAAAATCTTAATAACATTAACTAATGAAAATACAAACTAATCAAATCACAAAAAAATCGAAGGCCGATGCCGCGGAGCACTATGGCCGAAAATCGATGCAGGCCCTCGGCAGGGAAAGCGCGGCTGATTCCAATCGGAATCAGAGTGCCATCTACCGTGACCAATCATAATCGCGGCGCCATTTTTGAAAATACACAGCGACCAATCACAATCGTGCCTCATTTCTCAATGCATCTCTATGGGAAATGACGCTGAGAATGCGATTGGTCAGCGGTCAGCGGGAACAGCGGAAAGTTGTATGGGCGGCGCCTGAATAAGTGTTCGGCCACAGCGGCCTGATGCACCGCGGAGGCCGCTAGAAGCGCCGAAGTTTGCGCTTGTAGCGCAGAAGTCGGCGCTTGCAGCGGCGAAGTGTCCGAACTGTGGGGCAGGCTCCATGCAGCGCCGATTGGCGCTGCATGGCGCAAGATAGTAATAGGGGTGAAAATGAAAGTTAGCAAAAGAGGTGAAAATAAAAGTTAGCATCAGGAATATAGCCTGTGATGTGAAAGGATATCTTAGCTGATCAATCGCAGAACCCGATCCGGCGCTTGCTTCCCGACGGCCCTCACGAAGGATGGATATCTTGGCTGAAATATAGTCCAACAGATGGTCCAGCGGTAGCTTCTCGTTCTCCGTCAAACACCCTCACGAAGGATGGATATCTCGGCAGAAATAGAGTCCAACAGATGGTCCAGCGGTAGCTTCTCGTTCTCCCACAAAGAGGATACAAAGAGGTGGAAGATTCAAATTTGGCGCTATAAATAAGTAGCCTTATCTCATTGGTAGGCGGCAACCTCAGAAAGACGGCGCCATTAATGTGATTGGTCGCTGTGTATCTTCAAAAATGGCGCCGTGCTTGTGATTGGAGGGCGCCTTTCCATAGGGATACATGGAGGAATGAGGCGCTATTCTGATTGGTCGCTGTGTGCTGGCGGCGACCAATTAGAAGAGCGCCTCACTTCCCATAGAGATACATAGCGGTGTGTCGGCGATTTTATGGCAGGGCCCCTGGTTCTATTTTCGGCCACGGGGCTCGGCTCTTATCGGTCGTTCCACGGCTCCGGAGACTCACTTCGCGGCCATTGCTCGCGCCTTAGCAACGGCTCGCAATCATTGCGAGTCATTGCTGATGCGCCAGCTATCGCCGCGAAGCGCTCATTGCGAGTCTCCGGTCCCGTGGAACGACCGACCAGAGCCGAGCCCCGTTGCCGAAAATAGAACCAGGGGCCCGGCCATAAATTCGCCGAAACACCGCTATGTATCTGTATGGGAAGTGAGGCGCTCTTCTGATTGGTCGCTGTGTGCTGACGGCGACCAATCAAAATCGCGCCTCACTTCCCATAGACATAGAATAGATGACTTTGACTTTCAAATTTACCGGTTAAACTGAGGCGCTTTTCTGATTGGTCGCCGCCAGCACACAGCGACTAATCAGAAAACCGCCTCACTTCCCTTAGGCATAGAATGGAAGATTTTTCGTCCATTCTATGTCTATGGGAAGTGAGGCGCTATTCTGATTGGTCGCTGTGTGCTGGCGGCGACCAATCAGAAGAGCGCCTCACTTGCCATAGACATAGAATAGAAGATTTTTCGCCCATTCTATGTCTATGGGAAGTGAGGCGGAATTTTGATTGGTCGCCGGCAGCACACAGCGACCAATCAGAAGAGCGCCTCACTTCCCATAGACATCGCATGGACGACTTTGACTTTCAAATTAACCGGTTAAACTGAGGCGCTTTTCTGATTGGTCGCCGGCAGGACCCAGCGACCAATCAGAATAGCGCCTCACTTCCCATAGACATAGAATGGACGAAAAATCTTCCATTCTATGTCTATGGGAAGTGAGACGGTTTTCTGATTGGTCGCCGCCAGCACACAGCGACCAATCAGAAAACCGCCTCACTTCCCATAGACATAGAATGGAAGATTTTTCGTCCATTCTATGTGTATGGGTAGTGAGGCGCTATTCTGATTGGTCGTTGTGTGCTGCCGGCAACCAATCAGAAGAGCGCCTCACTTGCCATAGACATAGAATAGAAGATTTTTCGCCCATTCTATGTCTATGGGAAGTGAGGCGGAATTTTGATTGGTCGCCGGCAGCACACAGCGACCAATCAGAATAGCGCCTCACTTCCCATAGACATAGAATGGACGAAAAATCTTCCATTCTATGTCTATAGGAAGTGAGGCGGTTTTCTGATTGGTCGCTGTGTGCTGCCGGCGACCAATCAGAAGAGCGCCTCACTTCCCATAGAGATACATAGCGGTGTGTTGGCGATTTTATGGCCGGGTCCCTGGTTCTATTTTCAGCCACGGGGCTCGGCTCTGGTCGGTCGTTCCACGGGGCCGGAGACTCGCAATGAGTGCTTCGCGGCGATAGCTGGCGCATCAGCAACGACTCGCAATGATTGCGAGCCATTGCTAAGGCGCGAGCAATGGCCGCGAAGCGAGTCTCCGGAGCCATGGAACGACCGATCAGAGCCGAGCCCCGTGGCCGAAAATAGAACCAGGGGCCCGGCCATAAAATCGCCGACACACCGCTAATGTATCTCTATGGGAAGTGAGGCGCTCTTCTGATTGGTCGCCGTCAGCACACAGCGACCAATCAGAAAACGGCCTCACTTCCCATAGACATAGAATGGAAGATTTTTCGTCCATTCTATCGCTATGGGAAGTGAAGAGGACGTCAGAGCCGGAGATGCCGGAAAGAAGACAGAAGACCCCCGGGGACGGACAAAGAGGACGCCTGGGCCGGACGAAGGACTCCTGGAGCGGACGGAGGATCAGATGAAGAAGAAGGCATGTAAGTGATCGACGGCGGCTGGGGCTTAGGGAGTGACGGCGGCGGGGGCTTAGGGAGTGACAGCGGCGGGGGCTTAGGGGTGACAGCGGCGGCGACTTGGCGGCGGGGGCTTAGGGGGTGACAGCGGCGGGGGCTTAGGGGGCTTGGCGGCGGGGGCTTAGGGGGTGTCGGCGGCGGCGGTGGCTTAGGGGGCTTGGCGGCGGGGGCTTGGCTCCGGGAGCTTAGGGGGTGACGGCGGCGGGGGCTTAGGGGGTGACAGCGGCGGGGGCTTAGGGGTGACGGCGGCGGCTTGGCGCCGTGACAGCGGCGGGGGCTTAGGGGGTGACGGCGGCGGCAGCTTGGCGGCGGGGGCGCGGGGGCTTAGGAGGTGACAGCGGCGGGGGCTTAGGGGGTGACAGCGGCAGGGGCTTAGAGGTGACAGCGGCGGGGGCTTAGGGGGTGACGACGGCGGGGGCTTAGGGGGTGATGGCGGCGGGGGCTTAGGGGGTGACAGCGGCTTAGGAGGAGTAGGGTAGCGGGGTGGACAGGCGGCTGGGCATGGGACTGTAGTATACCATACCGGTGTAGACTACAGCCCCATGCTCAGGGGGCATGTGGGCATGTTGGTGGCTTTGTTGGCGGCCACGGAGAAAATCATGGAGAAATTGCCAAGCCACGCGAACAAAGCCACGGAAATAGCGCCGGACGCGACGGAAGTCGCTACGGCAATTATATAATAGAGGTATTTCTGATTCATTTAATGTTAGCTTCATTAAAACAATGTGATTTTCTTTAAAAAATAAGGACATTTCTAAATGACCCCAAATTTTTGAACGGTACTGTATATACAATGCTGATTCCACAATATAGGAAAATATATATACATGCACATCATCTAATATATAAAAGCCGAAGGCCACTTCCGGAATACCCGAAGGGTACTTCCGTGATGGCATCCGTACCCATGCCAGTGCGGGGTCCCCCGGCTACAGGGAGCGGCGGAGGAACGTTCCGCTCTTGCAAGTTCCATCCGCCCTCCAGCCTCTCCCCTCCAGCCACTACCGTACCTAGCGGGGGGGGCAGCGGGGCCGAGCGCCCCGTGCCCCCCGGCATGAGGGGCCCATTGCCCCACCCGCTGGGGGGCCCCGTGCTGCCAGCCGCCCGCCGCACGCCCGGAGAGGAGGGAGGACAGGACTTCCTGTCCGGCCGCTCTGCCCGCCCCTCCTCTCCTCCTACAGCAGACTCACGCCGCCGGCGGTGAGTCTGAAGAAGGGCCTCACATCTGTCTGCCAGCACCCCCCCGGTCCTCACATGCGGGTCCTGGGTGCTGATCTTGCCCCAGGGCCCGGAGCACGCCACCTACGCCTCTCCCCTCCAGCCTTCACTCTCCCCTCCAGCTCTGCTGTCCCCTCCAGCCTCCGCCCTCCAGCCTTCGCCCTCCAGCCTCCGCTCTCCCCTCCAGCCTCCGCCCTCCAGCCTCCGTGCTCCCCTCCAGCCTCCACCCTCCAGCCTCAGCTCTCCCCTCCAGCCTCCGCCCTCCAGCCTCCGCTCTCCCCTCCAGCCTCCACCCTCCAGCCTCCGCTCTCCCCTCCAGCCTCCGCCCTCCAGCCTCCGCTCTCCCCTCCAGCCTCCGCCCTCCAGCCTCTGCCCTCCCCTCCAGCCTCCGCCCTCCAGCCTCCGCTCTCCCCTCCAGCCTCCGCCCTCCCCTCCAGCCTCCGCCCTCCAGCCTCCACTCTCTCCTCCAGCCTCCGCCCTCCAGCCTCCGCTCTCCCCTCCAGCCTCCGCTCTCCCCTCCAGCCTCCACCCTCCAGCCTCCGCTCTCCTCTCCAGCCTCCGCCCTCCAGCCTCCGCTCTCCCCTCCAGCCTCCTCAGCCTCCGCTCTCCCCTCCAGCCTCCGCCCTCCAGCCTCCGCTCTCCCCTCCAGCCTCCGCCCTCCAGCCTCCGCACTCACCTCCAGCCTCCGCCCTTCAGCCTCTGCTCTCCCCTCCAGCCTCCGCTCTCCCCTCCAGCCTCCGCCCTCCAGCCTCCGCTCTCCCCTCCAGCCTCCGCTCTCCCCTCCAGCCTCCGCTCTCCAGCCTCCGCTCTCCCCTCCAGCCTCCGCTCTCCAGCCTCCGCTCTCCCCTCCAGGCTCCGCCCTCCAGCCTCCGCGCTCCCCTCCAGCCTCTGCCCTCCAGCTTCCGCGCTCCCCTCCAGCCTCTGCCCTCCCCTCCAGCCTCCGCCCTCCAGCCTCCGCTCTCCCCTCCAGCCTCCGCCCTCCAGCCTCCGCTCTCCTCTCCAGCCTCCGCCCTCCAGCCTCCGCTCTCCCCTCCAGTCTCTGCCCTCCAACCTCCGCTCTCCTCTCCAGCCTCCGCCCTCCAGCCTCCATTCTCCACTCCAGCCTCCACCCTCCAGCCTCCGCTCTCCCCTCCAGCCTCCGCTCTCCCCTCCAGCCTCCGCCCTCCAGCCTCCGCACTCCCCTCCAGCCTCCACCCTTCAGCCTCTGCTCTCCCCTCCAGCCTCCGCCCTCCCTTCCAGCCTCCGCCCTCCAGCCTCCGCTCTCCCCTCCAGCCTCCGCCCTCCCCTCCAGCCTCCGCCCTCCAGCCTCTGCTCTCCCCTCCAGCCTCCGCTCTCCCCTCCAGCCTCCGCCGTCCAGCCTCCGCTCTCCCCTCCAGCCTCCGCCCACCTGCCTCCGCTCTCCCCTCCAGCCTCCGCCTTCCTGCCTCTGCGCTCCCCTCCAGCCTCTGCCATCCAGCCTCCGCTCTCCCCTCCAGCCTCCGCTCTCCCCTCCAGCCTCCGCCCTCCAGCCTCTGCTCTCCCCTCCAGCCTCTGCCCTCCAGCCTCTGCTCTCCCCCCCAGCCTCCGCTCTCCCCTCCAGCCTCCGCCCTCCAGCCTCCGCTCTCCCCTCCAGCCTCCGCCCTCCAGCCTCCGCTCTCCCCTCCAGCCTCCACCCTCCAGCCTCCGCCCTCCCCTCCAGCCTCTGCCCTCCAGCCTTCCCTCTCCACTCCAGCCTCCGTTCTCCCCTCCAGCCTCCCCTCTTCCCTCCAGCCTCCGCTCTCCCCTCCAGCCTCCGCTCTCCCCTCCAGCCTCCGCTCTCCCCTCCACCCTCCGCTCTCCCCTCCAGCCTCCACTCTCCAGCCTCCGCTCTCCCCTCCAGCCTCTGCCCTCCAGCCTCCGCTCTCCCCTCCAGCCTCCGCCCTCAAGCCTCCGCCCTCTCCTCCAGCCTGCGCTCTCCCCTCCATCCTCCGCTCTCCCCTCAAGCCTCCGCTCTCCCCTCCAGCCTCCGCCCTTCAGCCTCCGCTCTCCCCTCCAGCCTCCGCTCTCCCTCCAGCCTCCGCCCTCCAGCCTCCACTCTCTCCTCCAGCCTCCGCCCTCCAGCCTCCCTCTCCCCTCCAGCCTCCGCTCTCCCCTCCAGCCTCCACCCTCCAGCCTCCGCTCTCCTCTCCAGCCTCCGCCCTCCAGCCTCCGCTCTCCCCTCCAGCCTCCACCCTCCAGCCTCCGCTCTCCCCTCCAGCCTCCGCCCTCCAGCCTCCGCTCTCCCCTCCAGCCTCCGCCCTCCAGCCTCCGCACTCACCTCCAGCCTCCGCCCTTCAGCCTCTGCTCTCCCCTCCAGCCTCCGCTCTCCCCTCCAGCCTCCGCCCTCCAGCCTCCACTCTCCCCTCCAGCCTCCGCTCTCCCCTCCAGCCTCCGCTCTCCAGCCTCCGCTCTCCCTCCAGCCTCCACTCTCAGCCTCCGCTCTCTCCCTCCAGCCTCCGCCCTCCAGCCTCCGCGCTCCCCTCCAGCCTCGGCCCTCCAGCTTCCGCGCTCCCCTCCAGCCTCTGCCCTCCCCTCAGCCTCCGCCCTCCAGCCTCCACTCTCTCCTCCAGCCTCCGCCCTCCAGCCTCCGCTCTCACCTCCAGCCTCCGCTCTCCCCTCCAGCCTCTGCCCTCCAGCCTCCGCTCTCCTCTCCAGCCTCCGCCCTCCAGCCTCCGCTCTCCCCTCCAGCCTCTGCCCTCCAGCCTCCGCTCTCCCCCCAGCCTCCGCTCTCCCCTCCAGCCTCCGCCCTCCAGCCTCCGCTCTCCCCTCCAGCCTCCGCCCTCCAGCCTCCGCTCTCCCTCCAGCCTCCGCCCTCCAGCCTCCGCCCTCCCTCCAGCCTCTGCCCTCCAGCCTTCCCTCTCCACTCCAGCCTCCGTTCTCCCCTCCAGCCTCCCCTCTTCCCTCCAGCCTCCGCTCTCCCCTCCACCTCCGCTCTCCCCTCCAGCCTCCCTCTCCAGCCTCCGCTCTCCCCTCCAGCCCTCAGCCTCTGCTCTCCCCTCCAGCCTCTGCCCTCCAGCCTCCCGCTCTCCCCTCCAGCCTCCGCCCTCAAGCCTCCGCCTCTCCTCCAGCCTCGCCTCCCACATCCTCCGCTCTCCCTCCAGCCTCGCTCTCCCCTCCAGCCTCCGCCTTCAGCCTCCGCTCTCCCCTCCAACCTCCGCTCTCCCTCCAGCCTCGCTCTCCCAGCTCCCCTCCAGCCTCCGCTCTCCCTCCAGCCTCCGCCCTCCAGCCTACGCTCCCCCTCCAGCCCTCCAGCCTCCTCCCTCCCAGCCTCGCTCCGCTCTCCCCTCCAGCCCTCCAGCCTCCGCTCTCCCTCCAGCCTCCGCCCTCCAGCTTCCGCTCTTTCTCCAGCCTCGCCTCCAGCCTCCGCTCTCCCCTCCAGCCTCGCCCTCCAGCCTCCGCTCTCCCTCCAGCCTCTGCCCTCCAGCCTCCGCTCTCCCCTTCAGCCTCCGCTCTCCCTCCAGCCTCTGCTCTCCCCTTCAGCCTCTGCGCTCCTCTCCAGCCTCCGGCTCCCCTCCAGCCTTACGCTCTCCCCTCCAGCCTCGCTCTCCCCTCCAGCTCTGCCCTCCAGCCTCCGCTCTCCCCTCCAGCCTCTGCCCTCCAGCTCCGCTCTCCCCTCCAGCCTCTGCCCTCACCCTCTGCTCTCCCCTTTTCCCTCCGCCTCCCCTCTCCTCGGCCCTCCAGCTCTCCCTCTCCTCGGCCCTCCAGCCTCCCCTCTCCTCGGCCTCCAGCCTCCCTGTCTGGCCCTCCAGCCTCCCTGTCCCCGGCCCTCCAACCTCCTGCCTCGTCCCTCCAGCCCTCCCTCAGCCTCCCCTGTCCCTCCGCCCTCCCCGCCCTCCCTCCAGCTGCCTCTCCAGCCTCCCCTGTCCTCGGTCCCTCCAGCCTCCCCTGTCCTCGCCCTCCAGCCTCCCCTGCCCCGTCCTCCAGCCTCCCCTGTCTCTGGCCCTCCAAGCCTCCCCTGTCCCCGGCCCTCCAGCTCCCCTGTCCCCGGCCCTCCAGCCTCCCTGTCCCCGGCCCTCCAGCATCCCCTCGCTCCTCCCCTCCGCTCCCCTGCCTCCGGCCCTCCAGCCTCCCCTGTCCCCGGCCCTCCAGCCTCCCCTCTCCCGACCCTCCAGCCTCCCTGCCTCCGGCCTCCAGTCCTCCGCCTGTCCCTCCAGCCTCCCTGTCCCCAGCCTCCAGCCTGCCCTTCCTCGGCCCCTCAGCCTCCCTGTCCTCGGCCCTCCTGCCTCCCCTTCACTCGGCCCTCCAGCCTCCCTGTCCTCGGCCCTCCTGCCTCCCCCTGTCCTCTGCCACTCCGCCTCACCTGTCCTCGGCCCTCCTCAGCCCCCCTTTCTCCGGCCCTCCAGCTCCCCTGTCCTCTGCCTCCTCACCCTCCACCTCCTGTCCTCACCCCTCCCCCCAGTCTCCCCTGTCTCACCTCTCCTCAACCCCCCTGTCCCCTGCCTCACCTCCCTCCCCCTCCAGCCTTCTCTCCCTCCACCCTCCAGCCTCGCTCCACTCACCTCCATTGCATGTACAGTATGTGTATATATGTGTGTATGTAGTCACTTCCGTCACTTTCTCGCACTTCCCTCACTTTGTCCACACTTCCCTCACTTGTCCCACATACACAAACCCACTCCGCTATACTTACCACCGGCCTGCATCAGCCGCCTAGATCGACATGTTTCACCAAACTTCCCTGGACACCATATTGGATCCAGTCGTCCGTTGGCGGCGACATCTCAACTCAGGATCCAGGCGGCGGAAGACGCCAGGGTCGTGCTAACTATGCGGAGTGTGTGTGTGTGTGTATGTATGTGTGTGCTGCCACCTGCCACGGTGCTGCGCTGACCACTCCGCCCACGCCACTGTGCTGACCAATCTCACCGCACTCACTGCTCACCACTGAGCCACCGCACTCATGCTAACCACTGAGCCACCGCACTCACTGACCACTGAGCCACTACACTCACTGCTAACACTGAGCCACCTGCACTCACTGCTAACCACAGCACCGCACTCACTGCTAACCACTGAGCCACCAGCACTCACTGCTAACCACTGAGCCACGCACTCACTGCTAACCACTGAGCCACCGCACTCACTGCTAACCACTGAGCCACCGCACTCACTGCTAACCATTGAGCCACCGCACTCACTGCTAACCACTGAGCCACGGCACTCACTGCTAACCACTGAGACACCGTATACTCTGCTACCCACTGAGCCACCTGTATACACAATTCATTTCACCGCACTCCCCTAACTATTAGTAAATAAACTATATATGGATTCTAGACTACCCGATTCTTTAGAATCGGGCCGCCATCTAGTACAGTATATAAAAATAATGAGATCAAGAAAATAAAATACTGAGAGATTGGCTTCAACTCAGCACAACAAGGTGAAAAACAGCTCTGGAAAGCCCTAAATAAGTTATCTGGTGACCTGAGGACACACTGGATCTAATGATGGGGGTAAGTCAGCGAGAAGGAGCTCCCCAAGAAGGATGACTGCATATTTCTTCCAAGACCAGGTACTGAGTGCAGCTTCTACAATGGTTGCAGCTTCTCCCCCAGCTCCCTTTTCCAGCTCAGCACAATGTGGCTCACATGTAGCAGGATCAGAAGGGGAAGGGGAAGCTCAGACAGATTTCCCCCTTACAAAAAAAACAATGGAGGCTCTAATGAAGTCCCTGAGACAAGAACTCCAATCTGATCTGAAAGTAATGATTGCAGAGTTTAAGGCAGAGTTTAAGAGAGAATTGCAGGAGATGGGCACTAGAATAGATCATCTAGAGTAGAAGCTGGCGGATCTTACTACATCTCATAATGAACTAATATATGCTAATGAGGCTTTTGAAAAGGAGGTTTACCAAATCCACAACAAAACCCTGGATTTTGAGGACAGGTCAAGAAGGAATAACATTCCCATTAGAGGAATTGATGAATCTACTCCTGACAAAGACTTGCCAGGTCTAATACAAAGCTTTATACAAAAAGTGATTCCTTCTGCAGATGGCAAGGACATATTTGTGAATAGAATACACAGGATACCGTAACCAAAAGTCCTCAGCCCAGATTTACCACAAGATGTTGTTGCCCGCATTCATTTCTCTACAATAAATGATACTTTTATGGCTGGTCTCAGGAAAAGGCTTAAACTTCAAGATAATTTGGCTCAGCTGAAGGTATTCCCTGACTTGTTGGCAGGTACTTTAGCTCAAAGGAGGGAGTAAAGGCCATACACTACAGCCTTCAGAGGAAAAGGGATAAAGGACCACTGGGGGTTTCCAACGAAATTGAAAGTCTTGAGGGACAATTCCATATTTGTCTGCACGTCCCCAGAAAAGTTGAGAGATTTATTGCTGCAATAGAAGATTCAACCTGTATATCCGATTGACAAAGGAGTTCTTCAGGCACAAAAAAAAAAAAAATGGACCCAGACTAGTTTACAGCTTGATTGATTACTGGAGAGCCAATCTCTGCTTCCTGCTTTCTACTCTTTGTCTGGTGCCTCTATGGCAATGTTGAAACCAGGCAGAGTTGCCACAGAGAGTCTTTCTTCACTCTCTTTCAAACTAGTTTTTCACTTTTTTCCTTTTTCTTTACTGATTGCTTGATTTTGGAACTGTAAGGGGACTTCCTCTTTCGATTAAGCGAGAATTTTGGTTTGATATCCCTTCATTTATATTTACAAGCAAATTTGTTCCCTTGTCCGTCCTCCCCTGTGCGTCCTCCCCATGTTTGTCACTCATTTAAGAGCAATGGTTTCACATAAAGTAGTATATAGTATTAATAATGCATATTAAGGTTATATCTATAAATGCCAATGGTTTGAACTCGCCAGGTAAAAGATCCATCTTTTGGAAGAATATTTGCAAAGAAACTGCTAATGTAATTTGTGATCAAGAAACACATTTGTTGGCGCAGGACAATGCTTGGCTAAAGAACCCACATCATCCACATCAATTTTTTGCAAACAACAAGACTAAAATTGCTGGAGTTTTGATAAGAGACTGCCTATTCTTTAAATTGTATGACACTACTAGTGATCCGGAAGAGCATTTTATTTTCCTTGATTGTTCTTTAAACAACACAGATGTACCTCTAGAGGAGAGATGAAATCACTGGTTTCAGAAAATAACTTGCATGACATCTGTAGATATCTCCACAGTCCTAAGAAAGATTACCCCCGTTTCTCCCTTAGATTTAATTCCTATAGCAGGATAGACTATATTTTTGTGGATGATAGAATTCTAGGTTGTGCGCATGAGGCAACGATAGGTGTGATCTCGTGGTCTGACCATGCTCCTGTCTCGCTCACCATATCTGATGGTGATTCTTCGGTCAAACCTAATAGGTGGCGTTTAAATGGCTTTTTACTGTACAACAAACAAAACATTGAATTAATAGAGAGCAAGTTAAAAGACTTCTTTGACATGTATGATAATAACTCCACCTCAGACAAAGTGGTATGGTCAGCCACAAGACAAACATGAGAGGTATTTTTATTAAGATGACAGAAGTAGAAAAGAAAAGAACAGTGGCGGCAGTGTCAGACCTATTAATTAAAATTAACAATCTGTAGCAAATCAGCAAGAAAATCCCTACCCCTCAGTTGTCCCAAAAAATAACACAGCATAGAATGAGACTGGGTGCTCTACTTTTGTTCCAGTATGAAAAAGCTCTTAAAGAGTCAAAAACAAAATATTATTCAATGGATGTTAGAGCAGGAAAGATTTTAGCTTGGAGAATCAAAAAAGGGAGATAAGAAATAGGATTGCAAAGTCAGTTTTTCACCATAACTGTGTAAATGATGTCAATAGGATTGCATACTTGAATAAACCTGATGGGGCTAAAGTGCTAAATCCGATTGACATTGCTAAAGAATTTAGGCAATGTTATTATTCACTGTACAGCCTAAAAGAGGATCCGATCCCCATACAGTTCAGCCTAATCCACAAGAAATTGATAACTTCCTAGAAAAAAATCTCACTCCGCAAAGTATCAGCGGCTCAGCTAAGGGATCTAAATACTCCTATATCTATCATTGAAACAGAACAAATAATCTGTTCTACTAAAAAGTCCTCTGCTCTGGACCCAGACGTTTTTTCTAACACCTATTATCATTGTTTCATCATTTTAGCTCCTTACCTCCTAAAAACTTTCAATTTTTGGAAATGTAGTTCTTCAGTAAGCCATGAAAACCATGAGACAGTAATCATAACCATTCTTAAACCTGAGAAACCCCTAAACACTCATGGTAATGTTAGGCCTATCTCCTTAATAAACTGTGATCTAAAAATATTCTCTAAAATCCTTGCGGTCAGAATAATGCCTGTCCTTTCCTCTCTGATAGTACCTGATCAGGTTAGTTTTGTTCCTGGGAGACAAGCCAAGGAAAGCACTAGAAGAGTACTAGATTTGTTGGAGATAATGGAGACTAATAAACTTCCCGGTGTACTGCTGTCTCTTGATGCTGAGAAGGTGTTTGACAGAGTACACTGGCGTTATAAGAGTGAGGTTCTGGATAAGTTTGGTTTTGTGGGAGATATTAAAAAGGCTATGGCCCTATACTCTAATCCGAACGTGGTGGTGAGTGCGTCTGGCTTCACCTCAGACCAGTTTATGATATCTAATGGCACCCGGCAGGGCTGCCCTCTTTTGCCAGTTATCTTTGCTTTGTTAATGGAGCCACGGCAGAGGCTTCTAGAACTAAATCAAGCATACATGGAGATCCGTGTGGGAGATAAGGACAATGTGGTAGGATTTTATGCAGATGATGTGATATTAACTCTCACCAGCGTGAAGGGGACCTTGGTGGGTGTCATGGACACCCTGGCTAAATTCTCCAGAATCTCATGTTACAAATTAAATGTCACAAAGTCTATATTACACTTTTGGTAAAGGAAAGAATACTAGAGCATTGTCCCTTTAAGTGGGAGGAGCCGGGATTTACATATTTGGGAATTAACCCCTTCCCGACCTATGACGTTATAGAGATGTCATGAAACTCGGTGCGTTCCCGACCCATGACATCTCTATAACATCATGGGTTGTTTGCGCTCCTGCAGCTCCGGTGACAGTGTCAGTGATAAGTCACCGGAGCTGTAGGAGCGCAAGCACCTATACTTTAGTCCAGGGAAGGGTGGCTTAGCTCCCCGTAGCTAAACTCGCTCTGATTGGCAGTTGAAATTGAGACTGCCAATCAGAGCGAGTATACATTTTAGGATCAATTTTATCCTGAGGCTAAAAGAAAATTTTTGTTAGAAAAATTAAAATGTCCATTTTTTCCTTCCATGTTGCTTTAGTTCCTGCGAAGCAACTGAAGGGTAAATAATGTTCTTGAATGTAGTTTTGAGTAGTTTGAGGGGTGCATTTTTGGGTGTTTTCTGTCATGCACCCCCTCAAAGGGACTTCAAATGTGATGTGGTCACTAAAAAAAAATGGTTTTGTAAATTTTGCTGGAAAAATGAGAAATTGCTGATGAACTTTGAACCCTTATAGCTTCCCACCCCCAAAATTTTTTTTCTCCCAAAATTGTGCTGATGTAAAGTAGACATGTGGGAAATGTTATTTATTAACTATTTTGTGTCACATAACTTTCTGGTTTAGCAGAATAAAAATTCAAAATTTGAAACGTGCGAAATTTTCAAAATTTGCTAAATTTTTAATTTTTTCACGAATAAACGCAAAAATTATTGACCTAAATTTACTACTAACATGAAGCCCAATATGTCCCCAAAAAAAAATCTCAGAATCGCTAAAATCCGTTGAAGCGTTCCAGAGTTATTACCTCATACAGGGATACTGGTCAGAATTGACAAAAATGCCAAGGTCTTTAGGGTCAAAATAGGCTGGGTCCTGAAGGGGTTAAAATTACAAAATTTGTAAATCTAAGTTGAACTACGAATCACTGATTTCGAAAGTTCGTGGGGACTTGGAAAGGTAAACCCTTCTCCCACTGTCCTGGGCTGCCAGAATACAAATTGTGAAAATGATGTTGCTGCCTAAATGCCACTTCACACGCTAGGATCTCGTTAACGATAATATTGAAGCGTCACGGATTTGTGATCGTTCAAACGATATCGTTTGTGCGTCGTTTCGTGTAAACTAATGATGTTGCAAGGATAAATCATTGGATCGTTCAGCAAAAATTTGAGATCCTGACCTCCAATCTTTCGTTCGTCATCCAAATAACGTTCTGGGAAGTAGCAACATCGTTCAATGTGACACCTTTTTGAACGATGTCGTTCATAATTCTCCTATTCCTGCCGCTTTTTAACATCGTTCAGTCGTTCTCCAAGTAGCTGGTGTGTTGCCAAAATTAAGATCGTTAATGATATCCTTGCGTGTGACAAAGCACTAACCATGTCGGAAGGATCTGGGTCACGTGACATAGCTAACGATCTCGTTCACCTATATCCTAGCGTGTGATGGTACGTTAAGATTACCTACTTGTTCCAATGTCTCCCTCTCAAATTCCCATCTAGATGGATAGGGCTCAATCCCTTCTTGGTAAGTTTGTTTGGAAAAACAAAAAAACAAGGGCCATGTCACACCTGGCGACGTCGGCGGCGATTTTTTAGGTGACGCAGGGGCTGGCCTATTGACACTGACGTCGCCAATGCATCTCCCAGTGTAAATAGCCGAGGGCGACGCATTTCAAAGGTTGCCTGGTTTCACAGCAGCGTATGAAACCAGGCGGCTGATCTCGGGCGATGTGCACACATCGCTCCATGTAGACGGCCGACGGCAATCCCACAGGCGATCGGAGCCGTAGGCTCCCATTGTACCGCATCGCCACTGGGGTTTTGAGACACCCCAGTGGCGATGTAAGGGGAGAAAAGATATTGGCATATGCAGGGAGCACACCACAATATAATTGAATGTAAAAGAACAACAAAGTTTTATTAAACAACTGTGAGACACACATTATAAAATAACTTAGAATAAACATACAATAAACATGGGACCCCACATTCCTCAAAACAGAATATGCGAGGAAAATAATTTATGATAACAGAGGGGAATTACCACAAACACCAGTACAGATAACAAGTAATAGTAGATGGATATACAATATGCAAAAGCTATCTTATGCAAAGAATATTCACTTATAAGGTGCAATGACATTGGCAGAATACTGTAAATATTACAACCACTATACAAAGCAATATATATATATATATTGCACTATTCCCAAGTATGGTTGATAAATAACAAGGTGTAAAATGTATGACCGTAATCAAGGGAATCAACAACAACCAAAAGGGGGTAGCTGACAAAATAGCTGGAGTGACAGCCAGGTGTGTAGAAAGACCTGTAAGTGATTACGGTCATACATTTTACACCTTGTTATTTATCAACCATACTTGGGAATAGTGCAATATATATATATATTGCTTTGTATAGTGTCAATTATATTGTGGTGTGCTCCCTGCATATGCCAATATCTTTTCTCCCCTTACATACTGTTTTTGTTGGCATGGTGAGCACCCTGTTGATATTCTTCTATCGTTAGTGGTGCTGCTCATTTTCTACTTTTGACCCCAGTGGCGATGTCGCCTGTGAGATCGCCGGTGTGTTGCCCCATGTAAATGGGAGACGGCGATGCTGGCGGTGTGCCAAAAACATGTGCGCTCCCGCCCGTCGCCAGGTGTGACATGGCCCTTAGAGTGGCAGTCAAAGCTCTACATTTCCAATATTTTTGTGCTGGAATAGGTGTGCCAAATCTATCTTTGAACCACAAGGCCATACTGGAGGCCGCAAAGGATTAGTGGTCTGGGGATCTTAATTACAGATGGCTTCAAATAGAAAGACAGTTTGCTCCCACAGGTCTACTAGACTTTTTCTAGAGATTGAGCTGCTGAAACCCCTGAAATCAAATTTTCCCTTACATATGATGTCCTCGTTGATTTCTTATTGGAATAACCTTGATAGAATACTGATAAAATCCCTATTTAACTACATTTCTGTAAAAGCGATCGAGGCACATATCTCTGGGTTGCCTCTAGACCTGTGGGTGAAATCAGGTGTTCGCACGCTTGACAAACTCTTAGATAGCCTTGTATTCCCCTCGTTAGCAGATTTGTCCCAACTTTACAAGATTCCCAGAACGGGCTTTTATCAGTATCTCCAAATTCGTCATTTTATCCAGTCGTGCACATTTCCAGCTTGGTGGAGCCCTAACCCATCAGACATGATGCAGAAATACTTTAAAATAGAAAACCAAATGAACATGGATTGTCTCTGTTGTATAGTACTCTTAATTCGCTAGCAGAGTCAGTCAAACTCTGGGAGGAGGCACTCTTTTTCTCATCCACCCCCGAACACTGGTGGACTGCAACCACATTTACTCAAAAGCACTCCTTCTGCATTAATCATCTAGAACAACTAAAGAAAATACTTATGAACCAGTATCTGACCCCTTATAAAATTTCCAAATTTAACAAATCATATTCCTCATTATGCTGGAAGGGATGTGGTAAAAAAGAGGATCTGAGTTATGCGTGGTTTTGGTACCCCAACATAAGAGAATTCTGGAATCAAGTGGCAGACTTAATCAGGACCTTGATAGGTTTGCCTTTAACTCTAGAGGGGCCCTTGGCAGTCTTAAATATTGGGTTGGACCTTCTTCCCCCAAACTTAGATTCAGTGATAACCCATGTTTTGACAGCGGCCCATCAGAGCTTGGCAAAGCACTGGAGGGAAGCCACTACCCCCACACAGGAGGAACTGATTGGTAAGATAAATTCTCATTATCTACATGAACGTTGTTTGGTTCACTCGATAAAGCAAAAAGAACGAGTCAGTCGCTAGTGGGAGATTTGGGAGACTTCTTGATTGGTGATAGCTCACACTTAGAATGGTTTTAATATTTTTACTAGTTTTTCTGGTCTTCTCATAATCAGATTGATATACAAATATATTTAAAACAAAACCCCTAAAGCTTATTATCACCTTACTATCCACTAATTTACCTCTTGTGTCCAATCCTGGCTTCCTTCTGTGTGGTCCTGTCTTTACCTCCCCCTCCTATAATATCCAGTTGGGAATTGGTTTATACTAGTGTTGATTATTTGGACATGACTGTTATATTGATATAATTGTGTTAACAAGTTATATCTGGTGTTATAAGTTTTACTTAAATAAAAAATATATTGCTTAAAAAAAGATAAAATACTAAATACATCACTATACCCCAAAAGTTTTTTAATCTTTGGTAATGTTGAAAAAGGCGGCTGTAGATGAAAACCTGCATCAAGACTTCATGATGATTTCATGCCAGTGATGTTTAGTATTTTTTAGTATTTCTTTATCTTGATCTCATCAAGCTAGAGTGCTGTAAACTTTATCTATGGATCATTAAATACTCACCTTGCTTGATATTCAAAGAGCTGGATTCTTTATTATATATATTCCATCAGAAAGAACGTCTGGTGTAAATCACCATTTATAACTGTACTGTAATCTATTATATGTTCTGCAAGACTGGTATCTATCTACCCCTATATGGTCACTGTTTGGCAGTAATATCAGTGTTGGTGTTTGTATAGAAATTTTTTTTAGCAACATCACAGTTATCTGCTGAGATTCTCCTATATCCATTAATAGGGTGCACCACCATAGTTGTAATCAGGGTTAAGGGCCCATTTAGAAGTCTTATCTATCCCCTGAACCAAACCCATAGGTATGCCTCTGGCCATGGTCATTGGTGCAGCAGGCAGGTTAAGTCTGTGGGAAACAGGTAGCAGAGGTATTGGAAGTAGCAGGCAGACAGAAGACAATCTGTAGATGTCAGGCAAGTAGCAGAGGCCCCTGACGCTACATGTGAATGAAAGCTGGTAGCTGAGGGATTGGAAGACACTAGCAGACAGGAATCAGGAACACTAAATCTGAATACCAAGACAAGGTGTGTGTCTTGGTGAGCCTAAAAGAGGCAAAGGCAGATGATCACATTGGATCACGCCGGACAATTTACTAAGTCCAATGTGGGGTATAATATAGTTTAGCAGACTAAGGTGAGTGAAGCGAAGCCTACATCTGGGACAGGTGCATAACAAACATGCAAAATATACAAAAAAGTTTAGAGTCTGCACACCACCTCTTGGAGTGCACAGATCCCGCTGTGTGGCAAGTTTTCAGAACTTAGAAGCAATAAGTCCAGCACTGTAAGTCCATAAAATCCATGTTCTTTTATTCCATGACTTCAAATAGTATAAAAACAATTAAGTCATAGTTCTTGGACTATGACTTAATTGTTTTTATACTATCTGAAGTCATGGACTAAAAGAAAATGGATTTTATGGATTTACAGTGCTGGACTTATTGCTTCTAATTAACATAACAAACATGCCCCCACAATAGCTCAGAACAGTTTTTTCAGTATGATATATGTATCATTATACAGTACAGCTGAGTTTAGCTATTTCATATTCAAATCCTATAATGTTAGCTCATTAGATGCCAAAAACTGTTAGTTAAAAATTGTTAATATCTCTGCAATATAGAGGCAAAATAACAGAAAAAAACTTTTCATTGCACACCGTAGCCACTACTACATCCATAGCACATGAAAAAGTTGGTGAAGGTCCTCTTTATAGTATATTTTAAATGTTCCATTTTCAGGAGCGCACTACTCCTTTGCATCCCAGCTTTTTGTTTGCCAGGAACAGTGTTCAGTGAAGATTCATAGTTCGGACACAAATGGTCATGCTGATGGTTCAAACTAAGCATGCTGCCAGGCTACTAGCAGAAGCATTTTTGCCTTTGCAGAATCGGAGAAGCGCAGAGGGACTGAAGTGGCAGGACGCAGCAAAAAGTCCAGCTTCAGAGTTGCACAAGCAGACTGTAAAGCATAGAGCATGCTGCCCGATCATTACCTAAATAATCAACCATTCCTAGGCCTCAGGGTGGCCGGTAATCTAGGCAATGAATGGTAAACTATAAAATAAAAAATCCGTTTGTACTAAAGAACAGAAAAGATTTTTAAGAAGAGGTTATGTGCAAAATTGTTTGTTTTACAAAATCTTTGCAATTTTATGAACTTTACACAGCTCCATCAATGTTATAACACTAGATAACTTTGTAAAACTGTTTAAATAACAGGTCTATTCTCCATGTATTATCACACGACGTTGAGCTTCTTTGGGCAGTTACTGGATGAGATCTCTATCGTGTGGGTTATTTGTCTTGGCTATTCTATCTGGCTTCCCCAGCCCTACTTTCCGAGATTCATCAAAGGCAGGTAATAATGTTCTGTTATTCAGCTACTATACTTTATTAATGTCAAATATATTCTCACTGATTACTGGTTGATGATAAAATAAATTATTGCTTATATGTATGGTAATTGCCAGTTCCACTTCAAAGATATATTAAGACATCAGAAGAACAGAATGTTGGAACTATTTAGAATAGTAAAAAAAGGTATCCAACATTACTTGTAACATTACTTGTAATAATTAAACATAAGTTTGTTTTAAAGGAAACCTGCCAGCTCCTTTAGCCACCTCTAACGTATAAATACCTGTCCCTGCAGCGTCTTACTACTTTACTAACCATCCCTGTCTGACCTACAGTTAGGGCCAGAAATATTTGGACAGTGACACAATTTTCGCAAGTTGGGCTCTGCATGCCACCACATTGGATTTAAAATGAAACTTCTACAACAGAATTCAAGTGCAGATTGTAACGTTTAATTTGAAGGGTTGAACAAAAATATCTGATAGAAAATGTAGGAATTGTACACATTTCTTTACAAACACTACACATTTTAGGAGGTCAAAAGTAATTGGACAAATAAACTTAACCCAAACAAAATATTTTTATTTTCAATATTTTGTTGCGAATCCTTTGGAGGCAATCACTGCCTTAAGTCTGGAACCCATGGACATCACCAAACGCTGGGTTTCCTCCTTCTTAATGCTTTTCCAGGCCTTTACAGCCGCAGCCTTCAGGTCTTGCTTGTTTGTGGGTCTTTCCGTCTTAAGTCTGGATTTGAGCAAGTGAAATGCATGCTCAATTGGGTTTAGATCTGGTGATTGACTTGGCCATTGCAGAATGTTCCACTTTTTTGCACTCATGAACTCCTGGGTAGCTTTGGCTGTATGCTTGGGGTCATTGTCCATCTGTACTATGAAGCGCCGTCCAATCAACTTTGCAGCATTTGGCTGAATCTGGGCTGAAAGTATATCCCGGTACACTTCAGAATTCATCCGGCTACTCTTGTCTGCTGTTATGTCATCAATAAACACAAGTGACCCAGTGCCATTGAAAGCCATGCATGCCCATGCCATCACGTTGCCTCCACCATGTTTTACAGAGGATGTGGTGTGCCTTGGATCATGTGCCGTTCCCTTTCTTCTCCAAACTTTTTTCTTCCCATCATTCTGGTACAGGTTGATTTTTGTCTCATCTGTCCATAGAATACTTTTCCAGAACTGAGCTGGCTTGTTGAGGTGTTTTTCAGCAAATTTAACTCTGGCCTGTCTATTTTTGGAATTGATGAATGGTTTTCATCTAGTTGTGAACCCTTTGTATTTACTGTCATGGAGTCTTCTCTTTACTGTTGACTTAGAGACAGATACACCTACTTCACTGAGAGTGTTCTGGACTTCAGTTGATGTTGTGAACGGGTTCTTCTTCACCAAATAAAGTATGCGGCGATCATCCACCACTGTTGTCATCCGTGGACGCCCAGGCCTTTTTGAGTTCCCAAGCTCACCAGTCAATTCCTTTTTTCTCAGAATGTACCCAACTGTTGATTTTGCTACTCCAAGCATGTCTGCTATCTCTCTGATGGATTTTTTCTTTTTTTTCAGCCTCAGGATGTTCTGCTTCACCTCAATTGAGAGTTCCTTTGACCACATGTTGTCTGGTCACAGCAACGGCTTCCAAATGCAAAACCACACACCTGAAATCCACCCCTGACCTTTTAACTACTTCATTGATTACAGGTTAACGAGGGAGACGCCTTCAGAGTTAATTGCAGCCCTTAGAGTCCATTGTCCAATTACTTTTGGTCCCTTGAAAAAGAGGAGGCTATGCATTACAGAGCTATGATTCCTAAACCCTTTCTCTGATTTGGATGTGGAAACTCTCATATTGCAGCTGGGAGTGTGCACTTTCAGCCCATATTATATATATATAATTGTATTTCTGAACATGTTTTTGTAAACAGCTAAAATAAGAAAACTTGTGTCACTGTCCAAATATTTCTGGCCCTAACTGTATATGTAATCTATAATAGCTGAATACATGGGTTTAAAAACTTACATTTTCCTAGATGTGTGGGTGTTCCTATATGCCTGGCCGACAAGTGAGCAGTCTCTCCAGGTCCGTGCTCCCCCCGCCTCGCTGCTGAAATTACGCCTCGATGGGCGTAATCATTCTTTGAGGAATGCCCTCCTGATTTAAATTTCCCGCCTCCTTCTTCCTGGTTCTATGACAAGTGATGTAGGGTGCACATCATTTCCAAACATACGCAGTGTGCCGGATGTAGTGGGTGCAAAGCAGGCCGCCTTCGACATGCATTCTGCACATGTTCTGAAGGTGGCCATGTGATGGCTCGCTGTCAGCAAGCAAAGATCCGCAGCGTCTTTCGACAGGTATCTTCCCCCCATCCCGAAAATGAAGATGTGTGTAGGTGATGGTGATGATTATATAAAATATATATATATATATATATATAAATATATATATAATTAAAAAATGAGCAGCACAAAGCTTACATGAAGGTGCCAGGTTCAAGGTTTCCAATACATGATATAAATGAAGTTGCAGCACTCCAATCCTTCTTTAGGTGAAAAAATGTTTATTCAACAACACAAGCATGGGCTACAGCGACGTTTTGGGTGTGCAAACCCTTCCTCCAGAGCTGCAGGAAGGGTTTGCACACCCGAAATGTCGCTGTTGCATATTAAAAACACATATGACAAACAGTAGCGTAACTTCAGGCCTCGGGGCCCCGGTGCGAAAGCTCCAACGGGGCCCCCAATTATTGCAAATCTTTACTAGTATTAGTCTTTTTCTATGGGCCGAAGGGACTTTTGGGGCCCCCCTAGGCGGCAGGGCCCGGGTGCGATCGCAACCCCTGCACCTATTGTAGTTACACCCCTGATGACAAATATTGACAACATCACGTTATACTTCATAAACATACCAAGATTTTTACAGGTACAGCGAATATATCATTTTTGTTATATAATCAGACAAGGAAATAAAAGTGTTCTGTTTATTGTGTTGCTATGGTGATTCCATAGCTACCGTACTCTCCGGATAGAAGCTGTGTTATAAGCAACTCGCTCCTGCTTTTGGACATTTAACCTTGTATGGGCTACAAATATTTATTTACATTCCCACTGTATAGCGGGCTCTTAATTTCACGTTTACTGGCTGATCAGTCAGTTAAGGAGTAGATGAAAGGAATGGTACCAAGTCATTTTTGTCACTAAGACCCAAAGGACCGCAGACATTCAATTTAATGATCCACTGGCATTCTTTTTGTAAAAGAATTTTGTGGATATCTCTGCTGTCACTTGCTCCAGTCCTGCAAAAGATGCATCACCATTATGGCATTCTCTCACTTGATTAATAAGACTTGTGCAGCCCACTCCAGTGCTAATAGACTTATAATGTTCTTTACTGGAATAAAAATCTAGGTCAGATGCCTATCAAGAAAGGAAAAATCCCAAACCAGGAACTCCAAAAACTCCAAAAAATTCAAATAATCCCAAAACTCTGAAAATTGAAAAGACATAGGAACTCTGTGACACCTGTAAATTCAAGCAACCTGGAGTCTGAAACAGAATATAGCAGTGCTGAAGAACTGCCACCATTATTGAAATCCATGAATAAAACAGGAAAGAATATCACAGTCCCTTTAGGAAGCGAATCCGAAGAGGAAGAGGGAGAAACAAACAGGCCAATGAGTGGAAAACGAAAACTGGTGTCTTGGAGGGATTAAACACTGAAGATACAGCACGGATCTTCAACCTTACAGATAGGACTTTAACACCAGACTTTAACATCAGATATGGAAAAAGTCCTAAAAAAGGGTTTGAACTTTGGCATTGAAGAAAAATTTGTTCACACATATTAGCTTTTTTGGTATTCTCTGGATTTTTTAGCTGTTAATAAAAAACGCACATGCGTTAACGTATGCCACATATAGGCACCAGCGTTAATGCATATGTGTCTTTAATGATAAAATGGCTAAGTCCAAAAACTTCTCAAAAACGTTCAGAACCACAGGGGACACTGTTGGCACTCTTAGAAAAACTGATTGGTTTTTCAAAGGGCTAAAAAAATGCATTGGTATGTGTGAACAAGGCCTATCATGGTAACCATTTCATACAGCAGGCTGCCTAGTGTCTGCTTAAGCCGAGCGGACAGGGAAATGCTGCTAGCAGCGTTCCCCTGTCCGCTCTGGGAAAGCGGACACTAGGCAGCCTGCTGTGTGAAATGGTTACCACGATACACATCAGGTAACCATACAAACTCACATCAATTGATGTAGAAAGTCATTACACACGAATCCCCCAGCAGTTGGCAGTTAAAGTTATAAGAGAAATCTTATGGCCGCTTTACACGTCCACGTCCACGTGGTTCGTGCGAAGTCGCCGATATCGTTCGTGCGTTGTGTGGTGTAAATGAGCAATGCGATGCAAGAACGATGCCAAAACGATATCGGTGGGGAATTGTGCAGGCTCTCCAACTGCCCGATATTGGTTGGACGATCTGGCATGATCGTGATGTGTGACAGCGCAACTACGATCTGGAGCACAACTTCCCCTATTCACTACAATGTTAATTGGTCATTCCCGAGTTGATGAGACGCAGTGTGCAAAAGGGGCGTACGACATCGTACCTGTGTTGCCTGCCGATATCGCACTGTGTAACATCTCCTATGCGATCTTGGACCAATGCCAAAAACGTTCGCGCTCCCGTGCCGTTGTATACAATATCGGAACGATATCAGAACGTGTAAAGCAGCCATTAGATGCTACAAAACAAAATGCCCTGTTGGTGGATTTCGTGTGTGAATCCTTGGATTTCATTCTAAACAATAATGTATTTTCCTTCCTGGACACCTGGTACGAACAAAAAGAGGGTACAGCTATGGGTACGCCCGCAGCTTGTATTCTCGCGAACATTCCATTTAGAAGACAAATGATCTATTGCTCATCTAACCCCTTCCTAAAAAGCTTAACACTTGCTATGTGGATGATTTTTTGAGTTTGGGAGGGTGAAAAAGAGGAGTTCAATTCCTTTGGGAGGTTCTTGAACAATGAAAATGCTTACAATATAAGATTCACCTCTCTTTTTGGTGATCAAGAACTGGAATTCCTGGACGTAAAAGTACAGGTAAGCGAGAATAAAATCATAAGATCTGTTTTTAAAAAAACATCTTCAACTAACACCCTGCTTCATTTTACCAGTGCACACCCCCTACACACTAAATGATCGCTTCCATACAGTCAGTTTTTAAGAATAAAAGGAACGAAACACAATTTAATAAACTAGAAAGCGATCTACTGAGCAGCATTAGCATTTAATAAAGGAAGCAAAAGAAAAAGCATTAAAACAAAAAATGGATTGTATAAATAAGGCCTTGTTCACACATACCAATGCGTTTTTTTAGCCCTTTGAAAAACTGATCAGTTTTTCTAAGGGTGCCAAATAGTGTCCCCTGTGGTTCTGAACGTTTTTTAGAAGTTTTTGGACTTAGCCATTTTTTCATTAAAAATGCATATGCCTTAACGCATGCGTCAATGCAGGTGCCTATATGTGGCATGCGTTAACGCATGCGTTTCCCATAGGGCCCCATGTTAAAAAAGCGCATGCGTTTTTTCAGCAACCCATGCCCTTTTTTACAGCACCCAAAAAACGCTGCATGCAGTGTTTTTTGGAATGGTGAAAAAAAACGCATGGGTTGTTAAAAAACGCAGCTACACTTAAGTGCACCATGCGTTAACGCATGTGTGTTTTTTTATTAACAGCTAAAAAATGCAGAGAATTCCAAAATAGCTGATATGTGTGAACAAGGTCTAAGTGTAGCAAAACGACACAAAAGAATCAGCCTCCAAAAAACAAACAGTTTACGCTCAACTTTAAATTCGGTCCAATGTTTGATAAAATCAGGGCAGCCATATATGGAAACATTGGTATGTGATTGCAGGCGATAGAGAACTTAGTGCTCTAGGAGTTGGTCCTCCTCTGGTGACATAAAAGATGTAACAACCTAAGAGATCTTTTGATCAGGAATAGGTTAGAACCTAAAAAAACCTGAAAAGACCTGATTGGATATGAACCGTCCTATAGGGAATTACCAGTGTAAAAACTGCCAATTCTGTAAACACCACCTAACTGACAACTCCATCTATTTTGGTGGGGTATGTCACAAAGTAAAAACATATGTCTCCTGCAAAACTAAATGGTGTTGTGTATGTGGTTCTATGTCCTTGTGGCAGGTTCTATATGGGTAAGACCATTAAGAGAAATGTACACCAGGTTTAAAGAACATTGTAAGTCCATTAGCACTTGAGTGGGCTGCACACGTCTCATTAATCATGTGAGGGAATGCCATAATGGCGATGCAAATACATTATTTTTTGCAGGACTGGAGCAAGTGACAGTGTGGCGCCCCGCTACGCAGGCGTCACAGAGGAGTACTGCAACCATAAAAGCGGTGCAGATACTCCAGCTGCAAGTGGATTTCAGGCTGATGGGTGGAACCTACACACAAGTATCCCCACACTAGATCACATGGTGGGAGGTACCCGGGAGGGAATAAAAGCCACCTCCAGGGGGAACGAGGGAGTCGGAGTCACCTAGAGCTAGAGCTGAAGCCAGCTAGCAGCCAGGCAGTGAGCCCGAGGGAGCAAGGAGTGTCTCTTGGCTGAGGGACTTGGGAAGGACTAAAGGCAGATCCCAGGCGCAGACAGCCAGCCTGGGGGAAGAGAGGGACTTCAGAGAGTCCAACACCGGCGCTTACCGGGCACCCGTGGGATCCTCCAAGGACCACAGAAAATCCTGCGATCTGCGGGGTATATCTACATACTGCCCAGACTCTTAAGCGACCAGTAGAGGGTACCAGGCACCGCTTGATGGTTCGGCGGTCGGCCAGCAGAAGGTAACCCGATGGGAGCGAGAAGAGTGAGAGACAGCAGGAGGCCAGTTCCACTGTATGGGGTCAGACTTCACACAAACTACTGGGAAGCAGGGAGGAATTGGAAGGGAAAAGGCACACGCTGAGGGTTCCATATAGCTACCTGTGATCCACTTGCAGCCACCCGTTAGCTACTTGTCTTTTAACATCTTACTGCACTGAACTGTAACCATTGCTGCTAAAGTTTCAGTAAAGTACCCGGAGTGAAGTGACTTCGACTGTGCTGCATCTTCTTTCCATGAACTTATTTCTTTCACAGGATTGCTGCCCCGGAGGTCCAGTCCTGCCTGCGGAGGACTATACCAACTTAGCCGCGATCCCATCTACCTTCGGTGGTCTGTGGCGGCGCTGGTGCTGCTTCACCAGAAACTGCAGGTGGCATCACGACAACTAACTTTGTAAATAATCCCTTGTACATAATCTCCCCTTTTTAAAGAGAATAGTCCCCTGGGACACGGGATCAGGCGCGGCCGTCATTCCCCATGACACAGTTAACCCTTTTGCCACCTGATACCCGAGTACCCCACACCCTGGGGCGACTAATCTCTTTCTGGTGTCATGAACAGGATATCATGCCCGGTACCACCGGGTACTGTGCGCTTTGGACTTGGACTTAAAACAAACTTTTTCCGCCATTGCTTGGCGCCAAAAATGGGTTCCCCCCATTATCGCAGGAGGACTCAAGATGGCGCCATAGCCATGTACTAAACACCATGTGCAGGCCCGGGCGTGCCTCAGCCCCTAGAAGAAAGAAGGCCTAGATAGAGGCACCAAAAAATGTGGCCGCCCCAATTGCCATCAATCAGGGGGGTGGCCCACAGGAAATTCCCAGGGAATGACCGCCCATAACAAGACAAACTGGAAGAGAAGGACAGAAACAGCTAGGCTCCTTTGTACCCGGCAGCATGGTGGCACCCCGGTGGAGAGATATAGTGCGAGAACTGGAGCAGCAGACCGGCGCTGAGCAAGGCGACCCGGCAGCGGCATCCCTCTTGACGACGTATGTTGACAAATCCTGGGCCCAGATGGGATACACCCCAGAGTGCTGCAGGAATTAAGTACTGTCATAGATAGACCACTATTTTTAATATTTAAAGATTCCATAATAACATGGTCTGTACCACAAGACTGGCATATAGCAAATGTGGTGCTAATATTCAAAAAGGGGAAAAAAGCTGAACTTGGAAATTATAGGCCAGTAAGCTTAAATCTCTACTGTGGGTAAAATCCTAGAGGGTTTTCTAAGAGATGTTATACTGGAGTATCTGAAGAAAAATAACCTCATGACCCAATATCAACATGGTTTTACGAGGGACCGTTCCTGTCAAACTAATCTGATAACGATATGAGGTAAAAAGGTATGATATAATGAGCGCTAGGGACAGAAACAGGCACTGGGCTCTTATCGAATATTACCTTTCAAATTTATTGTGAACAGTAGAAGTTACAGGTCTCCTCGCCACAACATGTTTCGACACTAAAGGTGTCTTTCTCAAGTGGATCCACTTGAGAAAGACACCTTTAGTGTCGAAACATGTTGTGGCGAGGAGACCTGTAACTTCTACTGTTCACAATAAATTTGAAAGGTAATATTCGATAAGAGCCCAGTGCCTGTTTCTGTCCCTAGCGCTCATTATATCATACCTTTTTACCTCATATCGTGCTCAATTCCTCCCTTTGGGGAGTGTGGTTTGAGAGCAGCTCTGGGACAGGATTTGGTCAACACAGAGGAGCTGCCCTTCCCTGGGCTCCTGATGTCTGGGAGAGACGTTGAAGTTCCATAAGGAAAGGCTTCTCTACATGTAGCAACGGATTTATGCCTGCGGTTAAATCTCACCTCAAATCATCAACCTAGTTGTGCAGGGGGCGCAACTAGAAAAGGTGAGTGACATATCAATATAACCCCTTGCTTCGGCTAATTTGCACAGTGTGGCGCAACAATTTTTTGGTTTTTCTTTTCCAAACTAATCTGATAAGCTACTATGAAGAACTAAGTTCTGGACTGGACCAAAGAAATGCAGTGGATGTGGTGTATATGGACTTTTCAAAAGCTTTTGGTACAGTGCCATACAAAAGATTGATACATAAAATGAGAGCAATGGGGATAGGGGAAAATATGTGTAAGTGGGTTAAGACCTGGCTTAGTGATAGGAAACAAAGGGTGGTCATTATTATTATTAATAAGTATTTATATAGCGCTATTAGGATACATGGCGCTTTACAATTTAGAGGGTTGACATAGACAAGTGGTCGAAGACGACGACCACAAACGGCGACAAACGATGACAGATCACAAATAGTAATACAGGTACAATGGAACACACTCAGAATGGGTCACAGTTAACAGTGGGGTACCACATGGGGTCAGTGTTGGGCCCGCTTCTTTTTAATATATTTGTTAATGACCTTGTAGGGGGCATACAGAGTAGAATCTCAATATTTGCAGATGACACTAAACTCAGCAGGGTAATCAATACAGAGGAGGACAATTTTATATTACAGGAGGATTTATGTAAACTAGAAGCTTGGGCTGATAAATGGCAAATGAGCTTTAATGGGGATAAATGTAAGGTCATGCACTTGGGCAGAGGAAACAAAAGGTATAATTATGTGCTTAATTGTAAAACACTGGGCAAAACTGTCACTGAAAAAGACCTGGGTGTATGGGTAGATGAGAAACTCACATTTAGTGGCCAGTGTCAGGCAGCTGCTGCAAAGGCAAATAAAATAATGGGATGCATTAAAAGAGGCCTAGATGCTCATGAGGAGATCATAATTTTACCTCTATACAAGTCACTAGTGCGATCACATTTAGAATACTGTGTACAATTCTGGTCTCTGGTGTATAAGAAAGACATAGCTGAACTAGAGCGGGTCCAGAGAAGAGCGACCAAGGTTATTAGAGGACTGAGGGGTCTGCAATACCAAGACAAGTTATTAAACTTTCCTGTATAGGGAAGATGGTGTGTCACGGTCCGCGCTGCTGCCTCAATGGAATCACAAGGAATGGATGTCTAAAAGAAGTCACAAGGAAGGCAAGATTCCAAAGTAATGATCTCCTTTATTCACCAACGCGTTTCGGCACCCATCCTGGCACCTTCACCAGGGTATTACATGTACAGCAAGAGACAAGGTTTTTATAGCCCACAAAACAAGTTCCTTGATTATTAAAAGGGGAGTGTCTGTTTACCATGATGTCAAAATGTCATCAAAAGGGGCGGAGCTACTGGCTATGACGTCAAAATCGTCATCAAAAGGAGCAGAGCTACTGGCTATGATGTAAAATTCATCATCAAAAGGGGCAGAGCCATTGGTTTTGGCACAATTTTACTATTATAAGAGTATTCTGTACTATATTGCATCACAAATTATCTCATAAATATAATAAAAACCTACATGATCAATATATATCAGATAAAAGTAGAAATAAATAACACAGGGGCAAATAAAAGGAAAAAGAAACACATCTACTTATATAATCAGGAGTTTGGGATTCGGGCACTGTAGCCGAATCCCAAAATCCTTTGCGGCACTGCGAGCGATGACGCGATACCGTCATCGCGAGCCCCAGCCGCACTAGCTGACACCGCTGCCATCCTGGCAACCGTTGGCCCTGCAGCACCCGGCATACCCGTCCAGATGCCGGGGCCCTGAAGAGGTGACACGGCCCACTGCTGTGTACGACGGAAGCAGTCAGGAGACGCTCACACACAAGCTGCCCTCTCTTCCTCTCTCTCCTGCTTTGTGCACTGATTTGTGTGATCCGTACAAAGCAGGAGAAAGCCCCGGGAGTTACAAAGAGGCTGTCATGTGACTGTCTGTCATGTTACCTACATTTAAAGGTCCTGCAGATGCTTACAGCTTTTGTGCAGGTCGCAGTGGCTTCTCTCCTGCTGTGTATCGATTAGGACTTTCATGATATGGTAATGTATGGTGGGTGTGTGTGTGTGTGTCTGTGTGTGTGTAATAAGTGTGCCTGCTGCAGGGGTGTGTGTGTGTGTTAGTGTAATAAGTGTGCCTGCTGCAGGGGTGTGTGTGTGTGTGTCTAATAAGTGTGCCTGCTGCAGGCGTGTGTGTGTAATAAGTGTGCCTGCTACAGGTGTGTGTGTGTTAGTGTAATAAGTGTGCCTGCTGCAGGGGTGTGTATTAGTGTAATAAGTGTTCCTGCTGCAGGTGTGTGTGTGTGTGTGTGTCTAATAAGTGTGCCTGCTGCATGGGTGTGTGTGTGTGTGTGTGTAATAAGTGTGCCTGCTGCAGGTGTGTGTGTGTGTTAGTGTAATAAGTGTGCCTGCTGCAGGGGTGTGTGTGTGTTAGTGTAATAAGTGTGCCTGCTGCAGGGGTGTGTGTGTGTTAGTGTAATGAGTGTGCATGCTGCAGGTGTGTGTGTTAGTGTAATAAGTCTGCATGCTGCAGGGGTGTGTGTTAGTGTAATAAGTGTGCATGCTGCAGGTGTGTGTGTGTGTGTGTTAGTGTAATAAGTGTGCCTGTTGCAGGGGTGTGTGTGTGTTAGTGTAATAAGTGTGCCTGCGGCAGGGGTGTGTGAGTGTGTGTGTAATAAGTGTGCCTGCTGCAGGGGTGTGTGTGTGTTAGTATAATAAGTGTGCCTGCTGCAGGGGTGTGTGTGTTTTCGTCTAATAAGAGTTCATGCTGCAGGTGTGTGTGTTAGTGTAATAAGTCTACATGCTGCAGGGGTGTGTGTTAGTGTAATAAGTGTGCTGCTGCAGGGGTGTGTGTGTGTTAGCGTAATAAGTGTGCATGCTGCGGTGTGTGTGTTAGTGTAATAAGTGTGCATGCTGCAGGAGTGTGTGTGTCTCTGTCTAATAAGTTGCCTGCTCAGGTGTGTGTGTGTTTTAGTGTAATAAGTCTGCTGCTGCAGGCTGTGTGTCGTTATGTAATAAGTGTGCCTGCTGCAGGGTGTGTGTGTTTAGTGTATAAGTGTGCTGCTGCAGGGGTGTGGTGTGTTAGTGTAATAAGTGTGCATGCTGCAGATGTGGTGTTAGTGTAATAAGTCTGCATGCTGCAGGGTGTGTGTGTGTGTGTTAGTGTAATAAGTGTGCATGCTGCAGGGGTATGTGTGTGTGTGTTAGTGTAATAAGTGTGCCTGTTGCAGGTGGTGTGTGTTAGTGTAATAAGTCTGCTGCTGCAGGGTGTGTGTGTTGTAATAAGTGTGCATGCTGCAGGTGTTGTGTGTTGTAGTGTAATAAGTTGCTGCTGCAGGTGGTGTGTTAGTGTAATAAGTGTGCCTGCTGCAGGGGTGTGTGTGTGTTAGTGTAATAAGTGTGCCTGCTGCAGTGGTGTGTGTGTGTTAGTGTAATAAGTGTGCATGCTGCAGGTGTGTGTGTTAGTGTAATAAGTTGCTGCTGCAGGGGTGTGTGTTTAGTGTAATAAGTGTGCATGCTGCAGGTTGTGTGTGTGTGTTAGTGTAATAAGTGTGCCATGTGCAGGGGTGTGTGTGTTAGTGTAATAAGTGTGCTGCGCAGGGTGTGTGGTGTGTTAGTGTAATAAGTGTGCTGCTGCAGGGGTGTGTGTGTTTAGTTAATAAGTGTGCCTGCTGCAGGGGTGTGTGTGTTTTGTCTAATAAAGTCATGCTGCAGGTGTGTGTGTTAGTGTAATAAGTCTCATGCTGCAGGTGTGTGTTTAGTGTAATAAGTGTGCTGTGCAGGGGTGTGTGTGTAGCGTAATAAGTTGCATGTGCGGGGTGTGTGTGTTAGTGTAATAAGTGTGCATGCTGCAGGGTGTGTGTGTTTGTTAATAAGTCTGCCTGCTCAGGTGTGTGTGTGTGTTTAGTGTAATAAGTCTGCCTGCTGCAGGGTGTGTGTTGTTAGTGTAATAAGTGTGCCTGCTGCAGGGGTGTGTGTGTGTTAGTGTAATAAGTGTGCCTGTGCAGGGGTGTGTGTGTGTTAGTGTAATAAGTGTGCATGCTGCGATGTGGTGTTAGTGTAATAAGTCTGCATGCTGCAGGGTGGTGTGTTGTGTTAGTGTAATAAGTGTGCATGCTGCAGGGGTGTGTGTGTGTGTTAGTGTAATAAGTGTGCCTTGCAGGGGTGTGTGTTGTTGTTAGTGTAATAAGTGTGCCTGCGCAGGGGTGTGTAGTGTTGTGTAATAAGTGTGCATGCGCGGAGTGTGTGTGTTATGTTAATAAGTCTGCCTGCTGCAGGTGGTGTGTGTGTGTAGTGTAATAAGTGTGCCTGCTGCAGGGGTGTGTGTGTGTATTAATAAGTGTGCCTGCTGCAGGGTGTGTGTGTGTGTAGTGTAATAAGTGTGCCTGCTGCAGGGTGTGTGTGTTAGTGTAATAAGTGTGCCTGCTGCAGGGGTGTGTGTGGTTAGTGTAATAATGTGCATGCTGCAGGTGTGTGTGGTGTGTTAGTGTAATAAGTTGCATGCTGCAGGGTGTGTGTGTTAGTGTAATAAGTGTGCCCTGCTGCAGGTGTGTGTTAGTGTAATAAGTGTGCATGCTGCAGGGGTGTGTGTTTAGTTAATAAGTGTGCCTGTGCAGGGGTGTGTGTGTTAGTGTAATAAGTGTGCATGCTGCAGGGGTGTGTGTGTGTTAGTGTAATAAGTGTCCTCTGCAGGGGTGTGTGTGTTAGTGTAATAAGTGTCTGTGCAGGGGTGTGTGTGTTAGTTAATAAGTGTGCCTGCTGCAGGGGTGTGTGTGTTAGTGTAATAAGTGTGCTGTGCAGGGTGTGTGTGTTAGTAATAAGTGTCCTGCTGCATGTGTGTGTGTGTTGTGTAATAAGTGTGCCTGCTGCAGGGTGTGTGTGTGTTAGTGTAATAAGTTGCCTACTGCAGGGGTGTGTGTGTTAGTGTAATAAGTGTGCCTGCTGCATGGGTGTGTGTGTTTAGTGTAATAAGTGTGCTGCTGCAGGGTGTGTGTGTTAGTGTAATAATGTTGCTGCTGCAGGGTGGTGTGTTTAGTTGTAATAAGTCTGCCTGCTGCAGGGTGTTTGTGTGTGTTAGTGTAATAAGTGTGCCTGCTGCAGGGGTGTGTGTGTGTTAGTCGTAATAAGTTGCTGCTGCAGGGTGTTGTCTAGTGTGTAGTGTCTGCAGTGTGTGTGTGTTAGTGTAATAAGTTGCTGCTGCAGGGTGTGTGTCTGTTAGTGTAATAGTGTGCCTGCTGCAGGGTGTGTGTGTGTGTTAGTGTAATAGTGTGCCTGCTGCAGGGGTGTGATGTTGTTGTGTAATAAGTGTGCATGCTGCAGGTGTGTGTGTTAGTGTAATAAGTGTCTGCATGCTGCAGGGGTGTGTGTTAGTGTAATAATGTGCTGCTGCAGGGTGTGTGTGTGTGTTAGTGTAATAAGTGTGCATGCTGCAGGGGTGTGTGTGTTAGTGTAATAAGTGTGCCTGTGCAGGGTGTGTGTGTTAGTGTAATAAGTGTGCCTGCTGCAGTGTGGTGGTTAGTGTATAGTGTGATGCTAGGTTGTTGTTAATAAGTGTGCTGCTGCAGGGTGTGTGTGTTAGTGTAATAAGTCTGCCTGCTGCAGGGGTGTGTGTGTGTTAGTGTAATAAGTGTGCATGCTGCAGGGGTGTGTGTCTGTTAGTGTAATAGGTGTGCCTGCTGCAGGGGTGTGTGTGTGTTAGTGTAATATGTGTGCCTGCTGCAGGGGTGTGTGTGTGTGTTAGTGTAATAAGTCTGCCGGCTGCAGGGCTGTGTGTCTGTTAGTGTAATAGGTGTGCCTGCTGCAGGGGTGTGTGTGTGTTAGTCTAATAAGTGTGCCTGCTGCAGGGGTGTGTGGGTCATAAGTGTACCTTCTTCAGGGCTGTGTGTCTGTTAGTGTAATAGGTGTGCCTGCTGCAGGGGTGTGTGTGTTAGTGTAATAAGTGTGCCTGCTGCAGGGGTGTGTGTGTGTGTTAGTGTAATAAGTGTGCATGCTGCAGGTGTGTGTGTTAGTGTAATAAGTCTGCATGCTGCAGGGGTGTGTGTTAGTGTAATAAGTGTGCATGCTGCAGGGGTGTGTGTGTGTTAGTCTAATAAGTGTGCCTGCTGCAGGGGTGTGTGCGTCATAAGTGTACCTTCTTCAGGGGTGTGTGTGTGTTAGTGTAATAAGTCTGCCTGCTGCAGGGCTGTGTCTGTTAGTGTAATAGGTGTGCCTGCTGCAGGGATGTGTGTGTGTTAGTGTAATAAGTGTGCCTGCTGCAGGGGTGTGTGTGTGTTGGTGTAATAAGTGTGCATGCTGCAGGTGTGTGTTAGTGTAATAAGTCTGCATGCTGCAGGGGTGTGTGTTAGTGTAATAAGTGTGCATGCTGCAGGAGTGTGTGTGTTAGTGTAATAAGTGTGGCTGCTGCAGGGCTGTGTGTCTGTTAGTGTAATAGGTGTGCCTGCTGCAGGGGTGTGTGTGTTAGTGTAATAAGTGTTCCTGCTGTAGGGGTGTGTGTGTGTGTGTTAGTGTAATAAGTGTGCATGCTGCAGGCGTGTGTGTTAGTGTAATAAGTCTGCATGCTGCAGGGGTGTGTGTTAGTGTAATAAGTGTGCATGCTGCAGGGTGTGTGTGTTAGTGTAATAAGTGTGCCTGCTGCAGGGTTGCATGTTTGTGTATATAGTGTCTTTGGCTACGTTCACACGCTGCATCATTCACCATTTACAATGCGCTTTTTAGCGCTTGCATAAATGCTGTGAAATGCAACCCTGGAAACGCATCCCAGCAAAATCAAAGTACAGACAAAAATGCACAACTGCATAAATACACAGGTATTACACAACGTGCTTCTGCTTTTCTGAAAAACAGGTCAAAAAGGTAACTGGATATCTGGGAAAACTTCCAATCATTTATTACTAGTAAAAAGGCCCGATGCAATTGCATCGGGGGAGCGCGGTGAAATGAATTGTGTGTATACAGGCGGGTGAGTGGCTAGCAGAGTATACATGGGGCTCTGTGGGTAGCATAGTATACAGGCGGGTCTGTGGGTAGCAGAGTATACAGACTGCTCTGAGGGTAGCAGATTATACAGGTGGCTCTGTGGGTAGGAAAGCATACAGGCGGCTCTGTGGTTAGCAGAGTATACAGGCGGGTTTGTGGGTAGCAGATTATACAGGCGGCTCTGTGGGTAGCAGAGTATAGAGAAGGCTCTGTGGGTAGCAGATTGTACAGGCAGCTCTGTGGGTAGCAGAGTATACAGGCGGCTCCGTGGGTAGCAGAGTATACAGGCGGGTCTGTGGGTAGCAGAGTATAGAGGCGGCTCTGTGGGTAGCAGAGTATAGAGGTGGCTCTGTGGGTAGCAGAGTATAGAGGCGGCTCTGTGGGTAGCAGAGTATAGAGGCGGCTCTGTGGGTAGCAGAGTATAGAAACGGCTCTGTGGGTAGCAGAGAATACAGGTGGCTTTGTGGGTAGCAGAGTATACAGGCGGGTGTGTGGGTAGCAGAGTATACAGGCGGGTGTGTGGGTAGCAGAGTATAGAGGGGGCTCTGTGGATAGCAGAGTATGATGTGGCGGAAGGCTGGAGGGGTGAGGAGAGCAGAGGCTGGAGGGGTGAGGAGAGCAGAGGCTGGAGTGGTGAGGAGAGGTCCAGCTGGAGGGGTGAGGAGAGGTTCAGCTGGAGGGGTGAGGAGAGGTCCGGCTGGAGGGGTGAGGAGAGATGCGGCTGGAGCGGCAACATCACCGCTCGGCGGCAGGATGTGGCTGCGTGCTGGGGCTGATCGCAGCCCTAGTCACATGGCATTGTCCTCTGCGGCGGGTTGGGTGATGCAGAGAGGGATCAGTCCCTGCCCTCAGGTCACACATGTGACCTGAGGGGAAGAAGCGGATTGGGCGGTGTGTGGTAAAGACAGGACGGCCATCCAATTGGTCTAGGACGCCAAGTCCTAGCCAATGGGATGGGCGTCCTGTGTGTACAACACAGCGCCCAATCCGCTTGCAGGGGCGGCCAATGTGAGTGAGCGGGGCGTGTCAGGCTTTGCAGGCTGGCACGGTCCGCTCACTCCCATTGCCTGTTGCCGGCCACAGGACGACGTCACTGGCTCCCAGCACCCGGCCACAGCCCGTAGACCGCTACTCCACCAGCATGGCGACATTGAGGCCCCAGCGGTGAGAGAGCGGCGAGGGCGGAAGGCACTAGCGGCATCCGGGCAGCGTGGACCTCGCGAATGGCGCGAGGGCGGTGGCGATGAAGCGGGGCCGGCGGTTGGCAGGAGGAGGCTGTGAGGCTGGAGGAGGCTGTGAGGATGTGAGGAGGGTGTGAGGCTGGAGGAGCTGTGAGGCTGGAGGAGGCAGTGAGGCTGGAGGAGGCTGTGAGGCTGGAGGAGGCTGTGAGGCTGGAGCTGGCTGGAGGCTGGAGGAGGCTGTGAGGCTGAGGAGGCTGGAGGAGGCTGAGGCTGTGAGGCTGGAGGAGGCTGTGAGGCTGGAGGAGGCTGTGAGGCTGGAGGCTGTGAGGCTGGAGGAGGCTGTGAGGCTGGAGAGGCTGTGAGGATGAGGCTGGAGGAGGCTGTGAGCTGGAGGAGGCTAGGAGGAGGCTGTGAGGTGGGGAGGCTGTGAGGCTGGAGGAGGCTGTGAGGCTGGGGGAGGCTGTGAGGGAGCTGGAGGAGGCTGTGAGGCTGGCAGGAGGCTGTGAGGCTGGAGGAGGCTGTGAGTCTGTGGAGGCTGTGAGGATGGGAGCTGTGAGCTGTGAGGACTGTGAGTGGCTTGAGTGGAGGAGGCTGTGAGGATGGAGGAGGCTAGTGAGGATGAGGCTGTGAGGCTGGAGGAGCTGTGAGGCTGGAGGAGGTGAGCTGAGGCTTGAGGGAGGAGGCTGTAGGAGGAGCTTGGAGGCTGAGGAGGCTGTGAGCTGGAGAGGCTGTGAGGAGGAGGCTGTGAGGCTGGAGGAGGCTGTGAGGCTGGAGGAGGCTGTGAGGCTGGAGGAGGCTGTGAGTGTGGAGGAGGCTGTGAGGCTGGAGAGGCTGGAGGTGAGCTGAGGAGTGGAGGCTGTGAGGCTGGAGGAGGCTGTGAGTGGAGGCTGTGAGCTGGAGGAGGTCTGTGGAGGCTGGAGGAGGCTGTGAGTGCTGGAGGAGGCTGGGAGGAGGCTGTGAGGCTGGAGGAGGCTGTAGGTGGGAGGCTGGAGATGGAGGAGGCTGTGAGGAGGAGCTGTGAGGCTGGAGGAGGCTGTAGAGCTGGAAGGCTGTGAGATGGAGGCTGTGATGGCTGAGGCTGGAGGGCTGGAGGAGGCAGTGAGGCTGTGATGGAGGCTGTGAGGCTGGAGGTGGCTGTGAGGCTGGAGGTGGCTGTGAGGCTGGAGGAGGCTGTGAGGCTGGAGGAGGCTGTGAGGATGGGGAGGCTGTGAGGCTGGAGGAGGCTGTGAGGCTGGAGGAGGCGTGAGGCTGGGAGGCGTGAGGCTGGAGGCTGTGAGGCTGGAGGAGGCTGTGAGATGGGAGGCTGTGAGCTGAAGGCGAGTGCTGGAGGCTGTGAGGCTGGAGGAGGTGCTGTGAGCTTAGGAGGAGGCTGTGAGGCTGAGGAGGCTGGAGGCTGTGAGGCTGGAGGAGGCTGTGAGGCTGGAGAAGGCTGTGAGGATGAGGAGGCTTGAGTGAGGCTGAGGAGGCTGTGAGGGATGGGTGGAGAGCTGTGAGGCTGAGGAGGAGGCTGTGATGGAGGCGGAGGGGGAGGCTGTGAGGTGGAGGAGGCTGTGAGTGTGGAGGAGGCTGTGAGGCTGGAGGAGGCTGTGAGGTGGTGGAGGCTGGAGGCTGTGAGGTGAGGCTGTGAGGCTGGTGGAGGCTGTGAGCTGGAGGAGGCTGTGAGGATGGGGAGGCTGTGAGGCTGGAGGAGGCTGTGAGGCTGTGAGGCTTGAGGCGGAGAGCTGTGAGGCTGGAGGAGGCTGTAAGGAGGAGGAGGCTGTGAGGCTGGAGGAGCTGTGAGCTGAGGAGCTGTGAGCTGAGGAGGCGTGAGGCTGGAGGAGGCTGTGAGGACTGGAGGAGGCTGTGAGGACTGGAGTGGAGGCTGTGAGGCTGGAGGAGGCTGTGAGGGAGGAGCTTAGGAGGAGGAGGCTGTGAGGCTGGAGGAGGCTGAGTGAGGACGTGGGGAGGCTGGAGGATGGGGCTGTAGGCTGGAGGCGTGAGGCAGAGAGGCTGGTGAGGGCTGTGAGGCTGGAGGAGGCTGTGAGGCTGGAGGAGGCTGTGAGGCTGGAGGAGGCTGTGAGGGGAGGGGAGGCTGTGAGGCTGGAGGAGGCTGTGAGGCTGTGAGGAGGAGGCTGTGAGGACTGTGAGCTAGGAGGAGGCTGTAGGACTGGAGGGCTGTGAGGCTGGAGGAGGCTGTGAGGCTGGAGGCTGGAGGCTGGAGGAGGCTGTGAGGCTGGAGGCTGGGAGGAGGCTGTGAGGCTGAGGAGGCTGTGAGGCTGAGGGGCTGTGAGGCTGGAGGAGGCTGTGAGGCTGGAGGAGGCTGTGAGGCTGAGGAGGCTGTGAGGCTGTGAGGATGGGAGGCTGTGAGGCTGGAGAGGTGGCTGGTGAGGCTGAGGCTGGAGGAGGCTGGAGGCATGGGGAGGCTGTGAGGCTGGAGGAGGTAGGCTGAGGAGCTGTGAGGCTGGAGGAGGCTGTGAGGCTGAGGAGGCTGTGAGGCTGTGAGGAGGCTGAGTGAGGGCGTGGAGGGGAGGCTGTGAGTGAGGCTTGGAGAGGCTGTGAGGCTGAGGAGCTGTGAGGCGTGTGTGAGGAGGCTGTGAGGCTGAGGAGGCTGTGAGGCTGAGTGGAGGCTGTGAGGCTGGAGGAGCTGTGAGGATGGGAGGCTTGAGTGGAGGAGGCTGTGAGGTGAGGGGAGGGCTGTGAGGCTGGAGGAGGGGAGGCTTTTGAGGATGGGGTGGGCTGGAGGAGGCTGTGGGCTGGTGGAGGCTGTAAGCTGGAGGAAAGGGGTGAGGAGGGGAGGCTGTGAAGCTGGAGGATTTGGGCTGTGAGGGTGGGGAGGCTGTGAGGCTGGAGGAGGGGGGCTGTGAGGTGGAGGAGGCTGTGAGGCTGGAGGAGCTGTGAGGCTGTGAGGCTGGAGGGGGCGTGGTGAGAGGCTGGGTGGAGGAGGCTGTGAGCAAGTGGGAGGCCTGTGAGGCTGGAGGGGCTTGGCTGAAAAAGGCGGAGGCGTGAGGCTAGAGGAGGCTGTAAGGAGGAAAGGGGGCTGTGAGGCTGTGAGGCTGGAGGAGGCTGTGAGGTGGAGGAGGCTGTGAGGGTGGGGAGGCTGTGGGTGGAGGGGGCTGTGAGGTGGGGAGGCTGTGAGGTGGGGAGGCTGGAGGGGTTTTGGGGGCTGGGGGCCCCGTGAGTGGAGGAGGCTGTGAGGTGGGGGGCGTGAGGGTGGAGGGGGCTGTGGGGGGTGTGGGTGGAGGAGGCTGTTAGGCTGGAGGAGGCTTGTAAAAGGTTTTGGGGAGGGGTGTGAGCGGAGGGGGTGTGAGGGTGGGGGGGCTGTGAGGTGGAGGGGAGGTTTGTGAGGATGGGGAGGCTGGGTTGGAGGAGGCTTTGAGGCTGGAGAAAGGGTTTAAAGGGAGGGGAAATGGGGAGGCTGGGGCTTTGAGGCTGGAAGGGAGGAGGCTGGAGGAGGGGGAGGGGTGTGAGCTGGAGGGGGCTTGAGGATGGGGAGGCTGTGGGCTGGAGGAGGCTGTAGGTGGAGGAGGCTGTGAGGCTGGAGGGGGGTTGAGGCTGGAGGAGGTGTGAGGCCTGGGGGGGTGTGAGGCAAAGGGGGTGTGAGGCTGGGAGGCTGTGAGCTGGAGAAAGGGTTGAGGTGGGGAGGCTGTGAGGCTGGAGGAGGCTGTGGGTGGGGAGGCTTTTGAGGGAGGAGGGTGTATGATGGGGGAGGTGGGGAGCTGTGAGGGGAGGAGGCTGTAAAACTGGAGGAGGCTGTGAGGTGGAGGTGGAGGAGGTGTGGGCTGGGGAGGGGGAGGTGGGGGAAGCTTTTGAGGAAAGGGGGGCTGTGAAGCTGGAGGAGCGTAAAAGGTGGAACAGGAGGCTTGGGGGGGGGCTGTGGGGGGGGAGGCTGTGACTGTTAAGGGGGGTGTACGGGG
>JARQOC010000003.1:362589620-362729341 GCA_033576535.1 Allobates femoralis
GTAGCAGATTATAAAAGCGGCCTTTTGGGTAGAAGATTATACGGCGGCTCTGTGGGTAGCAGAGTATACAGGCGGCTCTGTGGGTAGCAGAGTATACAGGGGTCTCTGTGGGTAGCAGAGTATATAGCGTCTCTGTGGAAAGCAGAGTATACAGGCAGCTCTTGTGGTAGCAGAGTATAAGGCGGTCTGTGGTAGCAGAGTATACAGGCGGGTCTGTGGGTAGCAGATATACAGGTGGCTCTGTGGGTAGCAGAGTATACAGGCGGCTCTGTGGGTAGCAGATTATACAGGCGGTTCTGTGGATAGCAGATTATACAGGCGTCTCTGTGGTAGCAGATTATACAGGCGCTCTGTGGGTAGCAGATATACAGGCGGTCTTTTGTTAGCAGATTATACAGGCGGCTCTGTGGTAGCAGAGTATACATAAGGCTCTGTACGTAGTAGAGTATACATAAGGCTCTGTGGGTAGCAGTATATACAGGCAGCTCTGTGGGTAGCAAGTAGTAATTAGAACGCGTTCTGTGGTAGCAGATTATACAGGCAGCTCTGGGGTAGCAGATTATACAAGCGGCTCTGTGGGTAGCAGATTATACAGGCGCTCTGTGGGTAGCAGAGCATACAGGCGGCTCTGTGGGTAGCCGAGTAAACAGAAGGCTCTGTGGTAGCAGAGTATACAGGTGGGTTTTGTGGTAGCAGATTAATACAGGCGGGTCTGTGGTAGCAGAGTAACAGGCGGCTCTGGGGTAGCAGAGTAAACAGGCTTCTCTGTGGTGAAGAGTATACAGGCGGCTCTGAGGGTAGCAGAGTATACAGGCGGCTCTGTGGTAGCAGAGTATACAGGCAGCTCTGTGGGTTGCAGAGTATACAGGTGGTTTGGTGATAGCAGATTATACAGGCGGGTCTGTGGTAGCAGAGTATACATAAGGCTCTGTGCGTAGTAGAGAATACATAAGGCTCTGTGGGAAGCAGATTATACAGGCGGCTCTGTGGGTAGCAGAGTATAGAGGCGGTTCTGTGGTAGCAGATTATACAGCAGCTCTGTGGGTAGCAGATTATACAAGCGGCTCTTTGGGTAGCAGATTATACAGGCGGCTCTGTGGGTAACAGAGCATACAGGCAGGCTCTGTGGGTAGCCGAGTATACCGAAGGCTCTGTGGGTAGCAGATTAAACAGGCGGGTCTGTGGGTAGCAGAGTATACAGAAGGCTCTGTGGGTAGCAGATTATACAAGGCGGCTCTGTGGTAGCAGATATAAGGCGGCTCTGTGGTAGCAGAGTAGACAGGCGGGTCTGTGGGTAGCAGAGCATGCAAGGGGCTCTGTGGGTAGCAGAGCATTCAGGGGGTTTTCTTGGTAGCAGAGTAAAAAGGCGGCTCTGTGGGTAGCAGAGTATACAGGCGGCACTGTGGGTAGCAGAGTATACAGGCGGCTCTGTGGGTAGCAGAATATACAGGTGGCTCAGTGGGTAGCAGAGTATACAGGGGGTCTGTGGAAAGCAAAGTATACAGGCGGCTCTGTGGTAGCAGAGTATACAGGCGGCTCTGTTGTTAGCAGAATATACAGGCGGCTCTGTGGGTAGCAGATAAACAGGCGGGTGTGTGGATAGCAGAGTATACAGAAGACTCTGTGGGTAGCAGATTATACAGGCGGGTCTGTGAGTAGCAGAGTATACAGAAGTCTCTGTGGGTAGCAGATTATACAGGCGGCTCTGTGGGTAGCAGAGTATACAGAAGGCTCTGTGGGTCGCAGAGTATTCAGCGCTCTGTGAGTAGCAGAGTATTCAGGAGGCTCTGTGGGTAGCAGAGTATGCAGGGCTCTGGGTAGCAGTATACAGGCGGCTCTGTGGGTAGCAGAGTATGATCAGTGTGCGTACTGTGGTAGCAGAGTTATAAGCGGTCTGTGGTAGCAGAGTATAGGGCTCTGTGGTAGCAGAGTATCAGAGCTCTGGGGTAGCAGATATACAGCGGTATGTGGTAGCAGTATACGGCGTCTCTGTGGGTAACAGAGTATACAGGCGGCTCTGTGGGAAAGCAGAGCATATATGGGCGCCTCTATGGGGTAGCAAGTATACTAGGCATCACTCTGTGGGTAGCAGAATATAGAGGCTGCTCTGTGCTTAGCAAAGTATACAGGGGGTTTGTGGGTAGCAGATTATACAGGCGGGTCTGTGGGTAGCAGAGTATACAGGCGGGTCTGTGGGTAGCAGAGTATACAGGCGGCTCTGTGGGTAGCAGAGTATACACGCAGCTCTGTGGGTAGCAGAGTATACAGGCGGGTTTGGTGGTAGCAGATTATACAGGCGGGTCTGTGGGTAGCAGAGTATACAGGTGGGTCTGTGGGTAGCAGAGTATACAGGCGGCTCTGTGGGTAGCAGAGTATACAGGCGGCTCTGTGGGTAGCAGAGTATACAGGCAGCTCTGTGGGTAGCAGAGTATACAGGCGGGTCTGTGGGTAGCAGAGCATACAGGCGGCTCTGTGGGTAGCCGAGTATACAGAAGGCTCTGTGGGTAGCAGATTAAACAGGCGGGTCTGTGGGTAGCAGAGTATACAGAAGACTCTGTGGGTAGCAGATTATAAAGGCGGGTCTGTGGGTAGCAGAGTATACAGTATACAGGCTCTCTGTGGATAGCAAGTATACAGGCGGCTCTGTGAGTAGCAAGAGTATACAGGCAGGCTCTGTGGGTAGCAGAGTATGCAGGTGGCTTTGTGGGTAGCAGAGTATACAGGCGGTTTAGCAGAGTATACAGGCAGCTCTGTGGGTAGCAGATTATATAGGCGGCTCTGTTGTTAGCAGATTATACAGGCGGCTCTGTGGGGAGCAGAGTATACATAAGGCCCTGTGCGTAGTATGTATACATAAGGCTCTGTGGGTAGCAGATTATACAGGCGGCTCTGTGGGTAGCAGAGTATAGAGGCGGTTCTGTGAGTAGCAGATTATACAGGCAACTCTGTGGGAAGCAGATTATACAAGCGGCTCTGTGAGTAGCAGTTTATACAGGCGGGTCTGTGGGTAGCAGAGCATACAGGCGGCTCTGTGGGTAGCCGAGTATACAGAAGGCTCTGTCGGTAGCAGATTAAACAGGTGGGTCTGTGGGTAGCAGAGTATACAGAAGGCTCTGTGGGTAGCAGATTATACAGGCGGGTCTGTGGGTAGCAGAGTATACAGAAGGCTCTGTGGGTAGCAGATTATTCAAGCGGCTCTGTGGGTAGCAGAGTATACAGGCAGGTTTGTGGGTAGCAGAGCATACAGGGGGCTCTGTGGTTAGCAGAGTATACAGGCGGCTCTGTGGGTAGCAGAGTATACAGGCGGTTCTGTGGGTAGAAGATTATACAGGCGGGTCTGTGGGTAGCAGAGTATACAGGTGTGTCTGTGGGTAGCAGAGTATACAGTTGTGTCTGTGGGTAGCAGAGTATACAGGCGGCTCTGTGGGTAGCAGACTATACATGAGGCTTTGTGGGTAGCAGAGTATACAGGCTGCTCTGTGGATAGCAAAGTATACAGGCGGCTCTGTGAGTAGGAAAGTATACAGGCAGCTCTGTGGGTAGCAGAGTATGCAGGTGGCTTTGTGGGGAGCAGAGTATACAGGCGTGTCTGTGGGTAGCAGAGTATACAGGCTGCTCTGTGGGTAGCAGAGCATTCTGGAGGCTCTGTGGGTAGCAGAGCATACAGGCAGCTCTGTGGGTAACAGAGTATAGAGGCGGCTCTGTAAGTAGTAGAGTATACAGGCGGCTCTGTGGGTAGCAGAGCATACTGGCGGCTCTGTGGGTAGCAGAGTATAATGGCGGCTCTGTGGGTAGCAGAGTATACAGGCGTTTCTGTGGGTAGCAGAGTATAAAGGGGGCTTTGTTGGTAGCAGAGTAAACACGCAGCTCTGCGTGTAGCAGAGTATACAGGTGGCTCTGTGAGTAGCAGAGTATACAGGCGGCTCTGTAGGTAGCAGAGTATACAGGCGGGTCTGTGGGTAGCTGAGTATACAGGTGTGTCTGTGGGTAGCAGAGTATACAGGCGGGTCTGTGGGTAGCAGAGTATACAGGCGGGTCTGTGGGTAGCAGAGTATACAAGCGGGTCTGTGGGTAGCAGAGTATGAAAGTGCGTCTGTGGGTAGCAGAGTATACAGAAGGCTCTGTGGGTAGCAGATTATACAGGCGGGTCTGTGGGTAGCAGATTATACAGGCGGTTCTGTGGATAGCAGATTATACAGGCGTCTCTGTTGGTCGCAGATTATACAGGCGGCTCTGTGGGTAGCAGAATATACAGGCAGCTTTGTGGGTAGCAGTGTATACAGGCGGCTCTGTGGGTAGCAGAGTATACAGAAGGCTCTTGGGGGTAGCGGATTATACAGGTGGGTCTGTGGATAGCAGAGTATACAGAAGGCTCTGTGGGTAGCAGATTATACAGGCGAGTCTGTGAATAGCAGAGTATAAAGAATGCTCTCTGGGTAGCAGATTATACAGGCGGCTCTGTGGTTAGCAGAGTACATTGGCGGCTCTTTGGGCAGCAGACTATACAGGCGGCTCTGTGGGTAGAAGAGTATAGAGGCGGCTCTGTGGGTAGCAGAGTATAGAGGCAGCTCTGTCGGTAGCAGAGTATAGAGGCAGCTCTGTCGGTAGCAGAGTATAGAGGCGGCTCTGTGGGTAGCAGAGTATAGAGGCTGCTCTGTGGGTAGCAGAATATATTCAAACCACCTGATAGAGGTAACAAGGCCCTCCTAATATAATATATCTTCCAAACAAAACCCAAAGGAGTCAGGCCAAATCATTTGCAATTCATTATTTATTTTAAAAGAGACACTATGTAAAACTGACAATATACAGTGGTACACAGAAGGAAGACCGCTTGACAAAGTTCAACCACAATAGTATTCACAATGGTATTCAAGTTAGTATTCAATCCTCAAGTATAGCTTTATCCATCAAACAGTAGTGCCCCATTGGGTGCACACTATACCAATAGAGGATGACACATTACATACAAGCAAGCCAAGGGTCCCATTTACCTTCCTGTGACCGCCCCCTGACGCGTTTCGCACCAGCTTCTTCTGAGGAGGGTGGTCATATGGAGGAAAGACCGCTTATTTATAGTATGTGCAATTGGACAATCCCTCCCACGGACCTCCGGTCCGAAACCGGAAGTCGCATGGACCGGGACGTCACATCCTGTTTACCGGCGTTGCCTGGCACCTCGCAGCGTCATATCTCGGCACCCTGGCCAATGATATATCAGTGCCGCGTCATTCCGGCTACCACACCCCCTGTGACGCCGCCGCACGGACCGCCCCCAGACGACACCCAGCGCCGTCACGCAATCTCCTCCTCTCCATTACAGAGAGCCCGGAGATCACATGGGAGGATCAGAGCACGCCCTGAGGCAGCCCGGTCGGAGGCACACAGAGGGAAATGGCCGCGGTATCCATAGTAACATATAACAATTACATACATATTAATCCATGGCAAAAATAAGACAATACAATAAGGGGAAACCAATGAACAACATATTAGTTACCGTATATACCGGAGTGTATACAGCATTTCTTTTAACAACAGCACAATTACATGACAACATAATCCAATTACTCAGACATAGTTTATAATACAGTGACATATACATTGATGAATTTTGTAAAGTATCAAAACATTTGAAAAGTGCAAGTGCCAAGTGCATATAATGATCAAACATAGTTAGATCTATAAATGTGCAATTTAATTCATAAACACCATACTCTCATTCATTCACACATACATCCACCGGCCGGTGACTATCACTCTCCATACTCACAATAAATATTAATTTTATTAAAATACATAGATGCGCAAATTTAGAGTAATTGGTATATCACTGCTGCATTCTCGGAAAGGCTGCATACATTCTTCATTAGGTTCCCCTAGAACAGGAAAATTAAAAAATATATATTTTAAAAATTAATAAAAAACACACACCAACATCAGTATAAAATAATTATTTATTAAAATCAATCCTACTACCTACAAGAATGGGGCAAAACTGAGGATATCATTTAAGCCATGTGGGCGAACACATCCCACCTTCATTATCCATCTGGCTTCTAACTGTGCGAGGCTCTTCTTTAAATCTCCCCCTCGGATGTTTTGGTGTATTTTATCGATACCAAAAGCCTTTAGTAAGTTCGCATTACAGCCATGAGCGGTTTTAAAGTGCCGTGCTATAGGTTTTAGCAGAGATAAGTCTTCTATCGTTTCTGCTTTGATGATATCAAGGACATGCTCTCTAATTCTTACTTTAATCTGTCTTGATGTTAACCCAACATAAATCAAATTGCAAGGACATGTGGCCAGATAAACTACACCCACCGAGTTACAAGTGATGTTTTGAGTGATCGTAAATCTCTTATGGCCATCGCTAGAATGGAAATCATTTGCTCTCTTCAAATTGGGGCAAGTCACACACTTCCCGCATGGGAAAAAACCCCATTTCGGACCTCCCATACCAAAAATACTTTCTTTTCGTGGTCCCTCATATAGGCTGTGGGTCAAAATATCCCTCAAATTCGGGGATCGCCTGTATGTGATAGCAGGGTATTTCTGTATGCTATTGCTCAAGCCCTGATCTGACGTCAATATTGACCAATACTTCTTCAGGACATTTTCCACTTTTTGTTTCTGACCATTAAAATTAACTATTAGTCGTACCTTGTTCTCAGGTTCTTTCTTAGTTTTAGACTGGAGAAGATCCTTTCTATCCGTTTGGCTGGCTCTCTGGTAGCCTTTTCTGATACTTTTCTTCGAGTATCCCCTATCCAGAAATCTTGTGGATAATTCTGATGCCTGTATATGAAATAAGTCATCAGAAGAACAGATTCTCCGTGCCCGAAGAAACTGTCCCACTGGTATACTCTGAATTAAATGAGAGGGATGGGCAGATGTTGCATGGAGCAATGTATTACCAGCCGTACTTTTTCTAAATAGATCTGTGATGATCTCTCCATGTCCACCCCTTCGTACCTTAACGTCTAAGAAGTCGACCTCCATCCTGCTGTAGGTCATAGTTAATTTGATATTCTTCTGGTTTCTGTTCAATTCCTCCACGAATTCTTTTAATTCTGATTCCTGGCCCTGCCAAATGATGAAAAGGTCATCAATGAATCTTGTCCACAACACCACCTTTTCACTCAGGTGGGATGGGTTAGACAGAAATATTTCACGTTCCCATGCCCCCAGAAACAGGTTAGCATATGAGGGGGCAAAGGCCGCCCCCATAGCCGTACCCTGTTTCTGGAGGTAAAATTTGTCACGAAACACGAAGAAATTATGCGTTAGCGCAAATTCCAACAACCCTAGTAGGAATGAGACAAAATTTGTTTCCAAGTCAGACATAGCCAAGAACAATCCTGTGGCCTCCACACCGTCATCATGTCGAATAGACGTATATAGAGATTCGACGTCTAGAGTGACCATCCACATGTTCTCCTCCAGAATGACACCCTCCACCTTCCTTAGAAAGTCATTTGTATCACACAGGTATGATGGTAGGGTTTCAACTATAGGTTTTAGGAAATGATCCAAATATTTACCTGCCATCTCACATAGGCTACCCATCCCCGACACAATGGACGTCCTGGTGGGTTCTGGGCATTCTTGTGTATCTTTGGTAATAGATACAAACACGCTGTCTTTGGTGCCACTGGATTTAGTCCCTTCATGGTGTCCTTCGCTATAATCCCAGTTTGGAAAGCCTCTTCCGTCAGATTATACAGTTCCTTGGAGAATGATAAAGTTGGATTAAATGTTAGTTGTATATAACATCTTTTATCATTTAACTGCCGCATAACCTCTTTCTCATATAACGTCTTAGGCCAAACCACGACGTTTCCTCCTTTGTCGGATGGCTTTATTATAACATCTTTCCTATTTTTTAACTCTTTGATGGCTTTCCTCTGACCCTCTGACAGATTTTCGCCAAATTGGCCTCTGGGTAAACTCTTAAGTTCTTCCGTCACTACTTTTACAAACAGTTCAATATTGGGATACAAATTAAGTGCAGGAAATTTTTTGACCTTAGGGAAGAGAAACTTACCTCTTCTATTGTCGTTGACAGTGTCACTTTCTTCTTCCAAATTCTTCAATAGTTCAATTGCTTCTTTCTCTTGTGTTGTCCAACTGTTACTATCGCCTCCAGATCTTTCATGTAGCTTTTTCAGAACCAGCTTCCGGGCGAACAGATGGACATCCTTTATTGCTGAGAAATGGTCAAATTCACAAGAAGGAGAGAAGGTTAAACCTAGACTCAGTACTTCTCTTTGATCCTCCGTAAGTATCACATCTGAGAGGTTTATTACCTGTGAATTGGGCGTAGACGGATTTACCACTCCTGTCCGTCTCCTTTTACCCATGTCCCTAGTGAAGAATCTCTTTTGCTTTCCTCTTCTTACTGGGTAGCGACTGCCACCAGATGCTTCCCCTTCCTCATCTGTTGAGGCTACAGAGGATACAGATGTATCACCAAAATTTTGCTGTCTACCTGCACCTGACTGTCTCCATTTATACACATTGTGTGACTTATAGTCATGTAGGTCACGTTGGAATTTTTTTGATTTGATATCTTGTACTTCCTTTTCCCATGTCAAGAAAAGTCTGTCCACTTCCGTTTTAAATATTTCCATGTCCTCGGCAGATAGAAGCTCCCTTAATTTACTCAAGTTTATCTCTATCTCTGCTTCCAAACCTTCCAAATTCTTCCTATTTAAACCTATTAAAAGTTCAATAAAGGTCCGTGAGCAGATGTTACTTGCTTCTTCCCATTTCCCTCGAAATACCGCATCTTCCACAGGAAATGAGGGTAGCACTTTCACTCTTAGGCCTCTTGGTATTAAATTCTTAGAAAGATAATTCTCCAAGGAGGCTTTGTTCCACCACATCCTTAATCTCTTTTTATACAACACCTTCAATATATTTTTCACCTCATTCTGCCCATTACTTGTAGATGGCACCACATTAATATCGCCATTAAACACAGCGTTCACACGGGACAACCACGTTTGATCCCTAGATCTTATATCCATGGTACAAACAGGTGACACAAAGGCTCTGTAAAACAGATAAAACAATATATTCAAACCACCTGATAGAGGTAACAAGGCCCTCCTAATATAATATATCTTCCAAACAAAACCCAAAGGAGTCAGGCCAAATCATTTGCAATTCATTATTTATTTTAAAAGAGACACTATGTAAAACTGACAATATACAGTGGTACACAGAAGGAAGACCGCTTGACAAAGTTCAACCACAATAGTATTCACAATGGTATTCAAGTTAGTATTCAATCCTCAAGTATAGCTTTATCCATCAAACAGTAGTGCCCCATTGGGTGCACACTATACCAATAGAGGATGACACATTACATACAAGCAAGCCAAGGGTCCCATTTACCTTCCTGTGACCGCCCCCTGACGCGTTTCGCACCAGCTTCTTCTGAGGAGGGTGGTCATATGGAGGAAAGACCGCTTATTTATAGTATGTGCAATTGGACAATCCCTCCCACGGACCTCCGGTCCGAAACCGGAAGTAGCATGGACCGGGACGTCACATCCTGTTTACCCGCGTTGCCTGGCACCTCGCAGCGTCATATCTCGGCACCCTGGCCAATGATATATATACGTCTATTCGACATGATGACGGTGTGGAGGCCACAGGATTGTTCTTGGCTATGTCTGACTTGGAAACAAATTTTGTCTCATTCCTACTAGGGTTGTTGGAATTTGCGCTAACGCATAATTTCTTCGTGTTTCGTGACAAATTTTACCTCCAGAAACAGGGTACGGCTATGGGGGCGGCCTTTGCCCCCTCATATGCTAACCTGTTTCTGGGGGCATGGGAACGTGAAATATTTCTGTCTAACCCATCCCACCTGAGTGAAAAGGTGGTGTTGTGGACAAGATTCATTGATGACCTTTTCATCATTTGGCAGGGCCAGGAATCAGAATTAAAAGAATTCGTGGAGGAATTGAACAGAAACCAGAAGAATATCAAATTAACTATGACCTACAGCAGGATGGAGGTCGACTTCTTAGACGTTAAGGTACGAAGGGGTGGACATGGAGAGATCATCACAGATCTATTTAGAAAAAGTACGGCTGGTAATACATTGCTCCATGCAACATCTGCCCATCCCTCTCATTTAATTCAGAGTATACCAGTGGGACAGTTTCTTCGGGCACGGAGAATCTGTTCTTCTGATGACTTATTTCATATACAGGCATCAGAATTATCCACAAGATTTCTGGATAGGGGATACTCGAAGAAAAGTATCAGAAAAGGCTACCAGAGAGCCAGCCAAACGGATAGAAAGGATCTTCTCCAGTCTAAAACTAAGAAAGAACCTGAGAACAAGGTACGACTAATAGTTAATTTTAATGGTCAGAAACAAAAAGTGGAAAATGTCCTGAAGAAGTATTGGTCAATATTGACGTCAGATCAGGGCTTGAGCAATAGCATACAGAAATACCCTGCTATCACATACAGGCGATCCCCGAATTTGAGGGATATTTTGACCCACAGCCTATATGAGGGACCACGAAAAGAAAGTATTTTTGGTATGGGAGGTCCGAAATGGGGTTTTTTCCCATGCGGGAAGTGTGTGACTTGCCCCAATTTGAAGAGAGCAAATGATTTCCATTCTAGCGATGGCCATAAGAGATTTACGATCACTCAAAACATCACTTGTAACTCGGTGGGTGTAGTTTATCTGGCCACATGTCCTTGCAATTTGATTTATGTTGGGTTAACATCAAGACAGATTAAAGTAAGAATTAGAGAGCATGTCCTTGATATCATCAAAGCAGAAACGATAGAAGACTTATCTCTGCTAAAACCTATAGCACGGCACTTTAAAACCGCTCATGGCTGTAATGCGAACTTACTAAAGGCTTTTGGTATCGATAAAATACACCAAAACATCCGAGGGGGAGATTTAAAGAAGAGCCTCGCACAGTTAGAAGCCAGATGGATAATGAAGGTGGGATGTGTTCGCCCACATGGCTTAAATGATATCCTCAGTTTTGCCCCATTCTTGTAGGTAGTAGGATTGATTTTAATAAATAATTATTTTATACTGATGTTGGTGTGTGTTTTTTATTAATTTTTAAAATATATATTTTTTAATTTTCCTGTTCTAGGGGAACCTAATGAAGAATGTATGCAGCCTTTCCGAGAATGCAGCAGTGATATACCAATTACTCTAAATTTGCGCATCTATGTATTTTAATAAAATTAATATTTATTGTGAGTATGGAGAGTGATAGTCACCGGCCGGTGGATGTATGTGTGAATGGATGAGAGTATGGTGTTTATGAATTAAATTGCACATTTATAGATCTAACTATGTTTGATCATTATATGCACTTGGCACTTGCACTTTTCAAATGTTTTGATACTTTACAAAATTCATCAATGTATATGTCACTGTATTATAAACTATGTCTGAGTAATTGGATTATGTTGTCATGTAATTGTGCTGTTGTTAAAAGAAATGCTGTATACACTCCGGTATATAACTAATATGTTGTTCATTGGTTTCCCCTTATTGTATTGTCTTATTTTTGCCATGGATTAATATGTATGTAATTGTTATATGTTACTATGGATACCGCGGCCATTTCCCTCTGTGTGCCTCCGACCGGGCTGCCTCAGGGCGTGCTCTGATCCTCCCATGTGATCTCCGGGCTCTCTGTAATGGAGAGGAGGAGATTGCGTGACGGCGCTGGGTGTCGTCTGGGGGCGGTCCGTGCGGCGGCGTCACAGGGGGTGTGGTAGCCGGAATGACGCGGCACTGATATATCATTGGCCAGGGTGCCGAGATATGACGCTGCGAGGTGCCAGGCAACGCGGGTAAACAGGATGTGACGTCCCGGTCCATGCGACTTCCGGTTTCGGACCGGAGGTCCGTGGGAGGGATTGTCCAATTGCACATACTATAAATAAGCGGTCTTTCCTCCATATGACCACCCTCCTCAGAAGAAGCTGGTGCGAAACGCGTCAGGGGGCGGTCACAGGAAGGTAAATGGGACCCTTGGCTTGCTTGTATGTAATGTGTCATCCTCTATTGGTATAGTGTGCACCCAATGGGGCACTACTGTTTGATGGATAAAGCTATACTTGAGGATTGAATACTAACTTGAATACCATTGTGAATACTATTGTGGTTGAACTTTGTCAAGCGGTCTTCCTTCTGTGTACCACTGTATATTGTCAGTTTTACATAGTGTCTCTTTTAAAATAAATAATGAATTGCAAATGATTTGGCCTGACTCCTTTGGGTTTTGTTTGGAAGATATCTGTGGGTAGCAGAGTATACAGGAGGCTCTGTGGGAAGCAGAGTATAGAGGCGTCTCTGTGGGTAGCAGAGTAAATAGGCAGCTCTGTGGGTAGCAGAGTATGTAGGTGGGTTTGTGGGTAGCAGATTATACAGGCGGGTCTGTGGGAAGCAGAGTATACAGGCGGGTCTGTGGGTAGCAGAGTATACAGGCGGCTCTGTGGGTAGCAGAGTATACAGGCGGCTCTGTAGGTAGCAGAGTATACAGGCGGCTCTGTGGGTAGCAGAGTATACAGGCGGCTCTGTGGGTAGCAGAGTATGCAGGCAGCTCTGTGGGTAGCAGAGTATACAGGTGGGTTTGGTAATAGCAGATTATACAGGCGGGTCTGTGGGTAGCAGAGTATACAGGTGGGTCTGTGGGTAGCAGAGTATACAGGCGGCTCTGTTGTTAGCAGATTATACAGGCGGCTCTGTGGGTAGCAGAGTATACATAAGGCTCTGTGCGTAGTAGAGTATACATACGGCTCTGTGGGTAGCAGATTATACAGGCGGCTCTGTGGGTAGCAGAGTATAGAGGCGGTTATGTGGGTAGCAGATTATACAGGCAGCTCTGTGGGAAGCAGATTATACAAGCGGCTCTGTGGGTAGCAGATTATACAGGCAGCTCTGTGGGTAGCAGATTATACAGGCGGCTCTGTGGGTAGCAGAGTATACAGAAGGCTCTGTGGGTAGCAGATTATTCAGGCAGCTCTGTGGGTAGCAGAGTATACAGGCATGTCTGTGGGTAGCAGAGCATACAGGGGACTCTGTGGTTAGCAGAGTATACAGGCGGCTCTGTGGGTAGCAAAGTATACAGGCGGTTCTGTGGGTAGCAGATTATACAGGCGGGTCTGTGGGTAGCAGAGTATACAGGTGTGTCTGTGGGTAGCAGAGTATACAGTTGTGTCTGTGGGTAGCAGAGTATACAGGCGGCTCTGTGGGTAGCAGAGTATACAGGAGTCTTTGTGGGTAGCAGAGTATACAGGCTGCTCTGTGGAGAGCAAAGTATATAGACGGCTCTCTGAGTAGCAGAGTATAAAGGCGGCTCTGTGGGTAGCAGAGTATGAAAGTGGCTCTGTGGGTAGCGGAGTATACAGGCGGGTCTGTGGGTAGCAGAGTATACAAGCGGCTTTGTGGGTAGCAGAGTATACAGGCGTGTCTGTGGGTAGCAGAGTTTACAGGCTGCTCTGTGGGTAGCAGAGCATACTGGAGGCTCTGTGGGTAGCAGAGCATACAGGCAGCTCTGTGGGTAGCAGAGTATAGAGGCGGCTCTGTGGGTAGCAGAGTATACAGGCGGCTCTGTGGTAGCAGAGCATACTGGCTGGTCTGTGGGTAGCAGAGTATACAGGCGGCTCTGTGGGTAGCAGAGTATACAGGGCGTCTGTGGTAGCAGAGTATACAGGCGGTTGTGGGTAGCTGAGTATACAGTGGTCTGTGGGTAGCAGAGTATACAGGGGGTCTGTGGGTAGCAGAGTATACAGGTGGTCTGTGGTAGCAGAGTATAAAAGCGGTCTGTGGGTAGCAGAGTATACAGGGCTCTGTGGGTAGCAGAGTATACAGGGGCTCTGTGGGTAGCAGATATACAGCGGATCTGTGGGTAGCAAATTATACAGGCGGTTGTGGGATAGCAGATTATACAGCGGTCTCTGTTGGTAGCAGATTATACAGGGCGCTCTGTGGGTAGCAGAGTTTATTGGCGGCTCTGTGGGCAGCAGACGATACAGGCGGCTCTGTGGGTAGCAGAGTATAGAGGCGGCTCTGTGTGGTAGCAGAGTATAGAGGCGGGTCTGTAGGTAGCAGAGTATAGAGGCGGGTCTGTGGGTAGCAGAGTATAGAGGGCGCTCTGTGGTAGCAGAGAATAGAGGCGGCTCTGTGGGTAGCAGAGTATAGAGGCGTCTCTGTGGTTAGCAGAGTATAGAGGCGGCTCTGTGGGTAGCAGAGTATAGAGGCGGCTCTGTGGGTAGCAGAGTATACAGGAGGCTCTGTGGGAAGCAGAGTATAGAGGCGGCTCTGTGGTAGCAGAGTATACAGGCAGCTCTGTGGGTAGCAGAGTATAGGCTGGCTCTGTGGGTAGCAGAGTATACAGGCGGTCTGTGGGTAGCAGAGTATACAGGCTCTGTGTAGCAGAGATCTGACTGTGGTAGCAGAGTATACAGGCGGCTCTGTGGGTAGCAGAGTATACAGGCGGCTCTGTGGGTAGCAGAGTATACAGGCGGCTCTGTGGGTAGCAGAGTATACTGGCGCTCTGTGGGTAGCAGAGTATAAGGCGGCTCTGTGGTAGCAGAGTAAACAGGCGGCTCTGCGTGTAGCAGAGTATACAGCGTGCTCTGTGGTAGCAGAGTATACAGGCGGCTCTGTAGTGTAGCAGAGTATACAGGCGGGTCTGTGGGTAGCTGAGATATACAGGCGGGTCTGTGGGTAGCAGAGTATACAGGCGGGTCTGTGGGTAGCAGAGTATACAGGCGGGTCTGTGGGTAGCAGAGTATACAAGGGGTCTGTGGGTAGCAGAGTATAAGAGGCGTCTGTGGGTAGCAGAGTATACAGGTATAGAGGTTCAGCGGCTGTGGGTAGCAGAGTATAAGGCTCTGTGGGTAGCAGAGAACAGGGCTCTGGGTGAGAGAATTACAGGGGTCTGGGGTAGCAGATTATACAGGCGGGTTCTGTGGGTATAGCAGTTTATACAGGTTCTGTGGTAGAGATTATACAGGCAGCTCTCTGTGGTAGCAGAATATACAGGCGGCTTTGTTGGTAGCAGAGTATACAGGGGCTCTGTGGTAGCAGAGTATACAGAGCTCTGTGGGTAGCAGATTATACAGGCGGGTCTGTGGTAGGAGAATACAGAGGCTTGGGGATGCAGATTATATAGGCGAGTTTGTGATATCAGAGTATAAAGAGGTTCTCTGGTTAGAGATACAGGCGGCTCTGTGGGAGCAGAGTATAAGGCAGCTCTGTGTTGCAGAGTATATTGGGCTCTGTGGGCAGCAGACTATACAGGCAGCTCTGTGGGTACAGAGTATAGAGGCGGCTCTGTGGGTAGCAGAGTATAGGTGGCTCTGTGGGTAGCAGAGTATAGAGGCGGGTCTGTGGGTAGCAGAGTATAGAGCGCTCTGTGGTAGCACATTATAGAGCGGCTCTGTGGGTAGCAGAGTATAAGGCGGCTCTTGGTAGCAGAGTATAGAGGCGGCTCTGTGGGTAGCAGAATATACAGGGGGCTGTGGGTAGCAGAGTAACAGGCGGTCTGTGGGTAGAGTATACAGGCGGTCTGTGGGTAGTAGAGTATAACAGGCGTCTGGTAGGTATACAGAGTACATGGGTCTTGTGGTAGCGAGTGATAAAGGCGGCACTGTGGGTAGGGATACAGGCGGCTCTCTGGGTGGTAAAGCGCTGTAGGACGGCTGTGTAACAGGCGGCATGTGGGTGCGTAGTATCAGGCTTTGGGTAGCAGTGTACGGCGGTATGCGTAGCTGGTGTCAGAGGCTTGTGGGTGTCAGATTATACAGGCGTGTCTGTGGGTGGGTAAGAAGTTAGGGAGTCTTGAGATAAAGGGCTCTGTGGTAGCAGAGTATACAGGTGGGCTCTGTGGTAGCTAGCATAAGGGGTCTGTGGTTAGCAGAGTATACAGGGCTCTGTGGTAGCAGAGTATACAGGCAGCTCTGTGGGTAGCAGAGTATACAGGGCTCTGTGGGTAGCAGAGTATACAGGGTGTCTGTGGGTGAGCAGAGTAACAGGCGGTCTGTGGGTAGCAGAGTATACAGGCGGTCTGTGGGTAGCAGAGTATACAGGCGCTCTGTGGTGCAGAGTATACAGGGGCTCTGTGGGAAGAGTATACAGGGGCTCTGTGGGTAGCAGAGATTACAGGCGGCTCTGTGGGTAGCAGAGTATACAGGCAGCTCTGTATCAAGATACAGGCGGCTCTGTGGTGCAGAGTATACAAGGGCTCTGTGGGTAGCAGAGTAACTAAGGCTCTGGGTAGCAAATTATACAGGCGGCTCTGTGGGTAGCAGATTAAAACAGGCGGCTCTGTGGTTAGCAGATTACAGGCGCTCTGTGGGTAGAGATTATACAGGCGGCTCTGTGGGTAGCAGATAGTACAGGCGGGTCTGTGGGGTAGCGTATACAGAACGCTCTGTGGGAAGCAGATTAAACAGGCGGGTCTGTGGGTAGCAGAGTTACAGAAGCTCGTGGGTAGATACAGGCGGTTCGTGGGTAGCAGATATACAGGCGGGTTGTGGTAGCAGAATACAGGGTGGCTCTGTGGGTAGCAGAGTATACAGGGGTCTGGGTAGCAATAAAAGGCTCTGTGGGTAGCAGATATACAGCGCTCTGTGGGTAGCAGAGTATAAGGCGGTTTGGGAGCAGATTAGCGGCTTGTGGTAGCAGAGTATAAGGGGCTCTGTGGGAAGCAGAGTATACAGGCGGCTCTGTGGTAGCAGATATACAGGCGGCTTGTGGGTAGCAGGCTATACATAAGGCTCTGTGGGTAGCAGAGTATACATAGGCTCTGTGGGTAGCAAATTATACAGGCGGCTCTGTGGTAGCAGATTATACAGGCGCTCTGTGGTTAGCAGATTATACAGGCGACTCTGTGGTTAGCAGAGTTATACAGGCGGCTCTGTGGGTAGCAGTATACAGGCGGCTCTGTGGGTAGCGAGTATACAGAACGCTCTGTGGGAAGCAGATTATAACAGGCGGTCTGTGGGTAGCAGAGTATACAGAAGGCTCTGTGGGTAGCAGATTTACAGGCGGCTTCGTGGGTAGCAGAGTAGACAGGCGGGTCTGTGGATAGCAGAGCATACAGGGGCTCTGTGGGTAGCAGAGATACAGGGGCTCTCTGGGTAGCAGAGTAAAAAGGCGGTCTGTGGGTAGCAAGAGTATCAGGCAGCACTGTGGGTAGCGAGTATACAGGCGGCTCTATGGGTGCATAGTGATACAGGCGGCTCTGTGGGTAGCAGAGTATACAGGGGGCTCTGTGGGTAGCAGAGTATACAGGCGGCTCTTTGGTAGCCGAGTATACAGGCGGTTCTCTGGGTAGCAGAGTATAGAGGCGGCTCTGTGGATAGCAGAGCTTAATGTGGTGAGGAGAGGTGGAACTGGAGGGGTGAGGAGAGGTGGCGCTGGAGGGGTGAGGAGAGGTGGTGGTGGAGGGGTGAGGAGAGGTGGCGCTGGAGGGGTGAGGAGAGGTGGCTGTAGGGGTGAGGAGAGGTGGCTGGAGGGTTGAGGAAAGATGGCGCTGGAGGGGTGAGGAGAGGTGGCGCTAGAGGGGTGAGGAGAGGTGGCGCTGGAGGGTGAGGAGAGGTGGGGCTGGAGTGGTGAGGAGAGGTGGCGCTGGAGGGGTAAGGAAAGGTGGCTGGAGGGGTGAGGAGAGGTGGCTGGAGGGGTGAGGAGAGGTGGTGCTGGAGGGGTGAGGAGAGGTGGCGCTGGAGGGGTGAGGAGAGGTGGCGCTGGAGGGGTGAGGAGAGGTGGCGCTGGAGGGGTGAGGAGAGGTCCTGCTGGAGGGGTGAGGAGAGGTGGCACTGGAAAAGAGGTGGCGCTGGAGGGGTGAGGAGAGGTGGCTGGAGGGGTGAGGAGAGGTGGCTGGAGGGGTGAGGAGAGGTCCTGGTGGAGGGGTGAGGAGAGGTGGCTGGAGGGGAGAGGAGAGGTGGCGCTGGAGGGGTGAGGAGAGAGGAGACTAAAGCGACGACATCACGCCACCTCTCCTCCTCCTACAGGCTGCATACCTCTCTCCCTCGGTGTAGGCTGCACAGCAGCGGTGTCCGTATCCCCGGGGCCACTTGGCCTCCTGGCGTCTGGCAGAGGGCTCAGCTCCGGAGGCTAGTTGCAGTGCAGGAGCGGAGTGCGGTCCGTGCGGCCGCCATTGCGCAGCCTCGGGCGCCGGAAGTGAGGGGGAGGAAGCTGCAATTGTGAAAGCAGCCGGAGGTAATGCCGGTCGTCTCCCGAAGTGGTGTGTGGTGTGCGGGAGAAGACCGGCTAAAGCCGGTCGTCTCCCGCCCGTGATGTGTGGGTGTTTTGGGCAGTGTAGGGGCGGCCGTAAGTGTGTCGGGGCTGGCTGAGTCCCGCTCCGCTTACGGCCGCCATTTTGGATCACCCTGAGCGGGTGTAGTGCCCAAGCCACTTCCGTCGTGTGACGTCATTTTTGTCCCTTGAAGACGGAAGTGGCTTCGGCTTTTATATATATGACTAGATGGCAGCCCGATTCTGAAGAATCGGGTAGTCTAGAATATATATATATAGTTTATTTAGTAATAGTTAGGGGAGTGCGGTGAAATTAATTGTGTGTGTACAGGTGGCTCAGGGGTCAGCAGTGAGTGCGGTGGCTCAGGGGTCAGCAGTGAGTGCGGTGGCTCAGGGGTCAGCAGTGAGGGCGGTGGCTCAGGGGTCAGCAGTGAGTGCGGTGGCTCAGGGGTCAGCAGTGAGTGCGGTGGCTCAGGGGTCAGCAGTGAGTGCGGTGGCTCAGGGGTCAGCAGTGAGGGCGGTGGCTCAGGGGTCAGCAGTGAGGGCGGTGGCTCAGGGGTCAGCAGTGAGTGCGGTGGCTCAGGGGTCAGCAGTGAGTGCGGTGGCTCAGGGGTCAGCAGTGAGTGCGGTGGCTCAGGGGTCAGCAGTGAGGGCGGTGGCTCAGGGGTCAGCAGTGAGGGCGGTGGCTCAGGGGTCAGCAGTGAGGGCGGTGGCTCAGGGGTCAGCAGTGAGGGCGCAGGCTCAGGGGTCAGCAGTGAGGGCGGTGGCTCAGGGGTCAGCAGTGAGGGCGGTGGCTCAGGGGTCAGCAGTGAGGGCGGTGGCTCAGGGGTCAGCAGTGAGGGCGGTGGCTCAGGGGTCAGCAGTGAGGGCGGTGGCTCAGGGGTCAGCAGTGAGGGCGGTGGCTCAGGGGTCAGCAGTGAGGGCGGTGGCTCAGGGGTCAGCAGTGAGGGCGGTGGCTCAGGGGTCAGCAGTGAGGGCGGTGGCTCAGGGGTCAGCAGTGAGGGCGGTGGCTCAGGGTCAGCAGTGAGGGGTGCTCAGGGGTCAGCAGTGAGGGCGTGGCTCAGGGGTCAGCAGTGAGGGCGGTGGCTCAGGGGCAGTGAGTGCAGGTCAGCGTGAGGGCGGTGGCTCAGGGGTCAGCAGTGAGGGTGGCTCAGGGGTCAGCAGTGAGGGCGGTGGCTCAGGGGTCAGCAGTGAGGGCGCTCAGGGGTCAGCAGTGAGGGCGGTGGCTCAGGGGTCAGCAGTGAGGGCGGCAGGGTCAGCATGAGGGCGGCTCGGGGTCAGCAGTGAGGGCGGGCTCAGGGGTCAGCAGTGAGGGCGGTGGCTCAGGGGTCAGCAGTGAGGGCGGCAGGCTCAGGGGTCAGCAGTGAGGGGGTGGCTCAGGGGTCAGCAGTGAGGGGCAGGGCTCAGGGGTCAGCAGTGAGGGGCGGCTCAGGGGTCAGCAGTGAGGGCGCAGGCTCAGGGTCAGCAGTGAGGGCGCAGGCTCAGGGGTCAGCAGTGAGGGCGCAGGCTCAGGGGTCAGCAGTGAGGGCGCAGGCTCAGGGGTCAGCAGTGAGGGCGAGGCTCAGGGGTCAGCAGTGAGGGCGCAGGCTCAGGGGTCAGCAGTGAGGGAGGGGCGCAGTGAGGGGCGTGTCAGCAGTGAGGGCGGCTCAGGGGTCAGCAGTGAGGGCGCAGGGTCAGCAGTGAGGGCGGCAGGGGTCAGCAGTGAGGGCGTCAGGGGTCAGCAGTGAGGGCGCAGGCCAGGGGGTCAGCAGTGAGGGCGCTCAGGGGTCAGCAGTGAGGGCGTCCAGGGGTCAGCAGTGAGGGCGCATAGGGGTCAGCAGTGAGGGCGCAGGGGTCAGCAGTGAGGGCGCAGGGTTGGTCAGCAGGAGGGCGCAGGGGTCAGCAGTGAGGGCGCAGGGGTCAGCAGTGAGGGCGCAGGGGTCAGCAGTGAGGGCGCGGCTCAGGGGTCAGCAGTGAGGGCGCAGCTCAGGGGTCAGCAGTGAGGGGCGGCAGGGGTCAGCAGTGAGGCGCAGGCTCAGGGGTCAGCAGTGAGGGCGCAGGGGGTCAGCAGTGAGGGCGCAGCAGGGGTCAGCAGTGAGGGCGCAGGGTCAGCAGTGAGGCGCAGGGGTCAGCAGTGAGGGCGCAGGGGTCAGCAGTGAGGGCGCAGTGGGTCAGCAGTGAGGGCTCAGGGGTCAGCAGTGAGGGCGCAGCGCTAGGGAGGTCAGCAGTGAGGGCGCAGGGGTCAGCAGTGAGGGCGCAGGGGTCAGCAGTGAGGGCGCAGGGGTCAGCAGTGAGGGCGCAGGGGTCAGCAGTGAGGGCGCAGGGGTCAGCAGTGAGGGCGCAGGGGTCAGCAGTGAGGGCCAGGGGTCAGCAGTGAGGGCGCAGGGTCAGCAGTGAGGGCGCAGGGGTCAGCAGTGAGGGCGCAGGGGTCAGCAGTGAGGGCGCAGGGGTCAGCAGTGAGGGCGCAGGGGGTCAGCAGTGAGGGCGCAGGGGTCAGCAGTGAGGGCGCAGGGGTCAGCAGTGAGGGCGCAGGGGTCAGCAGTGAGAGGTCGCAGTAGGAGGGGTCAGCAGTGAGGGCGCACTAGGGGTCAGCAGTGAGGCGGTGGCTCAGGGGTCAGCAGTGAGGGCGGTGGCTCAGGGGTCAGCAGTGAGGGCGGTGGCTCAGGGGTCAGCAGTGAGGGCGGTGGCTCAGGGGTCAGCAGTGAGGGCGGTGGCTCAGGGGTCAGCAGTGAGGGCGGTGCTCAGGGGTCAGCAGTGAGGGCGGTGCTCAGGGGTCAGCAGTGAGGGCCAGGGGTCAGCAGTGAGGGCGCAGGGGTCAGCAGTGAGGGCGCAGGGGTCAGCAGTGAGGGCGCAGGGGTCAGCAGTGAGGGCGCAGGGGTCAGCAGTGAGGGCGCAGGGGTCAGCAGTGAGGGCGCAGGGGTCAGCAGTGAGGGCGCAGGGGTCAGCAGTGAGGGCGCAGGGGTCAGCAGTGAGGGCGCAGGGGTCAGCAGTGAGGGCGCAGGGGTCAGCAGTGAGGGCGCAGGGGTCAGCAGTGAGGGCGCAGGGGTCAGCAGTGAGGGCGCAGGGGTCAGCAGTGAGGGCGCAGGGGTCAGCAGTGAGGGCGCAGCGAGGGGTCAGCAGTGAGGGCGCAGGGGTCAGCAGTGAGGGCGCAGGGGTCAGCAGTGAGGGCGCAGGGGTCAGCAGTGAGGGCGCAGAGGGGTCAGCAGTGAGGGCGCAGCCGAGGGGTCAGCAGTGAGGGCGAGCTCAGGGTCAGCAGTGAGGGCGTGGCTCAGGGGTCAGCAGTGAGGGCGTGGCTCAGGGGTCAGCAGTGAGGGCGTGCTCAGGGTCAGCAGTGAGGGCGGGCTCAGGGGTCAGCAGTGAGGGCTCAGGGGTCAGCAGTGAGGGCTCAGGGGTCAGCAGTGAGGGCTCAGGGGTCAGCAGTGAGGGCGCAGGGGTCAGCAGAGGGGCGCAGGGGTCAGCAGTGAGGGCGCAGGGGTCAGCAGTGAGGGCGCAGGGGTCAGCAGTGAGGGCGCAGGGGTCAGCAGTGAGGGCGCAGGGGTCAGCAGTGAGGGCGCAGGGGTCAGCAGTGAGGGCGCAGGGGTCAGCAGTGAGGGCGCAGGTGGTCAGCAGTGAGGGCGCCAGGGGTCAGCAGTGAGGGCTGCAGGGGTCAGCAGTGAGGGCGCAGGGGTCAGCAGTGAGGGCGCAGGGGTCAGCAGTGAGGGCGCAGGGGTCAGCAGTGAGGGCGCAGGGGTCAGCAGTGAGGGCGCAGGGGTCAGCAGTGAGGGCGCAGGGGTCAGCAGTGAGGGCGCAGGGGTCAGCAGTGAGGGCGCAGGGGTCAGCAGTGAGGGCGCAGGGGTCAGCAGTGAGGGCGCAGGGGTCAGCAGTGAGGGCGCAGGGGTCAGCAGTGAGGGCGCAGGGGTCAGCAGTGAGGGCGCAGGGGTCAGCAGTGAGGGCGCAGGGGTCAGCAGTGAGGGCGCAGGGGTCAGCAGTGAGGGCGCAGGGGTCAGCAGTGAGGGGCGCAGGGGTCAGCAGTGAGGGCTCAGGGGTCAGCAGTGAGGGCGCAGGCTCAGGGGTCAGCAGTGAGGGCGCAGCCTCAGGGGTCAGCAGTGAGGGCTCAGGGTCAGCAGTGAGGGCGAGGGGTCAGCAGTGAGGGCTCAGGGGTCAGCAGTGAGGGCTCAGGGGTCAGCAGTGAGGGCTCAGGGGTCAGCAGTGAGGGCTCAGGGGTCAGCAGTGGGGGCTCAGGGGTCAGCAGGGGGTCAGCAGTGAGGGCTCAGGGGTCAGCAGTGAGGGCTCAGGGGTCAGCAGTGAGGGCTCAGTGGTCAGCAGTGAGGGCGCAGGCTCAGTGGTCAGCAGTGAGGGCGCAGCCTCAGGGGTCAGCAGTGAGAGGCTCAGGGGTCAGCAGTGAGGGCTCAGGGGTCAGCAGTGAGGGCTCAGGGGTCAGCAGTGAGGGTCTCAGCAGTGAGGGCTCAGGGGTCAGCAGTGAGGGCTCAGGGGTCAGCAGTGAGGGCGCAGGGGTCAGCAGTGAGGGCGCAGGGGGTCAGCAGTGAGGGCGCAGGGGTCAGCAGTGAGGGCTCAGGGGTCAGCAGTGAGGGCGCAGGGGTCAGCAGTGAGGGCTCAGGGGTCAGCAGTGAGGGCGCAGGGGTCAGCAGTGAGGGCGCAGGGGTCAGCAGTGAGGGCGCAGGGGTCAGCAGTGAGGGCGCAGGGGTCAGCAGTGAGGGCGCAGGGGTCAGCAGTGAGGGGCGCAGGGGTCAGCAGTGAGGGCGCAGGGGTCAGCAGTGAGGGCCAGGGGTCAGCAGTGAGGGCGCAGGGGTCAGCAGTGAGGGCGCAGGGGTCAGCAGTGAGGGCGCAGGGGTCAGCAGTGAGGGCGCAGGGGTCAGCAGTGAGGGCGCAGGGGTCAGCAGTGAGGGCTCAGGGGTCAGCAGTGAGGGCTCAGGGGTCAGCAGTGAGGGCGCAGGGGTCAGCAGTGAGGGCGCAGGGGTCAGCAGTGAGGGCTCAGGGGTCAGCAGTGAGGGCTCAGTGGTCAGCAGTGAGGGCGCAGGCTCAGTGGTCAGCAGTGAGGGCGCAGCCTCAGGGGTCAGCAGTGAGGGCTCAGGGGTCAGCAGTGAGGGCTCAGGGGTCAGCAGTGAGGGCTCAGGGGTCAGCAGTGAGGGCTCAGGGGTCAGCAGTGAGGGCTCAGGGGTCAGCAGTGAGGGCTCAGGGGTCAGCAGTGAGGGCTCAGGGGTCAGCAGTGAGGGCTCAGGGGTCAGCAGTGAGGGCTCAGGGGTCAGCAGTGAGGGCTCAGCAGTGAGGGCTCAGGGGTCAGCAGTGAGGGCGCAGGGGTCAGCAGTGAGGGCGCAGGGGTCAGCAGTGAGGGCGCAGGGGTCAGCAGTGAGGGCGCAGGGGTCAGCAGTGAGGGCGCAGGGGTCAGCAGTGAGGGCTCAGGGGTCAGCAGTGAGGGCTCAGGGGTCAGCAGTGAGGGCTCAGGGGTCAGCAGTGAGGGCTCAGGGGTCAGCAGTGAGGGCTCAGGGGTCAGCAGTGAGGGCTCAGGGGTCAGCAGTGAGGGCGCAGGGGTCAGCAGTGAGGGCGCAGGGGTCAGCAGTGAGGGCTCAGGGTCAGCAGTGAGGGCTCAGGGGTCAGCAGTGAGGGCTGAGGGGTCAGCAGTGAGGGCTCAGGGTCAGCAGTGAGGGCTGGAGGGTGCAGAGCAGGGCTGGAGGGTGCAGAGCAGGGCTGGAGGGTGCAGAGCAGGGCTGGAGGGTGCAGAGCAGGGCTGGAGGGTGCAGAGCAGGGCTGGAGGGTGCAGAGCAGGGCTGGAGGGTGCAGAGCAGGGCTGGAGGGGGCAGAGCAGGGCTGGAGGGGGCAGAGGAGGGCTGGAGGTGGCAGAGGAGAGCGGAGGCAGGGTGGCGGAAGACTTACTGGGCTGTTGGCGGGCGGCGGGCAGCGGCAGTGCTGTTGGCGGTTCCGGAGGCCGGGGGCGGAGTGTGGGCGGGGCTAGCTGGGTGATGGAGGAGCGTCAGCCGGTCTGTGGAGAGAGCGGCAGGACTGGGAGCTGTGCCGGCGGAGGCCCCACACTCGTTCCGGGCCGGTTGGCGGATGTTGGTGGGCGGTGAGCTGCAGGGCTGTGGGCGGGATGTGGGCGGCCGCAGACGGGGCTCTGTGCAGGGCCGGTGGCGCCGCTCGTGGGTCTGGTGCTTCCGGTTCCGGAGTTGGACACAGGAGGGAGGCCATCACGGAAGCGGAAGCGGATTTTGGGCGGAAGTGGCCTTCGGGTTTTATATAATAGATGTTTGAGCAATGGGTTTGGCTTAAAATCGGTGTGTTTTTTATATAAAAATGGGTGTGGCCTTAAATGGGGAAGGTTTCCCTACACCCAAACACAGAACCTGTTGTTAAAAATTTGAATCCCACCCCTGAGAGAGACATAAATTGGACCTTATTTATTACACCTGTCTTTTAGAAAAGCTTAGTTTTAAAATGGTCCACATTTATTAAATTGGCTCATGAAATTTGATAAATTTAGTGTATTTTTAAATTGTATAGACTAAGGACCCAATTAATTTTGTACTCCAGTCTTGATGGAGAGTGTGCTGGAGTAAGATGCACAACTTCATTCAGAGGTGTGTACCTGCTATTGAATTTCCTGCACCTTTCAACTCTTGCACATAGCTGAAATGTAAAGGTACCGTCACACACGGCAATTTTGCTAGCAATTTCACTGGTAATTTGATGGTTGCAGTGAAATCATGGACACATTGTTCTATTTTGTTGCTGTGTATAAATGGAACAATGTGTCCATGATTTCACTGCAACCAGCAAATTGCCAGTGAAATTGCAAGCAATATTGCCGCGTGTGACAGTAACTGTAGAATGTGAAATTTGTATCACAACTTATGCCACTTTTGTGGTGTAAATTATAATGAATTTGTTGGCTTTACTTGATCATCTTCCCTCGCAGCTAAGATCTGTTGGTGGAGCTGTCCTGGAGTAGTTTAAAAATTAGTTGCCTGTAAAGAAGAGATTTTTCAAACTATTTTATACAAAAATTCTGAACCAAGGCATACTTTTTTGTAAACTCTTAGTTTGCTTACTAAGCTTCATTTAAAGGGGTTTACATGTCACTTTCATGTGAATTAACTTCCATGGATAAGCATGTAACTAAATATAGTGCCTTGCAAAACTATTTACCCCCCTTCCCCTTGGCACTTAGGGCCGCTTTACACACACCAACTTCTGTGTCCAACTTCTGAACAGATCTCTGCTTGCAGTGAAATCATGGAAACATTGTTCCATTTCGTGGCTGTGTACAACCCTAGACTCTCGCCGCAGCTTTTTAGTGGTGTTTTTAGTGGTGTCTGTGTGCCAGGGTTGTCTGTTGAGTCAATGTGTTCTGCTGTGAACGAGAGGGACAACTGCATCAATCGCTGCTGTGAGTGTGGAATTGCATAAAGTGGCCTTTATGGGGTTATTTAGGAGGAGCATCATCCTTAAGTATTCATGGCAAAACCTGTAACTGTGTCAGGGTAGTAGACAATCTCCTTAAGTTGTGTTAAATCATGGCTCAACATTATTGGCATTTCTGCTTATGGGATCAAAATTTAGGTCGTACTACCATCACTGCTTAAAAATTATGTTTAAAATTCACATAGTATAAAGCATGAAATAAAAGTTTTTTTCAGTGCATATTTAGCCATACTTATGGTACTTGGTTAATCACCTATACTGCATTGGAAGATATAGAAGTCATACAAAGTAAACACAAAGTAAAAACATATTAGTAAGTTATGCTAGGGTCACACTTGCAGTTTTTCCATGCTTTTTTGGAGACCTGCGTTTTTAAAAAAGCATGTAAAAACGCACCCATAGGCCCCCATGCAAAATATGCATGCCCTAATAGCAAAAATGCATGCCTAAAGTGCCATGCGTTTTTGGCATGAGTTTTTGCACTTATGTGAGTAGCTGCCATCAAAAACGTATGCAAAAACGCATGGTACATTAGTACCATTTAGCACCATCCAAAAACGCATGCGTTTTCCATAGGGGCCTATGTTAAAAAAACGCATATGTTTTTAAATCAGCACCAAAAAATAGTTCATGAACTTTTTTGGGTGCTGATTCAAAAACTCAAGTAAAAACGCATGGGTGGCTTAAGACACCTAAAAAAACGCATGCAGAAATGAAAAAAGCATGCAAAAACGCATGCTTTTTTTTAACCCACCAAAAAAACTCATGCTAAGTGTGACCCTAGCCTTACTTAAGATTCAATAGATTTCAGTCAATCCCTTTAAACAAGGGAACACATAAGCCTCCACACTGCTTCACTAAGGCTAACTTCACATGTAAGGCTGTGGTCACACTTGGCATGAGTTTTTTTAGTGACTTACAAAAACTCATGCGTTTTTGCATGCGTTTTTCCATGTCAGCTAACCACATAATTGCAAAATCGCACACAAAAACGCATGGTACTGTCACACATGCGTTTTTGCTATTAACACCTACTATTTTTTGCTATTAGGGCATGCATTTTTTAACATGGGGGCCTATGGGTGAGTTTTTTCATGTTTTTTTAAATGCAGGTCTCCAAAAACTCATGAAAAAAACGCAAGTGTGACCCCAGCCTTACACAGTGCCTTGCGTTTGGACGCATTGCGCTTTGCACTGCATTATCACAAAAACACATTGGAATGCATGCGTTTCTCTCCCATAGACTTACATTGTAAAAAGCATACAAACGCGGTAAAAACGTATGTTTTGCAATGCGTTTTACCGCGTTTCTACAATATAAGTCTATAGGAGAAAAAAACACATGCATTCCAATTCATTTTTTGGCAAAACGCATTGAAAAACGCAAAGCACAGGCCTGATGTGAACAGGCCCTAACTTTTTTATTCTGAAGATGCTGTACTGTGAATCCATTTGGTGATTTGCAGTTGGGTCTCTTAGTACCTAGCATGTTCAACTACAAGGGTATGTGCACACAGTATTTTTTAGACACAAGCATACCCATTGACTTGTCCAAGTCAAAGACGCCTTAGGGAAAAGCCAATGGTGTTTTTGTAGAGCATTCCCTATGGTGTTTTTTTCAGTCGTTTTTGGGGTGGCTTGTTTTTCATCATTTAAACTTTAAATAGCGAGTGTTTTCCTAATAGAAGTCACTCAAAGAATGAACCTGCCACTTTTAACCACATCCCAGCTATCGAAGCCTGAAGCAGTAAAAAGACATAACAAAAGACTGAACAAGTGCACACCAATGTTGTTACATTGTTGGGCATTTTTGTTTATCCTTTTTAGCATCGGTGCTATCCATCATAAAATAGGACCACATTTGGACCAATGTTATTCAATGAGGCAGTTCAAATGTACAAAAAAAAAATCGCTTCATGCATGATTTGCCTGTGAGAATTGGATGGCACTTGGCCATTTAAGTCAATGTACATGAAAAAATTAGACCACATTTGAACTGACAGAATGGAGAAGGTGGTGAACAATGTTTTTCTCTTCACCTCAAAGACAATTGGATCCCCCTCGGATTAGTCAGATCAGAGTCTAAATAACGTGATCAGACCAATTTTATTGGATAGAAAAATATGATGGTGTGAACGCGATATTACAGATGTTCCGCTACAAAGTTCATCTGTCTCAAGCCCTTGTCAACATTCTTTGATATTGCAATAAGAAATCTCAACAAATTCACAATCAGCACTTAAATGCATGAGTTTTTTACTGGAGTATGACAATGCTTGTTGTGTCTACATTAATACAAATAAACTATACGTGTAAAAAAAAGTAATAGTAAAATATGTTCTCTCCCGCTTGCATTTTAGAATTACACAACTGATGTGCTTTTGCTTTCAGGCGTTTTAAAGAATTTGTTTTAGTCATATGTATGGCTTGGTATATAAGACAATCTAATTGGCCTGTGAACTTGAACCTTCCTCACAAGGTATAATTTGTTATGTCAGAGATGCAAAGGCTCATAAAGAACTAAACAATAACACAATTCATGGAGTCAATGTACAAAAAAAAAGAGTAAATCGATAGCAGCAATCATGGAAGGTCATCTCGACTTCATTAGTGTTACAAATGACCACTAAGTTCATCATTACAAAACACTAGCACTTCTTCTTGGAAACCTTTGTCTGGGTGATGGCTAAATAAGGAAGACCAAATCTTTTTGACTTGAATGGCCAATACTGTAGCTGTAGAGTGCACTCAGGAATCTCATACTGAGCATCAAAATAGGCAAACACGGTGTTGATGTGTGCAACAGCAAAACAAATAAAGATGTGCCTAAGAGGGAAAAGCACAATGGTTAGGGATTTTGAAATCTATAGAAAGAGAAGAATAGAATTTATAGATTGGTATGAGACTTACAACCTTTACAATTAGGTGAATGTTCAGCAGCAAATACTACTTTCAAAGAGGTTTAACCCCTTCATGACCTTGCCATTTTTTGCAATTCTGACCAGTGTCCCTTTATGAGGTTATAACTCGGGAACGCTTCAACGGATCCTAGCGATTCCGAGATTGTTTTTTCGTGACATATTTGGCTTCATGATAGTATTAAATTTAGGTCGATAATTTTTGCGTTTATTTGTGAAAAAATCAAAAATATGGCAAAAATTTTGAAAATTTTGCAATTTTCAAATTTTGAATTTTTCTTCCGGTAAACCAGAGAGTTATGTGACACAAAATAGTTATGAAATAATATTTCCCACATGTCTACTTTACATCAGCACAATTTTGGGAAAAAAAAAAAATTTGTTAGGAAGTTATAAGGGTTCAAAGTTCATGAGCAATTTTTCATTTCTCCACCAAAATTTACAAAACCATTTTTTTAGTGACCACATCCCATTTGAAGTCCCTTTGAGGGGTGTACATGACAGAAAACACCCAATAGTGACACCATTCCAAAAACTGCACCTCTCAAGCTACTCAAAACTACATTCAAGAAGATTATTAACCCTTCAGGTGCTTCACAGGAACTAAGCAAATTGGAAACAAAAAAATGGATATTTTAATTTTTCTAACACAAATGTTCTTTTATCCTCAATTTTTTCATTTTCACATGGGCAAAAAGATAAAATGGATCCTAAAATTTGTTGGGCAATTTCTCCTGAGTATATGGATACCACATATGTGATCATAAACCACGGTTTGGGCTCACAGCAGGGCTCTGAAGAGAAAGAGAGCAATTTGACTTTTGGAGCTAATTTTCCATTCAAAAAGTGATATGGCGCTCCTTCACTTCTGAGCCCTGCCGCGCGTCAAAACAGTGGTTTATGACCACATATGAGATATCGGTGTACTCAGGAGAAATTGCCCAACAAATTTTAAGATGAATTTTATCCTGTTACCCATGTGAAAATGAAAGAATTGAGGCTAAAAGAACATTTTTGTGAAAAAAAAAGTACTTTTTCCATATTCACAGATCAATTTGTAAAGCATGTGGGGGTTCAATATGCTCACCATCCATCTAGATATGTTCCCTGGGGGGTCTAGTTTCCAAAATGGGGTCACTTGTGTGGGAGCTCCAAAGTTTAGGCACACAGGGGCTCTCCAAATGCGACATCGTGTCCGCTAACAATTTGAATGGAAAATCACCTCAAATTGTTAGCGGACACCATATCGCATTTGGAGAGCCCCTGTGTGCCTAAACATTGGGGTTCCACCACAAGTGACCCCATTTTGGAAACTAGACCCCCCAGGGAACATATCTAGATGCATAGTGAGCACTTTGAACCCCCAGGTGCTTCACATATTGATCCGTACAAATTAAAAAAGAAAATTTGTGTGAAAAAAAAGATTTTTTACCTTATTATGGATCAGTTTGTGAAGCACCTGGGGATTCAAAGTGCTCACTATGCATCTAGATAGGTTCCTTGGGGGGTCTAGTTTCCAAAATGGGGTCACTTGTGGGGGAGCTCCAATGTTTAGGCACACAGGGGCTCTCCATATACAACCTGGTGTTTGCCAACAATTGGAATTCTTAGTGGACACCAGGTCGCATATGGAGAGCCCCTGTGTGCCTAAACATTTGAGCTCCCCCACAAGTGACCCCATTTTGGAAACTAGACCCCCCAGGGAACATATCTAGATGCACAGTGAGCACTTTGAACCCCCATGTGCTTCACAAATTGAGACGCAAAAATGAATAAAGAAACTTTTTGTGAAAAAACATACTAGTCTAGTAGTTACAATTCGCAGCATAGGGGACCCTATACATTTGGGTCTCTCCATGCTGAGGATTCCAGCCCCCTAGCTGCCAAGTTGTACCTGGCTGGCAACCAAAAATACGGCAAAGCTCCATGTCATTTTATTTGTAGAATTTAAAAAAAAAATGACATGGGGCTCTGCCATATTTTTGGTCCAGCCAGGTACAACTTGGCAGCTACGGACTGCCACCAGCCCCCAGCTGCCTCATTGTACCTGGCTGGAACCAAAAATACAGCGAAGCCCTTTTTTAATTTCTAGAACTAATTCTAGAAAAAAAATTACGTGGGGCTCCGCCATATTTTTGGTCCAGCCAGGTACAACTAGGCAGCTGGGGGCTGGAATCCTCAGCATAGAGAGGCCCAAGCGTTTTGGGCCCCCCATGCTGCGAATTGCAGCCTGCAACCGCCCCAGAAAATGGCGCATTCATTGAAGTGCCATTTTCTGGCGCTGTACCCACGCTCTTCCAGTTGCCCTGGTGCCGGTGGCTAACTGGGTAATAAAGGGGTTAATGCCAGCTTTTTATTGGCAGCTGGCACTAAGCCCGAGATTCATAATATAGGGCCAATGTTAGACCCGCCATTAGGAATCTCTAGTACGGTAAATAGTCAATAAATACACACAGAGAAAAATCTTTTTATTTGAAAAAAAAAACACAGACACAATTCGGCCTCCATCTTTATTATGAAAAGATCCGACGTAGTCCACAACGAAGGTCCCACGACGCTCGATCGCTCCAACGTCGTCCATAACGAAGGTCCCACGATCACTTCCTGCAGCTAGATCCTCAGGATCCAGCCGTAGAAAGTGATCTGACAGATCCAGCACAGTGATCCACAATGATCACATAATGGTCACTGTGAATCACTGTGCTGGAGCTGTCAGATCACTTCCTGCAGCTCAGGATCCAGCTGTAGAAAGTGATCTGACAGATCCAGCACAGTGATCCACAGTGATCACATAATGGTCACTGTGGATCACTATGCTGGAGCTGTCAGATCACTTTCTACAGCTGGATCCTCAGGATCTAGCTGTAGAAAGTGATCTGGCAGCTCCAGCATAGAGCTGTCAGATCCGGAGGCGGTGAAGAGGAGGAGGAGGAGCGGGACGCAGTGGAGACAGAGCGGCCGCCGGAGGGGTGAGTGGGAGAGGCGATCGCCGCTCTGGTGATCGGGGGGGCAGGAAGAGGGAAGAGGGGGGGTGACAGGAGAAGTAGGGGGGCACTTAGGAGGAAGCGGGGGCAGACAGGAGGAAGCGGGCAGCAGGAAGAGGAAGCGGGCGGCAGGGACAGGAAGCAGGTGGCAGGAAAAGGAAGCGGGGGGTAAGAAAGATGAAGAGGGGGCAGGAAAGAGAGGTGGGGGACAGGGGGGCAGTTAGAGGATGACAGGGGAGAAGATTGGAGGGTAGGGATAGCAGCGGCAGGCAGGGAAGCATTACAGGCGCGGTGATTTTCACTTTCACTTTTGAGTGCCAATCACCGCGCCTGTAGCCGGGGGGGGTGGAGGTGGGGGCAAATCGACCCCCCCTGGGGTGTTGTAAAACTCCCCATGTACCTGCAGGCCGAGTGACAGGTCAGTGACACCCTCACTCGACCTGCAGGAGCCTGATCATTCCATGGCCCAGGGGGTGGGCCAAGGGTCTGGAAGGGGTTAAGGGTCACCTAAAGTGTATATGATAGACTAGACTTTAACTGAATAAATTTGATATAGGGAAACAAATATCAGGCAGATTTAATTGTAACCTGTAAAATCCTGTTGTTTCCTGGGAGATGAGCAATGCAAAAAACTAAATCAGGCGCCCAAGCTGAACGGCCATGCTGTTACTGTTTTCAGTGTATGGTCCACTTAATTGCAGCTGTATTGATGGTCACAATGTGTCCAATAAGAGAAAAAAGTAAGTTTAAAATTATTTTTACTCAAGTCCCCAATTGAACAATTTCGAGAAAAGTTTGCCTTAAGTCTTTCAAGATCTGTGCGTTTTTGCTCTTACATTTTTTCTTTCCATTCTGTCAAAAGCCATTCTTTATAATTTTGTCAACATAACCACATGAGGGATTGTTTTATGAAGGATAACTTGTACTTTTGAAGGACACTATTCATATTACCATTTAATGTACTAAAAAATGGGAAAAAAAACTCAGATTGGGGTGAAATGGTAAAAACACAGTTCATTGATTGTTTTGCTTTTTTGTAGTTACACTGTTCATTGTAAAAATGATCTGGCAACAGGATTTGCTAGGTCAGTACAATTACAGTGATACCAAACTTATAACTTCACGTAGGTATGAAAATCATGGAATCGATAGACATGTTATTGGTATGAAAATGATGAAAACATGGGTCTACTCCATGGACCCCTATAGTCTTCATTGTAGGTAAACTAATAGCTCAACATTACATTGATTTGATTGTGGCTGTCATAGCTCGGTTTGGGGATTCGATTAGGTGACCTGTTGTTGCAGGTTGGTTCCTCAGTCTGCTGAACTATTTCCTTTTCCTTCCTGTTCAAATGCTGATGGTTTCTATTGTCTTTGTTTTCACTTCTTGGATCTCTCCTCTTCAGATGTTTCTCATTTTCCCATTTTGTTCTGCCCCATCACATTATAGGTTGGGTTAAATATGTTGATTTTCACTGCACTTCTTTGCTGTCTACACCTCTAAGTGGATTTGTGTCTAGGAGTTCTAACTCTTTAGCTTAGGAGTTTATCTTTGTGTAAACACCAGTTGAGTTCCTGCTATGAGTTATTTTGTTGTTTATTTCAAATAAAGGATTTTTCGATGTTTGTGTTTATTTCTTTTGACTTGCAGGTTAGTAATGGGGGTATAATGGGGGTTTCATAGATCTTTACCCAATACTAACCTAGTGCTTGATGGCAGCCGTGATTTTTTGCAAATCCTAGCTGCCCCTTTTATTACACCGATTGCCACCACACCCAGGCTATTGGGATGAGTCGGGTAAAGCACCAGGATTTGGCACATCTAATGGATGCACCAAATCTGTGTCGATTGCGGGCTGCTATTATTAGCCTGAGGAGGCCCCAGTAATCAGGAGCCTCTCCAGATTGGGGTATAAAAATACATGGAACCACCATTTTCAATTATTTATATATTTTTACACTAATAAGTGTATAGTAATCAATTACATATTCTGGAACAGAGGGTGGGGGGTTGATTCTGCCTGAAACCAATCAAAGACACTGTCACAGGGTGGGTGGGGGAAGCAGGGGAAAATGCATAAGGTTTAATGGCAGACCTAGAAGCAGCGATAGCAATGCAGAAACTCTGTTAGTATAATTGTCTAGCTTTAATTCCCAGTTTTAACTGGAAAAGCTTACTGATTGGGTTCAGCCAGTCGGATAAAGCTTGTTGACATGCTGTAGCACAGCCAAACAGGAACATGGACTTCCGTGTAGGCTTTGCCCATCACTACCTTTGAGGAAAGGAAACATTGATTGGAGGGGGCCAAACATAGGCTGAATGTTTTTACCATTCATAAGAACCTGTTGTATATTGACACTGCCACATGCTTAAACACTTTTTTTTGCTCAGTTTGATTACTTTCTTACTTATCTCCCTGCATCTAATGGTACCTTCACACGCCGCAATAATGCCTGGTGATATGAGGCAATCTAACGTGCGCCTGCACGTTTTTCGTGTTCGCCTCAGATCGCCGATGGTGGCATCACACGCCACAATTGCGCCCTGAAAGTAAGGCGATATGTCGCTCCGGAAAATGCCTCACGTACAGCTGAACCAATCCTGCCTAATCCCATCCCCGGTTCACACGCCGCAATCTCAAAGGCAATGTGGACATACATGTTTAGCGCGGCAAAGAGTTAGGCGTGCTGCAGTAGTTTTACACTGCGCCTCATATGCGCTCATTGGACAACGCAACAGCGTTACAATTGGTCAGCCTGCTCTGGTAGGCTGGCTAATACATGACGCCATTGCCATGACAGGCGAGAGGCGATTTATCGCCACGAAATTCCCCAATCACACGCCGCAACTGTGAGGCAATTTCACGGCATATCGCCTTTAGGATTGCCAGGCGAGATTGCAGTGTGTGAAGGTACCATTAGGGTGGTTTCACACTAGCGTTTGTGTCTGCATGCAGAGGGAATGCAGACGCAAACGCTGCCATACTGATGTGAGCGCAGCAGAGATTCTCCACATGCGTTCACACAGTATGGTGCCCAGCCAGCCAATCGGCTGTTCACGGCAGCCAGGAGGAAGAGATCTCCTCCACCCGGCGGCCGCCGCTGAATTCCCGATGGTGTCGGAGCAGGAGATTTGAAGAGACAGCTGATCTGACATCTGTTTAAATTTAAACAGCTGTCAGATCAGCTGTTTCTTCAAATCTCGTCACAGCCGGGAGATTAGCAACGCCCGTCCCCGGGAGATCAGCGGCTGCTCCAGCTGATCTCCCAGTGGCCGCCGCTGATCTCCTGGGAAAGATTTCAATGTGATCTGCAGCGTTCTCCTGCGCTGTCATGCAGAGGACACTACGGATCCATTGAGATCCATGCATTTTTTGTGCACTTGCGGTCACTTGCTGATAAAACAAGCGCCTGCGGATGCACAAAAATGCAACTTGGTGCGTTTGGAGGGTGGAGGAGGGCGCATAAATTATGCGCATCCAAACGCAACCATGACTGAATGCAGCCAAACACACTATGCAGTATGTTAAATATAGTAATGCAGTGCGCATACGTTTGGCTGCGCTCGGTACGCTGCGTTCAAATACGCAAATGTGAAACCAGCCTAAGAATGTCAAGGTTGACGCTTTGTCTCAGAGTTGAGGGACAAAACTCCAGTCAAGATTCTTAGAGAGGAGGTGGTGGTTGGTGCTCTGGGGTCATTTAGTCAAATATAGTCAAATTTATGAAGTTTACACCTAAATTTGAAGGTCGTTAAAATTATTAAAACTTTAAATACTCCAAGCACCTTCCATTGGGGAGTGGGTGGAGAAAGTCCATCAGATATCTCGTATGTCAGAGCTCTCTAGCTGGGAACCACACGCATTGGGACTAGTGATGAGCGAGTACTAAAATGCTCGGGTGCTCGAAGCTCGGGCCGAGCATCCCGAGATACTCGTGTACTCGGCCCGAGTACCGAGCCCAATGTTATCCTATGGGAGACCCGAGTATTTTTATGAAATGACTGCCGGCAGCATGTAGAAACCCTAAAAATGTCACAAAAGTCTCAGAAGAGTGCTCAAATGACATGGCAACACCATGGGGAAGACCCCTGGAAGAATTTCTCACTCAAAAGTCACAGCTGTGAACAATGTTGTCCGAGTTTCACGCCAATTTTACGGACTCAACAGAAAACCTTCCAAAATGACACCAAAATGAATATTCAGGGTGGAAATGTTAAGGGCACATACCCAATAGTGAGATACAGCTGGTGTATGTTACTTTTTGTGATTACATGAAAGATTTTACGTGAAAACATTGTGCGGCATTCCGATGTCCCTGAGAAGAGATGTACATGAAGGCCTCTTGACATAATGTGCCCATTTTGAGGAACTGGGTCTGTCATGAATAGATAATATTGCTCATGATTTTAAGGTATTGGACAGTCAACACCAGCTGTCGACAGAATCTTACCATCCAGGAGAGGGGCCTCCTCCAAGAAACTAAGTACCAAGCGTGACTAGGTCTGAACCTTCTTTTTATCCCTTTTATTTTTCATAACTGTTTATTCATACATGTAATATTGTCTCTGATGTAATATCTTGTAACTCTTTTATATATATAATCACTGCCATATTTCGGAGTAAACTATTTTAATTTACTAGTTTCGATCTCCTTGTCCTATGAACGATTTCTCATGACTCCCTGCTCTTTTTACGCTATCGCACAGGTTACCGACCACCTGAAAGAGATCGGTGGTGGCAGAATACCGTTTTTGTATTTATGTGATATTGTGGCCTGAGGGCGACTGGATCGAGGTATATATACGTTCCTGGCAGGAACTGGTGGTATATATACATCCTGTCACATCACGTGCCGCAATAGACAACATAAATTAGGGCAGCTGGGCACCTTTCTTATCCTCTGGCAGTACCGGATTTGGCCAGAAGGCTAAGGGGGCGCCAGAGAGCTGCAGGTCCTGACTAAGCTAATCGTGACAATTGGTGGCAGAGCGGTGGGATCATAGGACATTAGTGATCTGGTTTGAGCAATCATTCCTCTCACTAAAAACTTGCACAGTTCTTACAAGAACTCTGCACAAAAGTTTTGAAGATCGAACTCAGTGGTTATTAGATCTGAGACAATACTGTGTGTGTAGCAGTTACCCCTCCCCCCTCTTTGTTTTTTCTATTCTATCTTTTGATTTGGAATCATGGCCACAGCAGTGAAAAGCTGGTATAAAGACTATAACAAGGAGGCTCTCGCCTGCCTGTGCAAATACAGGAATATAGACCCCACCGGCAGAACCAAGAAGCAGATGGAGCAGATACTGCTGCAATTGGATGTGGAGGAAGCCCGTCACCAGAGCCCAGTGAATGGAGAGGCCAGCCAAAGCCATGTCAGTGCTGAGGCACAGCGTCAGGCTGCAGAGGTCAGTCAGAGCATGGACGGTGTTGCTGCTGAGCCCTTACCTGTGGATGTAAGCCAAGTCCTAGAAGGTGTTCCTGCAGAGGTCCAACCTGTAGACGCACGCCGCGTCAGCGACCAGGTCAGCATGGACCCCTATCTGCAACTGGCCTTACAGCAATATCCCGCTGAGGATTCCCAAGGACGCCTGCAGCTCATTCAGCAATACCAGGAGGCTGAGAGAGCCGAGCGGCGAGCCGAGCGAGAGGCTGCAGAGCGACGGGCTGAGGCCCAAGCGCAGAGAGAGCACGACCTGCGGATGGCCCAGCTGGAAAGGCAGTCATCTACCCCATTGAACTCTGAATCAACCAGTTCAACCACCTTCAAGCCAAATCCAAAGCATTTCCCTGTGCTGGATGACAACGGTGACCTGGACATTTTCCTGAGGGGGTTTGAGAAGGCTTGCCTAAAGTACCAGCTGCCGAATGACCAGTATGCCCCGTACCTCATTGCAGCGTTGAGAGACAAAGCGCTAGCGGCTTTTGTGGCTCTTCCTCGAGAGCTAGATGGGAACTATGAGGCCATCAAGAAGGCTCTAATCCAGAGGTTCCAGCTGACCCCGGAGGTGTACCGCAGAAAGTTCCGGAAACTCCAGCGTGGACCACACGACAGCTACAGTGATGTGGTCCACGGGCTCAGAACCAACTTCGAGCAGTGGATCCAAGGACTGGAAGTGACCACCTTGGACCAGCTAAAGGATCTGATGGTGAAAGACCAGTTCCTGCATCTTTGCCCCACTGAGGTCCGACAGTTCGTGATGGATCGGGAGCCACCAGATGCGAACAAAGCAGCGCAGATTGCAGACACCTACGAGGCCAACCGGAGACCAGAGGGACGAAGGCCGACCATCACCAACGGGAAAGGGGGTAAGCCGATGACCACCATCCCTGCCCCTGCCAGCCGGCCTCCCGGAGGTCCTGTCCCCGCTGCCAGCACTTGGCTGACAGCTGATGCACGTAAGTGCTTTACCTGTGGACAACCGGGACATGTGAGTGCCACGTGTCTGGAGAGGCAGAAGAGGAGCCCCTCATCTGAGGCCCCAGGGCCTAATGCTGCTATTTATTTGGTGGGTGGTACGGGTGGAAGTTCCAGGGAGAACTTGCAGTCGGTCACGGCGGGTAACACAATCACTGTGGGGCTCAGGGACTCTGGCGCAGAACGAACTCTCATCCGCCCCGAATACTTGTATCCCCATGAACTTATCCCTGGAAAGACACTGACTGTCACCGGTATCGGGGGTGAGCGCCGATATTTGCCCATGGCCCGAGTTTATCTGGACTGGGGTGTGGGAAGAGGGTGGAGGGAGGTTGGGGTAACCAAGAATCTCCCCGCCAATGTGCTATTGGGAATAGATTTGGGGCGGTTAGTTGCCCATTATGTTCCTGATAACCCCCCCAGGTCTGATATATCGGGAATTGTCAATGTTAATAATGGGAAAGGTAAAGTCCCTGTGAAGAAGGTGAAGGGTAATGTCAATGTTGATGGTGTGCCAAGAAATGTCCATGTTGAAAATGGGAATGGTAATAATGTTGATGATGATGTGGATGATGATGTTGATGACAATGTTGATGCAGAACAGGGAAATATCAATGTGTTGCCTGTTAATAAAGTGAATCCTGATGTTTGAGAACTCAGTGATATCACACTGCAGGTTGCTATTACTGAGGATCCCATGAAGGTAGCAGGAATCAGCACTATGGGAGATGGAGGCAGGCATTTCAACCCCAAGAGCGGTGGTTGTGTGCTACCTGCCATGGTCACGACGGACTGTGACATGGCGGGTGCTAGCTGCTCCATGACAAGTGCGGATCAGGAGGCCTCACAGCGTGATGGACCTCGTGGTGGAGGAGAACTCAGTGATGTCACGCCACGAGCTGGCATCACCGAGGGTGTCCTCCACGGTGCAACATTGGTTGCTAAGGTAGATGGTGGCAGACATGAGGACCCTGGGGAACATGGCCTCATGCAGCGTGCCAGTGTCACGATGGACTGTGACACGGACGTGGGTAGCTGCCCCATGGTAAGTGCTGGTCCTGAGGCATCACATCGTGATGGGCCTCAGGGTGGAGGAGGACTTAGCCATGCCACGCCACGAGCTGGCATCGCTGAGGGTCCCCTCCAGGTAGTAGACCTCGTTGCTAAGGGAGATGGAGGCGGGCATGGTAACCCCAAGAGCGGTGGTTACGTGCCACCTGCCAGTGTTACAACAGCTGTGACATGGCGGGTGCGAGCTGCTCCATCCTTAGCAGGGATCCCGAGGGATCGCCAGAAGAGGGAAAAGTGCTTTCACCAACTGGGCACGAGGATGGGAACGCAGAGCCCATAATCTGTCCGGCTGGCGGGAAAGCTGGGTTCACTACCTGCCAGGGTGATGGAGGAGCAGCCTCCATATCCTGTCAGAGTAGCGAAAGACCACCCTCCACAGTCGGCCTAGACGATGGGGAGATCGGGCCCATTGTTTATCCGACTGATTGGAAAACTGGCCTCCCTGCCGTTCAGACCATGGGAAAGAGGTACCCCTGGCTTGTCCAGATGGGAGAATGGTACGCTTGGTCTGCCAGGGAGATGGAAGAGCAAACCTCCTCTCCTGTCAGAAAGGCGAAATGGCAGTCCCAACAGCCTGTCAAGTTAAGGGGCAGTCCCAGTCCCCGCCTTGTCAGGGTGATGGGAAAGCTGGGTGGCTGGCCAGCCAGGCAACTGAGAGAGTGGCGTTATTTCCCGGGGAGAGGGCCTTCCGAGGTGCTCTCGCCCGCAGATTGAGTACTGGGAATGCAGACACCGCACTGCATTCTGGGTCCTCAACCTGTAGAGAAATAACCAGACCACCAGCCGACCCAGAACAGGTCCAAGATTTGTTCCTGTGAGGTCGGGGCTTCCGCTCCCCTTCTGGCTACCTCTAGCCAGGGATTCAGACTGTCTCACCAGCAGAAGACAGTCCTGAGGTGCTGGAAGGCCCCGCAGAGACCTCTGTCTCTGAACCAGAACCAAAGAAGGTCCTCTGGGATCCAGGTAGAAGGAGAGAACCCCAATTGACGCATGGCAGACAGCTCAGAGATCTCTCTTCCATAGCGTCATCGAAAAGGGGGAGGTGTCATGAATAGATAATATTGCTCATGATTTTAAGGTATTGGAGAGTCAGGCAAATCTGACTCCCTCCTCCCTCCTCCCTCCTCCCTTTTAGCTGGTTTGTAAGTAGTTTACAGAGAAACACTGCCTGCCTCCCCCAACCAAACTATTTACGATGGGTCGTAAACCACTTTCAGGAGAGCCAGAGCTGGACACCAGTCCAAACCAGTTTTGTTTCTACCAAAGAAACCAAGTCCTTTGTCTAAAATTCACAGTGGTTTCAATATCGAATTTAAGACGACCCGATCATACCACAAACACATAATGCATATTTTTAGATTACTTACCGTGTTGTGTATTCAATTATGTATTTTGTACAGTTGTACAACGTTCAGGAACCTGAGAAGGGATTGCTGCCATTGTAAATATGACAATCAAGTCATATTTGGTATCAAACTTCTCAGAGTCACCTGACCTGAAATATGAGTTATAAATCATAATTGTGAGACTGCCCCACCCACAGATATGAAGGATGGGGACTTATGAAGCATTGTGAAAGAGGAGGGGTTAGTGGACAAGCCCACAGGGAGGTGGTCACTCCAAGCGGTGGGGGCCACACACTCCCCCCAGTTTAATAAAAGCAAATAGGACATTTTTGGGTCATTCTGCTCTCGAGGTCTGACAGTCAACACCAGCTGTCGACAGAATCTTACCATCCAGGAGAGGGGCCTCCTCCAAGAAACTAAGTACCAAGCGTGACTAGGTCTGAACCTTCTTTTTATCCCTTTTATTTTTCATAACTGTTTATTCATACATGTAATATTGTCTCTGATGTAATATCTTGTAACTCTTTTATATATATAATCACTGCCATATTTCGGAGTAAACTATTTTAATTTACTAGTTTCGATCTCCTTGTCCTATGAACGATTTCTCATGACCTCCCTGCTCTTTTTACGCTATCGCACAGGTTACCGATCCACCTGAAAGAGATCGGTGGTGGCAGAATACCGTTTTTGTATTTATGTGATATTGTGGCCTGAGGGTGACTGGATCGAGGTATATATACGTTCCTGGCAGGAACTGGTGGTATATATACATCCTGTCACATCACGTGCCGCAATAGACAACATAAATTAGGGCAGCTGGGCACCTTTCTTATCCTCTGGCAGTACCGGATTTGGCCAGAAGGCTAAGGGGGCGCCAGAGAGCTGCAGGTCCTGACTAAGCTAATCGTGACAGGGTCTATTGTAGTATTTTTTTTCTTTGCCAGGGCAGTCTAAAATTGGGAGGTTCACCAATGCCCCTGGATAGAGACGTGCATGAGGGCCTGTAAACCTGAAGTGTCCATTGTAAGGAAGTGGGTGTATTGTAGTATAGCCCTTTGACAGGGCAGCCAAAAATTGGGAGGCTCCATATTGTCCCTGGATAGAGACGTGCAGGAGGGCCTGTAAACCTGAAGTGGGTGTATTGTAGTATAGCCCTTTGACCAGGGCAGCCAAAAATTGGGAGGCTCCACATTGTCCCTGGATAGAGATGTGCAGGAGGGCCTGTAAAAACCTGAAGTGGGTGTATTGTAGTATAGCCCTTTGTCAGGGCAGCCAAAAATTGGGAGGCTCCACATTGTCCCAGGATAGAGACGTGCAGGAGGGCCTGTAAACCTGAAGTGTGTGTATTTTAGTATAGCCCTTTGGCAGGGCAGCCAAAAATTGGGAGGTTCAACAATGACCCATGCATACAGACATGCAGTAGGGCCTGTAAACCTCAAGTGGGTGTATTGTAGTATAGCCCTTTGGCAGGGCAGCCAAAAATTGGAAGGTTCAACAATGACCCATGCATACAGACATGCAGTAGGGCCTGTAAACCTCAAGTGGGTGTATTGTAGTATAGTCCTTTGGCAGGGCAGCCAAAAATTGGAAGGTTCAACAATGACCCATGCATACAGACATGCAGTAGGGCCTGTAAACCTCAAGTGGGTGTATTGTAGTATAGCCCTTTGGCAGGGCAGCCAAAAATTGGGAGGTTCAACAATGACCCATGCATACAGACATGCAGTAGGGCCTGTAAACCTCAAGTGGGTGTATTGTAGTATAGCCCTTTGGCAGGGCAGCCAAAAATTTGAGGCTCCACATTGTCCCAGGATAGAGACGTGCAGGAGGGCCTGTAAACCTCAAGTGGGTGTATTTTAGTATAGCCCTTTGGCAGGGCAGCCAAAAATTGGGAGGTTCAACAATGACCCATGCATACAGACATGCAGTAGGGCCTGTAAACCTCAAGTGGGTGTATTGTAGTATAGCCCTTTGGCAGGGCAGCCAAAAATTGGGAGGCTCCACATTGTCCCAGGATAGAGACGTGCAGGAGGGCCTGTAAACCTCAAGTGGGTGTATTTTAGTATAGCCCTTTGGCAGGGCAGCCAAAAATTGGGAGGTTCAACAATGACCCATGCATACAGACATGCAGTAGGGCCTGTAAACCTCAAGTGGGTGTATTGTAGTATAGCCCTTTGGCAGGGCAGCCAAAAATTGGGAGGTTCAACAATGACCCATGCATACAGACATGCAGTAGGGCCTCAAAACATTTTTCCCAATGAAAAGGAGCGGGTCTCCTGTCATTGTAATGCCCATTCTAAAAGAATGGTCGAAAAAAATTTACCACTGCGGGTATACCTGAAACAACAGCCTAACTATTGTAACGGTCATCATGGTGGCACATGAGGAGAAGGAGGAGCAGTCCAGCGATTAGCCAAAGTCCAGAAGTGTGTACCCATGGGTGAGTGGAGGTACATGGCAAATTCCCATAACAAAACTTAAATTCAGTTGTCATTTGCTGGTGGTGTGGTGAAATCTGGCCCAATCCAACCCTTGTTCATCTTGATCAGAGTCAGCCTGTCAGCATTTTCAGTTGACAGGCGGGTGCGTTTATCAGTAATGATTCCACCTGCGGCACTGAAAACACGCTCTGACAAAACGCTAGCGGCAGGGCAGGCCAGGACTTCCAAGGCATAGAGAGCCAATTCATGCCACGTGTCCAGCTTGGAGACCCAATAATTGTAAGGCACAGAGGAATCTCGCAGTACAGTTGTTCGATCTGCAAGGTACTCTTTCAGCATCTGGCCAAACTTAGCATTTCTTGTGGCACTACCCCGCACCTCAGGGGCTGTGGTACGTGAGGGGCTGAGAAAACTGTCCCACATCGTAAAGACTGTTCCCCTACCTCTGGCGGATTGGACTTGTGCCCCTCTCGGCCGTACGCCTTGGTTGTCCACCGATTCCTGACCTATGCCGCTAGCGTTTTGTGAGGGGAATGATTTGCCTACTTCCGTAACTATGGCCTTCTGGAACTGCTGCATTTTGGCTGATCTCTCCGCCTCAGGAATGAGAGACAAAGTTCTCCTTGTAGCGTGGGTCTAATAGTGTTGCCAACCAGTACTGATTGTCGGCCAAGATGTTCTGAACGCGAGGGTCACGAGCCAGGCAGCTTACCATAAAGTCAGCCATGTGCGCCAGACTCTTAACAGCCATCACTTCAGTATCCAGACCAACACGATGACTGAACATGCTGTCTCCTCCTCCTCCCTCCTCCTCATCTCCCCTGTCCTCTGGCCAGCCACGCTGAATCGAGGGTATTACTGGTGTGCATGTCATATCCTCAATTTGGCCAGAGAGTTGCTCCATGTCTTCATCCTCCTCCTCCTCATCATAGTCCTCCACTGCACGTTGTGATGAGATGAGGCTGGGCTGTGTGTTTTCACCCACACCCACTACTGTTTCTTGCTCCAAGTCATCGCGCTCGGCCTGCAATGCATCCTCTTTGTTTTTCAGCAGAGACCGTTTTAGAAGGCAGAGTAGTGGTATGGTGATGCTAATAATAGCATCATCGCCGCTCACCATCTTGGTGGAGTCCTCAAAGCTTTGGAGGACGGTACATAGGTCGGACATCCATCTCCACTCCTCAGGTGTTATGTGTGGAGTTTGACCCATTTCAAAATGGCTTAGGTGATGCAGGTAGTCCACAACTGCCCTCTTCTGCTCACATATGCTGACCAACATGTGCAGAGTTGAATTCCAACGCGTGGGGACATCACACACTAGTCTGTGGGCCGGAAGACGCAAACGGCGCTGAAAGCCAGCAAGGCCGGCTGAAGCAGCAGGTGACTTGCGAAAATGTGCAGACAGACGGCGAAATTTTACCAGCAGTTCAGACAGCTCTGGGTATGACTTTAGAAACCTCTGAACCACCAGGTTGAGCACATGGGCCACGCATGGAACATGCGTCAGCTGGCCTCGCCTCTAAGCTGCCACCAGGTTCCGGCCATTGTCACACACGACCTTTCCTGGCTTTAGGTTCAGAGGTGTGAGCCAGTGATCTGCCTGCTGTTTCAGAGCTGTCCACACCTCTTCTGCATTGTGGGGTTTGTCACCTATGCAGACTAGCTTCAGCACAGCCTGTTGCCGATTCGCAGAGGCAGTGCTGCAGTGCTTCCAATTTGGGACTGGTGTGGAGGGTACAGTGGATGAGGATGCACAGGAGGAGGAGGCTGAGGAGCATGACATTCCGGAGCTGTAGAGTGTCGGTGAAACCCTGACAGAGGTAGGGCCTGCTATCCTTGGTGTAGGAAGGACGTGTTCCGTCCCTCGCTCAGACTGGGTCCCAGCCTCCACAATATTAACCCAGTGTTTTGTCAAGGAGATGTAGCGGCCTTGCCCACAAGCACTTGTCCACGTGTCTGTGGTTAGGTGGACTTTGGCTGAAACAGCGTTGTTCAGGGCACATGTGATGCTGTTGGACACGTGGTTATGCAATGCGGGGACGGCACATCTGGAGAAATAGTGGCTGCTGGGGACCGAGTAACGTGGGACAGCAGCCGCCATCAGGTCGTGGAATGCTTCCGTCTCCACCAGCCGGAAAGGCAACATTTCTAGCGCTATGAGTCGCGAAATGTGAGAATTCAGGACTGTGGCATGTGGGGCGTTGGCAGCGTATTTGCGCCTGCGTTCAAATGTTTGCTGAATGGATAATTGAACGCTGCGCTGAGACAAGGACGTGCTTGATGGTGGTGTTATTTGTGCGTGGGCAACTTCAGGTGCAGGGCCAGAGGCTTGTTCGCGGCCAGCATGGACAGGGGATTGGCTCGCACGCACAACACGCGAAGACTTAGCAGTGACATCAGCAAGCACCGCTCCTCGACTCTGTTGTACTTCCCACAAAGTCGGGTGCTTGGCTGACATGTGCCTGATCATGCTGGTGGTGGTCAGGCTGCTAGTTTTCGTACCCCTGCTGATACTGGCATGGCAGGTATTGCAAATGGCCTTTGTAGAGTCATCTGGAGCCAACTTAAAAAACTCCCAGACTCGGGAAGACCCTACATTTGCACAGGCACTTTGAGACGTGTTGTTGTTACGGGGAACGTTGCCTGCCTTCTGCCTGCGGACACGACCCTGCTTTGTACTGCCTGTTGGGATGCTACACCTCCCTCCCCCTGTGCACTGCTGGCCTCGCTCTGCATATCCTCCTGCCATGTTGGGTCAGCTACTGGATCATCCACCACGTCGTCTTCCTCGTCCGCACCCTGATCCTCCTCCTGACTTCCTGGCAATTGTGTCTCATCATCGTCCACACCTTGTTGAGACACGTTGCCAACGTTCCGTTCGTGAGAACGTGGCTGCTCAAATATTTGGGCATCTGTACTTACCATCTCCTCATCACCCACTTCAACAGGAGCTGGCGAGAGGCCAGATTCTGCGAATGGATACGTGAACAGCTCTTCCGAGTGTCCTAGTGTGGGATCAGTAATGTCCGTGGACGTGTACTCGGCCTGGTGATAGGAAGGAGGATCAGGTTGGGAAATGTGCGGTGCAGTATCACGGCTACTGACACTTGACCGTGTGGAAGACAGGGTGTTTGTGGAGGTGCCCATCTGACTTGAAGAATTATCCGCTATCCAAGTAACAACCTGTTGACACTGGTCTTGGTTCAAGAGCGGTGTACTGCTGCGGGCCCCAAGAATTTGGGACAGGACGTGCAAGCGAGTAGATGTGCCACTTTGTTGTTGCGAAATTAGTGCTTGCACACGACCTCGGCCTCTGCCTGCACCACCATCACGTCCACTTCCTTGTTCCTTGCCAACGCCCATGCCAACGCCCTTGCGCATTTTGCCTGTATACAGCGACAACAGTCTAGTGACTGTTCAGGTCACAGGAGAGTATAATTTTAGTACCTAACCTGTATCAAGGTAGTAAGTACAACAGTCTGGTGACTGTTCAGATCACAGGAGATTAGGATTTTAATCCCTAACCTGTATCAAGGTAGCAAGTACAACAGTCTGGTGACTGTTCAGATCACAGGAGATTAGGATTTTAATCCCTAACCTGTATCAAGGTAGCAAGTACAACAGTCTGGTGACTGTAATGGTCACAGGAGAGTAGGATTTTAGTCCCTAACCTGTATCAAGGTAGTAAGTACAACAGTCTGGTGACTGTAATGGTCACAGGAGATTAGGATTTTAGTCCCTAACCTGTATCAAGGTAGTAAGTACAACAGTCTGGTGACTGTAATGGTCACAGGAGAGTACGATTTTAGTCCCTAACCTGTATCAAGGTAGTAAGTACAACAGTCTGGTAACTGTTCAGATCACAGGAGAGTAGTATTTTAGTCCCTAACCTGTATCAAGGTAGCAAGTACAACAGTCTGGTGACTGTTCAGATCACAGGAGATTAGGATTTTAATCCCTAACCTGTATCAAGGTAGCAAGTACAACAGTCTGGTGACTGTAATGGTCACAGGAGAGTAGGATTTTAGTCCCTAACCTGTATCAAGGTAGTAAGTACAACAGTCTGGTGACTGTAATGGTCACAGGAGATTAGGATTTTAGTCCCTAACCTGTATCAAGGTAGTAAGTACAACAGTCTGGTGACTGTAATGGTCACAGGAGAGTAGGATTTTAGTCCCTAACCTGTATCAAGGTAGTAAGTACAACAGTCTGGTAACTGTTCAGATCACAGGAGAGTAGTATTTTAGTCCCTAACCTGTATCAAGGTAGTAAGTACAACAGTCTGGTGACTGTAATGGTCACAGGAGGGAAGGATTTTAGTCCCTAACCTGTATCAAGGTAGTAAGTACAACAGTCTGGTGACTGTAATGGTCACAGGAGATTAGGATTTTAGTCCCTAACCTGTATCAAGGTAGTAAGTACAACAGTCTGGTGACTGTAATGGTCACAGGAGAGAAGGACTTTAGTCCCTAACCTGTATCAAGGTAGTAAGTACAACAGTCTGGTGACTGTAATGGTCACAGGAGATTAGGATTTTAGTCCCTAACCTGTATCAAGGTAGTAGGTACAACAGTCTGGTGACTATAATGGTCACAGGAGAGAAGGATTTTAGTCCGTAACCTGTATCAAGGTAGTAAGTGCAACAGTCTGGTGACTGTAATGGTCACAGGAGATTAGGATTTTAGTCCCTAACCTGTATCAAGGTAGTAAGTACAACAGTCTGGTGACTGTAATGGTCACAGGAGAATGGACTTTAGTCCCTAACCTGTATCAAGGTAGTAAGTACAACAGTCTGGTGACTGTAATGGTCACAGGAGATTAGGATTTTAGTCCCTACCTGTATCAAGGTAGTAAGGTACAACAGTCTGGTGACTATAATGGTCACAGGAGATAGGATTTTAGTCCGTAACCTGTATCAAGGTAGTAAGTGCAACAGTCTGGTGACTGTAATGGTCACAGGAGATTAGGATTTTAGTCCCTAACCTGTATCAAGGTAGTAAGTACAACAGTCTGGTGACTGTAATGGTCACAGGAGATTGGATTTTAGTCCCTAACCTGTATCAAGGTAGTAAGTACTACAGTCTGGTGACTGTAATGGTCACAGGAGATTAGGATTTTAGTCCCTAACCTGTATCAAGGTAGTAAGTACTCAAGTCTGGTAACTGTTCAGTCACAGGAGATTAGGATTTTAGTCCCTAACCTGTATCAAGGTAGTAAGTACAACAGTCTGGTGACTGTAATGGTCACAGGAGATTAGGATTTTAGTCCCTAACCTGTATCAAGGTAGTAAGTACAACAGTCTGGTGACTGTAATGGTCACAGGAGATTAGGAATTTTAGTCCCTAACCTGTATCAAGATAGTAAGTACAACAGTCTGGTGACTGTAATGGTCACAGGAGAGATGGATTTTAGTCCCTAACCTGTATCAAGGTAGTAAGTACAACAGTCTGGTGACTGTAATGGTCACAGGAGATTAGGATTTTAGTCCCTAACCTGTATCAAGGTAGTAAGTACACCAGTCTGGTAACTGTTGTCAAACAGGAGATTGGGATTTTAGTCCCTAACCTGTATCAAGGTAGTAAGTACAACAGTCTGGTAACTGTAATGGTCACAGGAGATAGGATTTTAGTCCCTAACCTGTATCAAGGTAGTAAGTACAACAGTCTGGTGACTGTAATGGTCACAGGAGATTAGGATTTTAGTCCCTAACCTGTATCAAGGTAGTAAGTACAACAGTCTGGTGACTGTAATGGTCACAGGAGATTAGGATTTTAGTCCCTAACCTGTATAAAGTAGTAAGTACAACAGTCTGGTGACTGTAATGGTCACAGGAGATTAGTATTTTAGTCCCTAACCTGTATCAAGGTAGTAAGTACAACAGTCTGGTGACTGTAATGGTCACAGGAGAGAAGGATTTTAGTCCCTAACCTGTATCAAGGTAGTAAGTACAACAGTCTGGGGACTGTAATGGTCACAGGAGATTAGGATTTTAGTCCCTAACCTGTATCAAGGTATTAAGTACAACAGTCTGGTGACTGTAATGGTCACAGAGAGAAGGATTTTAGTCCCTAACCTCTATCAAGGTAGTAAGTTCAACAGTCTGGTGACTGTAATGGTCACCGGAGATTAGGATTTTAGTCCCTAACCTGTATCAAGGTAGTAAGTAAAACAACGTCTGGTGACTGTTATGGTCACAGAAAAGCTTGGATTCCGATCTGTATCACCCTGCCTATATCCTCCTAGATTAGTCCTGAGAAGGACTGTTGTGGTCAGCAGCAGTTTGCAGCCCTCCTCCGGATCTAACTATGAGGGCCGCAAATCTGTCCCTAAGCAGCAGCAGACACTCTCCCTACACTCACTGTCTGGATGGCTGTGTGCAGAGCACAGCGCGGCCGGGTCTTATAAAGGCTCGGTCACGCTGTGCAGGCCGGCCAATCACTGCAATGCCACAACTAACAGGGCTGTGGCATTGCAGTGGTCTGCCAGCCAATCCCTGCATGTGGGCTGGCTCTCAAAAGAGTGCCAACATGCAGGGATGAGGACCCGAACGAGCACGAGTTCGCGAGTTATCGCCAAGAGATTTCAGTGATACTCGTGCAAGTACCGAGCAGCGCAGAGCATACTCGCTCATCACTAATTGGGACCTATTTAACCATTTGGGCTCCATGAAGAAACAAATTTACCTCAACAACCCTGACACAATATAAGCTTAATTTGCAGCAACTACCACTATAACTATGACCTAATGACTCTATTTGCTCCTTACTTAACTAATATGTTACTGTACTTTCTGTCTCTAATTTGTATGTTTTTATACTCAATTACATCGGCTTGCTTCAAGGTGATATGCTCTCTCAACCAGCTCTGTTTGTTTGGTACCGACTTTACTGTTATGTGTTACACCAATTTGGCTTGTTTTCTATGGTAAACCTGATCATATCCTAGTACCCTCCCCCTTCCCTTACCCCAAGTTATTATAACTCTGTCCTTACCCAACCCCCATCCTGCATCCGTATCTACTTTATTATGGTTGTACTTATGTCATGTGACTTGATGTACCTTTTTTGCACAACCTGTGCAAATTAAAAAAAAAAATAAAAAACCTTTGATGGTTAAGTTGCATCCTATTGCTTGGAGAATTAATAATTGTTTCCATTCTTCCCTTTTAAATAAAAATCTGAGGGAACACCTGGTCCTCAAGACATAATTGAAGTAGATTTGGAAGGTATAGGGAGTATGGAGTAGAGTGAATTTTTGGTTTCAGGTGGGTCAAGTGCCATCTGAAATATCTTGTTAAGGGAAAGGCCATGTTCCTGAAGATAACTCCTGGGTTTATTCAGAAAATTTTCATGCTGATTGCCTAGTAAGGGAGTTCTGTCAGCAACATCAGAGACTTTTGGGTGTCCAATGGCCCCTTGTAGAAGAGAGGGTACTATTATGCCACAGTTTGGGGATTCAATCCAGTGACATGTTGTTGCAGGCCAGTTCCTTTGTCTGTTGGGCTATTGCCTTTTCTTCCCTATCCAAATGCTGATGGTTCCTATTGTCTTTGTTTTCACTTCTTGGTTATCTCCTCTCAAGGTGTTTCTCAATTTCCCATTTTGATCTGCTCTATCCCATTCTGGGTTGGGTTATATAATGTTCACCTTTCACTGCACTTCATTGGTTATAGCGCTAGGTGAACTAGTGTCTACAAATACCAGCCCTTCAGCTTAGGGGTTTACCTTTGGATAAATAGTAGTTGTGTTCAATAGATGTTGGACTTTAATTACTTTAATTTTGTTACATGACTGACAAAAAGAAGATCAGTTCTTACCAGAAGCTGTGCAAATAGCAGAAGTTAATCTCTTTCCAGAAATTACAGAAAAGGCGATCACTGAGCCAACAGGAAATTGCCACTAGCCACAGGCAAAATGACACGTAGCTCAGATTAATAATGTCACGATCACTACACCTGAGGATAAAATTGAAAGAGATTCATTTGGCCAAATTTCAGTCTTAATATACCTGATAAGATGTGAGTAGAAGATGGGGCTGCACAGTGGCTCAGTGTATAGTACTGTAGTCTTGCAGCACTCAGGCCTTGGGTTCAAATCTCACCAAAAACAACATCTTCAAGGAGCATACCTCTTCCCATGTTTGCATAGTCTTTCTTGTCCCAAACACCAAAGACAGATTGATGGGATATTTATATTATGAGCCCCAATGGGGACCATTAGTGCTATATGAGTGAATAAATATTATTATAGTCAAGAATTGCATTGTTGAATTAGAACTACAGTATAATTGGGTAGTAAAGTGGGACTGGATAAAATATAAGGTGCCCGTTTCTTAGGCATTTCATGTTTTATTGCATAATAAAAAAAGTTTTGGGCTTAATACTTAAAATGTACTTGTTATTTAACAAAAATATTTCCCATTTTAATTGAGGAGTGTCTGGGTGCTGATGCCCAGACCAATCTGTAAAAAAAATGGGCAGAATTACTTTGCCATGTTTCTGTTTGCTCGTGCTCTCCTAAAGCAGTGTATGTAGAAAAATTGCTTATGCTGATCAGACATAAAAGGGCAAAGCACTTACCTAGGTGCACTGTGCTATGCTATTAATCTTAGCAATAGCTAGGAGCTTCAGAATACACAACAATCAAAAATTCTGACATGTCAAGTGTTTTACAAAATAACTGACTCTTTTGGATAACTCAGCAGATATTCCTTCTGAAACTATAAACTTGCAAAACTTGAAGAACAGGAACCCAAGAAGTCAAATAAGACAAAGTAACGTCATGGGTACGACTCTAAACATAACATCTGAAAGAAGCAAACACAATCAGGAATGTACCGTTAAACAGGCTACTTACAATAACAGTACAAAAGTCGGTACTTGCTAGTGCAGTGTTTATTGCTGTGACACCATCAAATGTACAATAAAAACTATCTATTATATAATTGCCGTAGCGACTTCAGTCACGTCCGGCGCTACTTCCGTGGCTTTGTTCGCGTGGCTCGGCACTTTCTCCAGGACTCTGTTCGTGGCCGTGTAGCGGCCCCTTGCCCTGCGAAGCATTGCCCGCGAAGGGCATTGCGAGGCCTTTCCCCGCGAACAAAGCCACCAACATGCCCCCCTGAGCATGGGGTTGTAGTGTACACCGCTATGGTATACTACAGCCCCATGCCCAGCCGCCTATCTGCCCCGCACCCCTCGCCGCCGGCATGGGGCTGTAGTGTACACCGCTATGGTATACTACAGCCCCATGCCCAGCCCTCACCGCGCCCGCTACCCCGCTCTGCCCGCCTGAACCCCGCGCCGGCGAGAGGAGGCACACGGGGCAGAAGAGAGGGGTTGCTCCGGAGCACTGTGTCACCAGGCGCTGACAGCAGCGGCTCCGGAGCAACCCCTCTCTTCTGCCCCGTCTGCCTACCCTCGCCGCCCCGCCACCCACCGTACACTGCTCCGGAGCCACCCCTACCCCCCCCGCCGCTAACAACCACCCCGCCACCTACTACCCTCCGCCACCCCCTAAGCCCCCGCCACCCCCTAAGTCCTCCGCTGCCCCCTAAGCCCTCCGCCACCCCCTAAGCCCTCCGCCATCCCCTAAGCCCTCCGCCACCCCCTAAGCCCCCGCCCGCCGTCGATCACTTACATGACTTCTTCTTCATCTGATCATCCGTCCGATCCACGAGTCCTCCGTCCGGCCCAGGCGTCCTCTTCGTCCGGCCCCGGGGCTCTTCTGTCTTCTTTCCGCCATCTCCGGCTCCTAGTCCTCTTCACTTCCCATACAGATAGAATGGACGAAAAATCATCCATTCTATCTCTATGGGAAGTGAGGCGGTATTCTGATTGGTCGCTGTGTGCTGACGGCGACCAATCAGAAGAGCGCCTCACTTCCCATAGAGATACATAGCGGTGTTTCGGCGAATTTATGGCCGGGTCCCTGGTTCTATTTTCGGGCTCGGCTCTGATCGGTCGTTCCACGGGGCCGGAGACTCGCTTCGCGGCCATTGCTCGCGCCTTACCAATGGCTCGCAATCGTTGCGAGCCGTTGCTGATGCGCGAGCAATCGCCGCGAGGCGCCCATTGCGAGTCTCCGGTCCCGTGGAACGACCGACCAGAGCCGAGCCCCGTGGCCGAAAATAGAATCAGGGGCCCAGCCATAAATTCGCCAAAACACCGCTATGTATCTCTATGGGAAGTGAGGCGCTCTTCTGATTGGTCGCTGTGTGCTGACGGCGACCAATCAGAATCGCGCCTCACTTCCCATAGAGATAGAATGGGCGATTTTGACTTTCAAATTTACCGCTTAAAGTGAGGCGCTTTTCTGATTGGTCGCCGCCAGCACACAGCGACCAATCAGAATAGCGGCTCACTTCCCATACAGATAGAATGGACGATTTTTACTTTCAAATTTACCGCCAAAAGTGAGGCGCGATTCTGATTGGTCTCCGTCAGCACACAGTGACCAATCAGAATACCGCCTCACTTTCCATAGAGATACATAGCGGTGTTTGTGATAATTTATGGCCGGGCCCCTGGTTCGATTTTCGGCCACGGGGCTCGGCTGTGGTCGGTCGTTGGACCGAATGATACATAGATAGATAGATAGATACATAGATAGATAGATACATAGATAAATAGATAGATATAGAAAGAGATAGATAAATAGATAGAGATACATAGATAGATAGATAGATAGATAGATAGATAGATAGATAGATAGAGATAGATAGGTGAGTCGTTGCAGGCGCGCTAAGTCCGGCACGTAGGTCCATTGCGATTTTTGTGGACTGGCAACAGCCGAGCCCCGTGGCCGAAAATCGAACCAGGGGCCCGGCCATAAATTATCACAAACACCGCTATGTATCTCTATGGGAAGTGAGGCGGTATTCTGATTGGTCGCCGCCAGCACACAGCGACCAATCAGAATAGCGCCTCACTTCTCATAGAGATAGAATGGACGACTTTTTGTCCATTCTATCTCTATGGGAAGTGAGGTGGTATTCTGATTGGTCGCTGTGTGCTGACGGCGACCAATCAGAATACCGCCTCACTTCCCATAGAGATATAATGGCCGATTTTGACTTTCAAATTTACCGCTAAAAGTGCGGCGCTATTCTGATTGGTCGCCGGCAGCACACAGCGACCAATCAGAATAGCGCCTCACTTTCCATAGAGAATAATAGCGGTGTTTCAAGCGAACTATAGCCGGGCCCTTGGTTCTATTTTCGGCCACGGGTTTCGCCTTTCGTCGGTCATCGCCGGGGCGGGAGACTCACAATCGCTTCGACTCGAGTCTCGAAGTCGAGTCGACTCGAGACTCGCAATCGCATCGCGCCCATTCCGAGTCTCCCGCCCCGCCGACGACCAACGAAAGCCGAGACCCGTGGCCGAAAATAGAACCAAGGGCCCGGCTATACTTCGCTTGAAACACCGCTATTATTCTCTATGGCAAGTGAGGCGCTATTCTGATTGGTCGCTGTGTGCTGCCGGCGACCGATCAGAATAACGCCTCACTTCCCATAGACAATAATAGCGCTGTTTCAAGGGAACTATAGCCGGGCCCTTGGTTCTATTTTCGGCCACGGGTCTCGGCTTTCGTCGGCTATCTATCTATGTATCTATTTCTTTCTATCTATGTATTTCTATCTATCTATCTATCTATCTATCTATCTATCTATCTATCTATTCTATCTATCTATCTATCTATCTATCTATTTCTATTATCTATTTCTATCTATCTATCTATTTCTATCTATGTATCTATTTCTATCTATCTATTTCTATCTATCTGTTTCTATCTATTTCTATCTATCTGTTTCTATATCTATCTATCTATCTATGTATCTATCTATCTCTATCTATTTATCTATCTATCTATTTCTATCTATCTATATCTATCATATCTATCTATCTATCTATCTATCTATTTCTATCTATCTATCTATCTATCTATTTCTATCTATCTATCTATTTCTATCTATCTATGTATCTATTTCTATCTATCTATCTATATCTACTATCTATCTATCTCTATCTTCATCTATTTCTCTATTTCTCCTATCTATCTCTATATCTATTTATCTATCTATCTATCATTATCTATCTATCTATTCTATCTATTTCTATCTATCTATCTTATTTCTATTCTATCTATCTATCTATCTATCTATTATCTATTTCTATCTATCTATCTATCTATCTATCTATCTATCTATTCTATCTATCTATCTATCTATTATCTATCTATCTATCTATCTATCTATCTATCTATTCTATCTATCTATCTATCTATCTATTTATCTATTTATCTATCTATCTATTTATCTATCTATCTATCTATTCTATCTATCTTATCTATCTCTATCTATTTATCTATCTATCTATCTATTTATCTTTCTATCTATCTATCTATCTATCTATCTATCTATGATTTTCTATCATCTATCTATTTTATCTATCTATTCTATCTATCTATCTATTTATCTATTATCTATTCTATCTATCTATTTCTATCTATCTATCTATCTATTATCTATCTATCTATCTATCTATTTCTATCTATCTATATCTATCTATCTATCTATTTATCTATCTATCTTATCTATTTATCTATCTAATCTATTTCTATCTATTTCTATCTATTATCTATCTATCTATCTATCTATTCTTCTATCTATCTATTTATCTATCTATTATCTATCTCTATCTATTATCTATCTATCTATATCTATTTATCTATCTATCTATCTATCTATCTATCTATCTATCTATCTATCTATCTATCTATCTATTTCTATCTATCTATCTATTTCTATCTATCTATGTATCTATTTCTATCTATCTATCTATTCTATATCTATCTATCTATCTATCTCTATCTATCTCTATCTATCTACTATCTATCTATCTATCATCTATTATCTATTTATCTATCTATCTATCTATCTATTTCTATCTATCTATCTATCTATCTACTATCTATCTATTATCTATCTATCTAATTATCTATCTATCTATCTATCTATCTATCTATCTATCTATTCTATCTATTATCTATCTATCTATCTATTTATCTATCTATCTATCTATTCTATCTATCTATCTTCTATCTATCTATTCTATCTATCTATCTATCTATCTATCTATTTATCTATCTATCTATCTCTATCTATTCTATCTATCTATCTATCTATTTTCTATCTATCTATCTATCTTTTATCTATCTATTATCTATCTCTATCTATTTATCTATCTATCTATCTATCTATATTCTATCTATCTATCTATTTATCTATCTATCTATCTATCTATCTATCTATCTATCTATCTCTATCTATTTATCTATCTATCTATCTATTTATCTCTATCTATCTATATCTATCTCTCTATCTATCTCTCTCTATCTATCTATGTATCTATCTCTATCTATTTATCTATCTATCTATTTCTATCTATCTATCTATCTATCTCTATCTCTATCTATTATCTATTATCTATCTATCTATCTATCTATCTATCTATCTATCTCTCCCTCTCTCCCTCTCCGTCTCCCTCTCTCTCTCCAGATTCTAGAATACCGATGCAATCGCATCGGGCTCACAGCTAGTGCCCAATATTTACAATGCAGACCAAGGTAGTGGCATCAAGGAAGACAGACAGAGACAGCTGACCCTGATAACCAGGAGCATGGGTGCACTGTAAGGTATAAAGTGCATGGGAAAAAGTCCATATATAGTAGTAAGGGCACAGTCTGGTACGAGTTACAACAGCCAACACCCTCAGGGTACCTTTACACGCCGCAACTTTTGGCGGCATTAGGAGGCAATCTAACGTGCGCGTGCACATTTTTCATGGTTGCCTCCAAACGCCGAAGACGTTTTTACACGCTGCAATTTCGTCCTCAGCCTAAGGAGATGTGTCGTCCCGGAAGTTCCCACACCAACAGCAGGAAACATCCGGTAGGCTCCCGACACCGCTTCACATGCCGCAATCCCCAAAGGAATGTGGGTGTACTTGTTCAGCGCGGCGAGAACATAGGCGTGCCACATTGTTGTACACCGCGCCCCAAACACAATCATTGGACAACGCAATAGCGTTATGATTGGCCAGCCTGCTCTGGAAGGCTGGCTAATACATGATGCCATTGCCATTGTGTGGTGGTGAATGGTCAGCTGTTCAAATATGGCGCCCTGTGAAGTGACAGCCAATGGAAAAACAGTAGACACCACCAATCATCGCTGATGGGGCACGGACTCCAGCACGCTGTGGCACGCCTACGGGAAATCACTAGGCGACACAGATTCCATCCCTATCGCCCCATTACACGCCAAAAGCCGGGAAATTCGCCTTCATGATTGCCTCTGATTTTGGAGCAGTGCTGTGAAATCTGAACCAGGCGCAACCTTTTTTATCGCCTCCAAATTCCCCAATTACACGCCGCAATTTCGAGGCAATTTCATGGTGATGGGGCTACAGATTGTCAGATTTCTAGCCACGGTTGCGGCATGTAAAGGTACCCTTAGAGAGTATAGACAATCCATGAACCATCGTAGAAGTAAAAATGGTAAGGGGCATATGGCAGATGCTGGTAGTTCATTCATGGATAACAATGATAACTGATGTCCGTGGATGCAGTCCATCCTGAGTTGTTGGTGATGCAAAGTCACAGGTGGTGGGTCCAATTCATCCTTTAGCATAATATCTGTTCAATATTTGCCCATTTATGATGTTATAGGGAACTATAAAGGGACCATAAACTGTGAGGTGAAATAAAAAGAGTAATAAGCACTCCTATGAAACATTGGTTCAAAGGCATCACAAGTAATAATAATAATAATAATAATAATAATAATACTTTATTTATATAGCGCCAACATATTCCGCAGCGCTTTACAATGTAGGGTTAGAGTACAGAAAATACAGTAAGTAATTACAATAGAGAACAAATAAAGTACAATAATTGGATACAATCAATGTGAAAAAAAAAATACAATAAATAAAGCAAGAAATGAAGGTGACCCTGCTCAAAAGAGCTTACAATCTACAACGGGATAGGGGTTGCACAAGGTGCCGGGGCTTATTGCACTGGTGGTCTAGGCATCTTGAGGAAATGGGGTATAGGGCTAAGCTTATATGGATGGTCATTATACAGTCTGTGTAGACCTTTATGGTTTGGTGGAGTTTGTAGAAGAGTAATGTCCAAAGGGATAGCCCCTTCACTGTCTACAGTACAATGGACTTATTAGGGAGTATGATAGGCCGCCTTAAAAAGATGCGTTTTTAGGGATCGTCTGAAGCCATGCAAGTTGTGGATAGTCCTGATTTCTTTGGGTAAAGCATTCCAGAGTTTTGGTGCAGCTCTGGAAAAGTCTTCGAGCCGGGAGTGGGAGGATCGGATTAGTGCAGATGTTAGTCGAAGGTCATTTGAGGAATGTAGAGAGCGGGTGGGGTGATAGACAGAGATGAGGGAGGAGAGGTAGGGGGGAGCTGCACTGTGAAGAGTTTTGTGGGTGAGAACAAGCAATTTGAATTTGATCCTGTAATATACGGGCAGCCAGTGCAATGACTGGCACAGAGCAGAGGCATCTGAGTAACGATTGGCCAGATGGGTGATCCTGGCTGCTGCATTAAGGATGGACTGGAGAGGAGAAAGTTTGGTGAGGGGGAGGCCGCTTAATAGAGACTTGCAATAGTCAAGGCGGGAATGGATTAGGGCCACGGTGAAGGTTTTTGTTGTTTCCAGGGTGAGAAAGGGGCGGACTCTAGAGATATTCTTCAGGTGTAAGCGACAGGAGCGGACGAGAGATTGCGTGTGGGAGGAGAAGGAGAGATCGGTGTCAAACATAACACCCAGACAGCGAGCCTGCTGCCTAGGCGTTATCGTAGTGCCGCATACTTAGAGAGAGATGTCCGATTTAGGGAGGTTAGTGGATGGGGGGAGCAGAAGAAGTTCAGTTTTGGAAAGGTTTAGTTTCAAATAGAGAGTGGACATGATATTGGAAACTGCAGCTAGACAGTCATTGGTGTTCTTTACTACCGCAGGGGTAAGGTCAGGGCCTGAAGTGTATAGTTGTGTGTCATCAGCATAAAGATGGTACTGGAAGCCAAATCTGCTGATGGTCTGTCCAATCGGGGCCGTGTAGAGAGAGAAGAGGAGAGGGCCAAGGACTGAACCCTGAGGGACTCCAATAGTGAGGGGAAGAGGGGAAGAAGTGGAGCCAGCAAAAGACACACTGAAAGAGCGGTCAGAAAGATAGGAGGAGAGCCAGGAGAGAGCAGTGTCCTTTATGCCAATGGAGTGCAGCATGGAGAGTAGGAGCTGATGGTCGACAGTATCAAAAGCTGAAGAGAGATCAAGAAGAATAAGCAGAGAGTGGTCGCCATTACGTTTTGCTGTCAGAAGGTCATTGGTCACTTTGATGAGGGCAGTTTCTGTGGAGTGAAGAGGGCGGAAACCAGACTGTAATGGATCTAGAAGAGAGTGAGCGGAGAGGTAACGGGTGAGGCGGGAATAGACCAGGCGCTCCAAGAGTTTAGAGATGAAGGGGAGATTGGAGACTGGTCTGTAGTTATTTGTGCAGGTTGGGTCGAGAGTGGTTTTCTTTAATAATGGAGTAATGATCAAGTGTTTGAAGGAGGAGGGGAAAATGCCAGAAGAGAGGGAGAGATTGAAGATTTTGGTTAGATGAGTGGTGACGACTGGAGAGAGGGACTGGAGCAGGTGTGAGGGAATGGGGTCAGTAGTGCATGTGGTGGGACGAGAGGAAGAAAGGAGCCTGGAGACTTCTTCTTCTGTGACTGGGTCAAATGTGGAGAGTGAACCGGAGGAGATGTGGGGAAGAATGGGGGTGTCAGCGCTTGGAGGCTGAGAGCTGATTTCCTGGCGGATGTTGTCTATTTTCTCCATGAAGTAGGAAGCCAGGTCATCAGCACAGAGGTCAGTGATGGGGGCCTGCACTTTCGGACTGAGGAGAGAGTGAAAGGTGTCAAAGAGTTTTTTTGGATTGTTGGATAGTGAGGAGACCAGGGTGGTGAAGTAGATCTGTTTGGCAAGGTGAAGGGCAGAGTTGTAGGTTTTTAGCATGAATTTATAGTGGATAAAGTCTCCTGTTGAGCGAGTTTTCCTCCATAGACGTTCAGCACTCCTGGAGCATCGCTCGAGGAATCGAGTTTGTGGTGTGAGCCAGGGTTGTTTTGTTCTCTGTTTGGAGGTTCTGCGGGTGAGGGGCGCTACTTGGTCCAGGGAGCTTCTGAGAGAGTCATTGTAGTGATTTACTGCCTGATCTGGACAGGAGATTGAAGAGATTGGGGACAGAGATGAGATGAGGAAGTCTGTGAATGCTTGAGGGTTAATGGCCTGTAGATTTCTGGATGTGTGATAGGTAGGATTGGGCTGTGTTGGCCGAGGGTTAGTGAGTGAGAAGGAAAGAATGTTGTGGTCAGAGAGTAGAGTTGAGTTATCCAAGGGGGAGGATGAGCAGAGCCGGGTAAAGACAAGGTCAAGGGTGTTACCGTTTTCGTGTGTCTTAGAGGTTGAGAGCTGTGATAGGCCAAGAGAGGTAGTTAGAGATAGGAGCTGGAAAGCAGATGGGGAGATGGGGCTGTTTATGGGAATGTTAAAGTCTCCCAGAATAAGGGTTGGTAAATCTGGGGACATGAAATGCGGGAGCCAAGCGGAGAAATGGTCGAGGAACTGGGTGGGTGACCCTGGGGGGCGGTATACCACCGCTACTTTGAGGGGGAGGGGATGGAATAGCCTAATGGTATGGACCTCAAAAGAAGGGAATGAGAGTGATGGGGCTGGAGGAATGACCTGGAAAGTACATTGTGGGGACAGGAGGAGGCCAACTCCACCGCCACGTCTGTTCCCAGGTCTAGGGGAGTGAGAGAAGTGTAAGCCGCCGTAAGAAATAGCAGCAGGGGAAGCAGTGTCTGAATCCTGGATCCAGGTTTCTGTGAGGGCCAGCAGGTTAAGAGAGTTGGTAAGGAAGTAATTGTGAATGAAGGGAAGTTTGTTGCATACAGACCGTGGATTCCAGAGAGCGCAATTAAACAACATGAAGTGTAATCCCTAATCAGAGCATTATAAAAAGGAAGCAAAGCTCAGTTTTTAACCAGCATCTGTCATTTGGCCCTTACAATTTTTACTTCTACCATGGATTGTCTATACTTTCTAAGGGTGTTTCCCCACCTTACTGATGTTTTATATGTGGTGGCATTTATTTTCTGTTTAATGTGGGTCCTTTTTTTGCAGCTTGCCCTGCCTTTTGCCCATTCCCAAAATGGCAAGTCCATCCCGCGCATGCGCAGTGCGGGCCGGTTAGACCGCGAATGCGCGGTGGCATAAACGCGTCACTTCCAATGAATTGACGTCACCGGAAGTTCGCTTTCGATCCCAGAAGTGGCGCTGTCTGCACCACCAACACTGGTCCTGGCCACACATCAGGATCACATCAAGATGTGATTGGGGCCCTATTTAAGGCACCCTCCAGGCACTCCCCTCCACACCCCCTTGAGAAAGGTCTACAAAACGCGTGTCGGGGTCTGAGCCGCTGACATTGACAAGCTGTAAATTACTTCTATTTGGCTATGGGTGAGTGGGTTGGGAATTAGTCTTGAGTGCACCTTAGGCACTATTGGGTTGAATGGGTATATCATTACTGTACATGTTTATGTATTTGTATAACTGTTGTAACTCGTACCAGATTGTGCCATTACTACTATATATGGACTTTTCCCCATGCATTTTATACCTTAACATATACCCATGCTGCTGGACGTCAGGGTCAGCTGTCTCTGTCTGTCTTCCTGGATGCCAGTACCTTGGTCTGCATTGTAAATATTGGGCATAGTTTTTATTGTACATTTGATGGTGTCACAGCAATAAACACTGCACTAGAAAGTACTATCTTTTGTACTGTTATTGTAAACTAGAAGATTAAGGCCCGATGCTATCGCATCGGGAGGGTAAGATTGTGTCACATCCAAGATGGCATCCGGGAAGTCTCGCTAGACTTCCAGAACGCCATCTTGGATGTGGTGCGATCCAACACGGTGGGCGGGAAATGTCGCGAGACTTCCCGGCCGCCATCTTGGATCTCGCAAGATCCAACATGGCGGGCGGGTAGTCTCGCGAGAAATCATCGTCGAGGAGGGATGTGGCCAGATGGGGCAGATCCAACATGGCGTCGGCATAGCGGAGAAAAAGATGGGATGTCGGTAGAGAAGATCAGATTTCGTTGGCGGCGTGCAGGAGACGATCGGATGTCGGCGGCGTGTTAGCCGTTGTCGGTGAGTATAGATGTCGAGTGTGAGAGTACATGGGGGTATGAGTGTTGGGGTATGAGTGTGAGACTGTACAGAGAGGGGGGTGTATGTGAAGTGACCAGGGGATCGCGTGTGTGGGGAGGTGCAGAGAGAGAGGAGGGGTGTGGTGAGGAGTGTGATGGTGTCAGTGGAGATTGTGAGGCACAGCAGAGGCCTCCAATGGCGGTAGTGGGGCTTTGAAAGCCCTGCTACCACCAAAGGTCGGCCATCTTGGATCACCTGCGACGGGTGTACAGGCAGCTTCTGTCACGGATGTGACGTAGCAATACCGTTGCATAGTGACGGAAGTTGGCTTAAGGTTTTTATTATAATAGATGCCTACAGCAGTGTCAGTGTGCAGCAGTGTCAGTGTACGGCGGTGTCAGTGTGCGGTGGTTTCGGTGTGCAGCGGTGCCCCCCAGTGGTCTCTTTCTGCCCCGTCTCTGCCACCCAGTGCTTTCTTTATGCCTTGTCTCTGCCCCCTCAGTGCCCTCTTTCTGCCCCACAGAGCTCTCTTTCTGATCCCTGTCTCTGCCCCCAATGTTCTCTTTCTGCCCCCTGTCTCTGCCCCCCAGTGCTCTCTTTGTGCTCTGTCTCTGCCCCCCAGTGCTCTCTTTCTGCCCCCTGTCTCTGCCATCCAGTGCTCTCTTTCTGATCCCTGTCTCTGCCCCCCAGTGTTCTCTTTCTGCCCCCTGTCTCTGCCCCCCAGTGCTCTCTTTCTGGCCCCATCTCTGCCCCCCAGTGCTCTCTTTCTGCCCCCTGTCTCTGCCCCCCAGTGTTCTCTTTTCTGCTCCCCCCCGTCCTTTATCTGGCCCCCCTCTCTCTGCCCCCCAGTGTTCTCTTTCTGCCCCCTGTCTGTGCCCCCCAGTGTTCTCTTTTCTGGTATCCCCCTGTCTTTTCTCTGGCCCCCCTCTCTCTGCCCCCCAGTGTTCTCTTTCTGCCCTCTGTCTTTGTCCCCCAGTGTTCTCTTTTCTGGTCCCCCCCGTCCTTTCTCTGGCCCCACTCTCTCTGCCCCCCAGTGTTCTCTTTCTGCCCTCTGTCTTTGTCCCCCAGTGTTCTCTTTTCTGGTCCCCCCCGTCCTTTCTCTGGCCCCACTCTCTCTGCCCCCCAGTGCTCTCTGTCTTGCCCCTGTCTCTGCCCCCCAGAAGAAAATTTCAAAAAGCGCGCCATTCAAAATGGCGCCCTGGATCTCGCGAGACTTTCAGGACACAATTGAGAAATGGCAAAAAGAAAATGACGCCTGGTAACTATCGTGAGATTTGGAGGACTCCATATTGGCGAGATGATGGCGTCCGGAAAGTCTCGCGAGAGTTGCGGATATCGCGAGACTTCCCGGACGCCATATTGGTTATGGCGAGAACCAAGATGGCGTCCGGAAAGTCTTGTGAGAGTTGCGGATATCGCGAGACTTCCTGGACGCCATCTTGGACGCTGGATGTAGCCAGAGAGGACGGATGGACGGGGACAAACACCATCCGATGGAGGCAGCGGGGGCAGCAGCATGGAAGAGGAGGCGCTCCGATGGCGGGGCAGTTAGTATAGATGGCGGCATGAGTGTAGATGAGGGTATGATTGCTGTCGAGAGAGGAGGGGTTGTATGTAAAGTGTGGTCGTGTGGAGTTGCTGAATGGAGGGGGGGGGGAAATGTGTGTGATGAGGAGTGTGATGAAGTGGGGGGGGTGTTATAGAGTGTGAGGCGCAGCAGAGGCTTCCAATGGCGGTGGAAGGGCTTTGAAAGCCCCGCTACCACTAAAGGTCGGCCATCTTGGATCACCCACGACGGGTGTATAGCCAACTTCTGTCATGGATGTGACATGGCGATAGCGTTACATAGTGACGGAAGTTGGCTTAGGGCTTTTATTATAATAGATAAATACATACAGTAGTACTGGTGTGCAGCAGTGCCAGTGTGCAGCAGTGCCGGAGTCCAGGAGGAGACAGCAGGCGGGTGCGGTCAGGAGGGGGCCGGGGAACAGCGGCTATGTGGGGGCAGGAGGGGGCCGATGAAGAGTGGCCAGGTGCATTCAGGAGGGGGCCGGGGGACAGTGGTCGGTTGCGGGCAGGAGGGAGCCAGGGAGACAGTGACTGGGTGGGAGCAGGAGGGAGCCAGGGGGACTGTGGCCAGGTGCGGGCAGGAGGGGGCCGGGGAACAGCGGACGAGTGCGGGCAGTAGGGGGCTGGGGGTCCCTCCTGGCTGCACCCGGACGCTGTTCCCCAGCCCTCTCCTGCCCGCAGCAAAGTGCTTAGCAGAGTATATGGTGACTCAGTGGTTCGCAGAGTTTACGGCAGCTCAGTGGTTAGCAGAGTATATGGGGGCTCAGTGGTTAGCAGACATTACGGCGGCTGAGTGGTTAGCAGAGTATACGGCGGCTGAGTGGTTAGCAGAGTATACAGGGGCTCAGTGGTTAGCACAGTATACGCTGGCTCAATAGTTAGCACTGTATATGGAGCCTCAGTGGTTAGCACTCTATGGTGGCTCAGAGGTTAGCACAGTAGGGTGGCTCAGTGGTTAGCATAGTATGGTGGCTCAGTGTTAGCACTGTATGCTGGCTCAGTGGTTAGCACTGTACAGTGGCTCAGTGGTTAGGACTGTACAGTGGCTCAGTGGTTAGCACTGTAAGGTGGCTCAGTGGTTAGCACTGTACGGTGGCTCAGTGGTTAGCACTGTATGATGGCTCAATGTTTAGCACTGCACGGTGGCTCAGTGGTTAGGACAGTATGGTGGCTCAGTGGTTAGCACTGTACGGTTGCTCAGTGGTCAGCACTGTACGGTGGCTCAGTGGTTAGCACTGTACGGTGGCTCAGTGGTTAGCACTGTACGGTTGCTCAGTGGTCAGCACTGTACGGTGGCTCAGTGGTCAGCACTGTACGGTGGCTCAGTGGACAGCACTGTATGGTGGCTCAGTGGTCAGCACTGTACGGTGGCTCAGTGGTCAGCGGAGGATGGGGGGCAGAGTGTTCAGCGGAGGACGGGGGGGGCAGAGTGTTCAGTGGAGGACGGGGGGGCAGAGTGTTCAGCGGAGGATGGGCGGCAGAGTGTTCAGCAGAAGAAGGGGGGGCAGAGTGTTCAGCGGAGGACGGGGGAGCAGAGTGTTCAGCGGAGGACGGGGGGCAGCGTGGCGGAAGTGGGAAGTATTGCAAGATTTTCCAGCCGCCATCTTGGTTTTGCTCTGTACTGGGCGGCGACATGCAAGATGGCGGCCAGAGCGGCGAGAAGCAAGATGTTGGGCAGGAAGACAGAGGCGTCGCAGAGAAGAGGATGGGGATGGGTGGTGAGTATGTGAGCGTGGATGGGCAGAGCAGGGGCAGAGCAGCAGCTTATAATCGGTAGTGGGGTAGTGAAAGTCCCCGCTACCGACAAAGTGGAGGCAATATTGGTTAGGATTTTAGGTAGCTTCTAAGGCAGCTTCTGTCGGATGTGATGTCATAAACGTTACATAGTGATGGAAGCTGGCTTAGGGGAATTATTATATAGGATAGCCTGTTTGAGGGTACATTCCTGACTTGCAAAACTATGTCAGCTAATAACCTTTTATTATCAGTGAGGAAAGACTCCTCTGGCAGCAGCTTATGTCCTTTGAGAACTAAGGACCAGCATATTGGATATTTGCTGTTAGAGAAGTGACTAGTGATGAGCGAGTACTAAAATGCTTGGGTGCTCGAAGCTCGGGCTGAGCATCCCGAGATACTCGTGTACTCGGCCCGAGTAACGAGCCCAATGTTATCCTATAGGAGACACGAGTATTTTTATGAAATGACTGCCGGCAGCATGGAAAAACCCTAAAAATGTCACAAAAGTCTCAGAAGAGTGCTGAAATGACATGGCAACACCATGGGGAAGACCCCTGGAAGCATTTCTCACTCAAAAGTCACAGCTGTGAACAATGTTGTCCGAGTTTCACGCCAATTTTACGGAGTCTCCAGAAAACCTTCCAAAATGACACCAAAATGAATATTCAGGGTGGAAATGTTAAGGGCACATACCCAATAGTGAGATACAGCTGGTGTATGTTACTTTTTGTGATTACATGAAAGATTTTACGTGAAAACATTGTGTGGCACTCCGATGACCCTGAGAAGAGACGAACATGAAGCCCTGTCTTGAAATAATGTGCCCATTTTGAGGAATTGGGTCTATTGTAGTATCTTCCTTTGCCAGGGCAGTCCAAAATTGGGAGGTTCACCAATGCCCCTGGATACAGACATGCAGGATGGCCTGTAAACAAGAACTGGGTGTATTGTAGTATAGCCCTTTCGCCAGGGCAGCCAAAAGTTGGAAGGTTCAACAATGACCCATGCATACAGACATGTAGTAGGGCCTGTAACCCTCAAGTGGGTGTATTGTAGTATAGCCCTTTGGTCAGGGCAGCCAAAAATTGGGAGGTTCAACAATGACCCATGCATACAGACATGTAGTAGGGCCTGTAACCCTCAAGTGGGTGTATTGTAGTATAGCCCTTTGGTCAGGGCAGCCAAAAATTGGGAGGTTCAACAATAACCCATGCATACAGACATGTAGTAGGGCCTGTAACCCTCAAGTGGGTGTATTGTAGTATAGCCCTTTGGCAAGGGCAGCCAAAAATTGGGAGGTTCAACAATGACCTATGCATACAGATATGTAGTAGGGCCTGTAACCCTCAAGTGAGTGTATTGTAGTATAGCCCTTTGGCAAGGGCAGCCAAAAATTGGGAGGTTCAACAATGACCCATGCATACAGACATGTAGTAGGGCCTGTAACCCTCAAGTGGGTGTATTGTAGTATAGCCCTTTGGTGAGGGCAGCCAAAAATTGGGAGGTTCAACAATGACCCATGCATACAGACATGTAGTAGGGCCTGTAACCCTCAAGTGGGTGTATTGTAGTATAGCCCTTTGGCAAGGGCAGCCAAAAATTGGGAGGTTCAACAATGACCCATGCATACAGACATGTAGTAGGGCCTGTAACCCTCAAGTGGGTGTATTGTAGTATAGCCCTTTGGCAAGGGCAGCCAAAAATTGGGAGGTTCAACAATGACCCATGCATACAGACATGTAGTAGGGCCTGTAACCCTCAAGTGGGTGTATTGTAGTATTGCCCTTTGGCAGGGCAGCCAAAAATTGGGAGTCTCCACATTGTCCCTGGATAGAGATGTGCAGGAGGGCCTCAAAACATTTTTCCCATTCAAAAGGAGCGGGTCTCCTGTCGTTGTAATGCCCATTCTAAAAGAATGGGCGAAAAAATTTACCACTGCGGGTATACCTCAAACAACAGCCTAACTATTGTAACGGTCATCATGGTGTCACATGAGGAGAAGGAGGAGCAGTCCAGCGATTAGCCAAAGTCCAGAAGTGTGTACCCATGGGTGAGTGGAGGTACATGGCAAATTCACATAACAAAATTTTAATTCAGTTGTCATTTGCTGGTGGTGTGGTGAAGTCTGGCCCAATCCAACCCTTGTTCATCTTGATCAGAGTCAGCCTGTCAGCATTTTCAGTTGACAGGCGGGTGCGTTTATCAGTGATGATTCCACCTGCAACACTGAAAACACGCTCTGATAAAACGCTAGCGGCAGGGCAGGCCAGGACTTCCAAGGCATAGAGAGCCAATTCATGCCACGTGTCCAGCTTGGAGACCCAATAATTGAAAGGCACAGAGGAATCTCGCAGTACAGTTGTTCGATCTGCAAGGTACTCCTTCAGCATCTGCCCAAACTTAGCATTTCTGGTGGCACTACCCCGCACCTCAGGGGCTGTGGTACGTGAGGGGCTGAGAAAACTGTCCCACATCGTAAAGACAGTTCCCCTACCTCTGGCGGATTGGACTTGTGCCCCTCTCGGCCGTACGCCTTGGTTGTCCACCGAATCCTGACCTATGCCGCTAGCGTTTTGTGAGGGGAATGATTTCACTACTTTCGTGACTATGGCCCTGTGGAATTGCTGCATTTTGGCTGACCTCTCCACCTCAGGAATGAGAGACATAAAGTTCTCCTTGTAGCGTGGGTCTAATAGTGTTGCCAACCAGTACTGATTGTAGGCCAAGATGTTCTGAACGCGAGGGTCACGAGCCAGGCAGCTTACCATAAAGTCAGCCATGTGCGCCAGACTCTTAACAGCCATCACTTCAGTATCCAGACCAACACGATGACTGAACATGCTGTCCTCCTCCTCCTCCTCCTCATCTCCCCTGTCCTCTGGCCAGCCACGCTGAATCGAGGGTATGACTAGTGTGCATGTCATATCCTCAATTTGGCCAGAGAGTTGCTCCATGTCTTCATCCTCCTCCTCCTCGTCATAGTCCTCCACTACACGTTGTGATGAGATGAGGCTGGGCTGTGTGTTTTCACCCACACCCACTACTGTTTCTTGCTCCAAGTACTCGCGCTCGGCCTGCAATGCATCCTCTTTGATTTTCAGCAGAGACCGTTTTAGAAGGCAGAGTAGTGGTATGGTGACGCTAATAATGGCGTCATCGCCGCTCACCATCTTGGTGGAGTCCTCAAAGTTTTGGAGGAAGGTGCATAGGTCTGACATCCATCTCCACTCCTCAGGTGTTATGTGTGGAGTTTGACCCATTTCCCGACGGCTTAGGTGATGCAGGTAGTCCACAACTGCCCTCTTCTGCTCACATATGCTGACCAACATGTGCAGAGTTGAATTCCAACGCGTGGGGACATCACACACTAGTCTGTGGGCCGGAAGACGCAAACGGCGCTGAAAGCCCGCAAGGCCGGCTGAAGCAGCAGGTGACTTGCGAAAATGTGCAGACAGAGGCGAAATTTACAGCAGTTCAGACAGCTCTGGGTATGACTTCACAAACCTCTGAACCACCAGGTTGAGCACATGGGCCACGCATGGAACATGCGTCAGCTGGCCTCACCTCAAAGCTGCCACCAGGTTCTGGCCATTGTCACACACGACCTTTCCTGGCTTTAGGTTCAGAGGTGTGAGCCAGTGATCTGCCTGCTGTTTCAGAGCTGTCCACACCTCTTCTGCATTGTGGGGTTTGTCACCTATGCAGACTAGCTTCAGCACAGCCTGTTGCCGCTTTGCAGAGGCAGTGCTGCAGTGCTTCTAGCTTTGGACTGGTGTGGAGGGTACAGTGGATGAGGATGCGCAGGAGGAGGAGGCTGAGGAGCATGACATTCCGGAGCTGTAGAGTGTCGGTGAAACCCTGACAGAGGTAGGGCCTGCTATCCTTGGTGTGGGAAGGACGTGTTCCGTCCCTCGCTCAGACTGGGTCCCAGCCTCCACAATATTAATCCAGTGTGCCGTCAAGGAGATGTAGCGGCCTTGCCCACAAGCACTTGTCCACGTGTCTGTGGTTAGGTGGACTTTGGCTGAAACAGTGCTGTTCAGGGCACGTGTGATGCTGTTGGACACGTGGTTATGCAATGCGGGGACGGCACCTCTGGAGAAATAGTGGCGGCTGGGGACTGAGTAACGTGGGACAGCAGCCGCCATCAGGTCGCGGAATGCTTCCGTCTCCACCAGCCGGAAAGGCAACATTTCTAGCGCTATGAGTCGGAAATGTGATCATTCAGGACTGTGGCATGTGGGGCGTTGGCAGCGTATATGCGCCTGCGTTCAAATGTTTGCTGAATGGATAATTGAACGCTGCGCTGGGACAAGGACGTGCTTGATGGTGGTGTAATTTGTGCGTGGGCAACTTCAGGTGCAGGGCCGAAGGTTTGTTCGCGGCCAGCATGGACAGGGGATTGGCTCGCACGCACAACACGCGAAGACGTAGCAGTGACATCAGCAAGCACCGCTCCTCGACTCTGTTGTACTTCCCACAAAGTCGGGTGCTTGGCTGACATGTGCCTGATCATGCTGGTGGTGGTCAGGCTGCTAGTTTTCGTACCCCTGCTGATACTGGCATGGCAGGTGTGGCAAATGGCCTTTTTAGAGTCTTCTGGAGCCAACTTAAAAAACTCCCAGACTCGTGAAGACTGAACATTTGCACAGGCACCTTGAGTCGTGTTGTTGTTCTGGGGAATGGTTGCCTGCCTTCTGCCTGCGGACACGACCCTGCTTCGTACTGCCTGTTGGGATGCTACGCCTCCCTCCCCCTGTGCACTGCTGGCCTCGCTCTGCATATCCTCCTGCCATGTTGGGTCAGCTACTGGATCATCCACCACGTCGTCTTCCTCTTCCGCACCCTGATCCTCCTCCTGACTTCCTGGCAATTGTGTCTCATCATCGTCCACCCCTTGTTGAGACACTTTGACAACGTTCCGTTCGTGAGAACGTGGCTGCTCAAATATTTGGGCATCTGTACATACCATCTCCTCATCACCCACTTCAAGAGGAGGTGGCGACAGGCCAGATTCTGCGAATGGATACGTGAACAGCACGTCCGTGGACGTGTACTCGGCCAGGTGGTAGGAAGGAGGATCAGGTTGGGAAATGTGCGGTGCAGTATCACGGCTACTGACACTTGACCGTGTGGAAGACAGGGTGTTTGTGGAGGTGCCCATCTGACTTGAAGCATTATCCGCTATCCAAGAAACAACCTGTTGACACTGGTCTTGGTTCAACAGTGGTGTACTGCTGCGGGCCCCAAGAATTTGGGACAGGACGTGCGAGCGAGGAGATGTGGCCCTTTGTTGTTGCGCAATTAGTGCTTGCACACGACCTCGGCCTCTGCCTGCACCACCATCACGTCCACTTCTTTGTTCCTTGCCAAAGCCCTTGCCAACGCCTTTGCGCATTTTGCCTGTATAGAGCGACAACTGTTGTTGACTGTTGACTGTTGAGATCACAAGAGATTAGGATTTTAGTTCCCTAACCTGTATCAAGGTATGACGTACACCAGTCTGGTGACTGTAATGGTTTCAGGAGAGGATTTCAGTCCCTAACCTTTATCAAGGTATGAGGTACAACAGTTTGGTGACTGTAATGGTTTCAGGAGAGGATTTTAGTCCCTAACCTGTATTAAGGTATGACGTACACCAGTCTGGTGAATGTTCAGATCACAAGAGATTAGGATTTTAGTTCCCTAACCTGTATCAAGGTATGACGTACAACAGTCTGGTGACTTGAATGGTTTTAGGAGAGGATTTTAGTCCCTAACCTGTATCAAGGTATGACGTACACCAGTCTGGTGACTGTAATGGTTTCAGGAGAGGATTTTAGTCCCTAACCTGTATCAAGGTATGACGTACACCAGTCTGGTGACTGTAATGGTTTCAGGAGAGGATTTTAGTCCCTAACCTGTATCAAGGTATGACGTTGAACAGTCTGGTGACTGTAATGGTTTCAGGAGAGGATTTCAGTCCCTAACCTGTATTAAGGTATGATGTACACCAGTCTGGTGACTGTTCAGATCACAAGAGATTAGGATTTTAGTTCCTAACCTGTATCAAGGTATGACGTACAACAGTCTGGTGACTTGAATGGTTTTATGAGTGGATTTTAGTCCCTAACCTGTATCAAGGTATGACGTACACCAGTCTGGTGACTGTAATGGTTTCAGGAGAGGATTTTAGTCCCTAACCTGTATCAAGGTATGACGTACAACAGTCTGGTGACTGTAATGGTTTCAGGAGAGGATTTTAGTCCCTAACCTGTATCAAGGTATGACGTTGAACAGTCTGGTGACTGTAATGGTTTCAGGAGAGGATTTCAGTCCCTAAACTGTATTAAGGTATGACGTACACCAGTCTGGTGACTGTTCAGATCACAAGAGATTAGGATTTTAGTTCCCTAACCTGTATCAAGGTTGACGTACAACAGTCTGGTGACTTGAATGGTTTTAGGAGAGGATTTTAGTCCCTAACCTGTATCAAGGTATGACGTACAACAGTCTGGTGACTGTAATGGTTTCAGGAGAGGATTTTAGTCCCTAACCTGTATCAAGGTATGACGTACACAGTCTGGTGACTGTAATGGTTTCAGGAGAGGATTTTAGTCCCTAACCTGTATTAAGGTATGACGTACACCAGTCTGGTGACTGTTCAGATCACAAGAGATTAGGATTTTAGTTCCCTAACCTGTATCAAGGTATGACGTACACCAGTCTGGTGACTGTAATGGTGCCAGGAGAGGATTTTAGTCCCTAACCTGTATTAAGGTAGTACGTACACCAGTCTGGTGACTGTAATGGTTTCAGGAGAGGATTTCAGTCCCTAACCTGTATTAAGGTAGTAAGTTCAAGAGTGTGGTGATTCTAATGGTCACAGAAAAGCTTGGATTCCGATCTGTATCACCCTGCCTGTATCCTCCTATATTAGTCCTGAGAAGGACTGTTCTGGTCACTGGAAAGCTTGGACTCCGATCTGGATCACCCTGCCTATATCCTCCTAGATTAGTCCTGAGAAGGACTGTTGTGGTCACCAGCAGCAGTTTGCAGCCCTGCTCCGGATCTACCTGTAAGGGCCGCAAATCTGTCCCTAAGCAGCAGCAGACACTCTCCCTACACTCACTGTCTGGATGGCTGTGTGCCGAGCACAGCGCGCCAGGAGTTATAAAGGCTCGGTCACGCTGTGCAGGGCGGCCAATCACTGCTATGCCACAACTAACAGGGCTGTGACATTGCAGTGGTCTGCCAGCCAATCCCTGCACGTGGGCTGGCTCTCAAAAGAGCGCCAACATGCAGAGATGACGACCACGAGCACAGCACGAGTATCGCGAGATTACTCGGTGCTCGCCGAGTAGCCCGAGTACAGTGATACTCGTGCGAGTACCGAGTAGTGGTGAGCATGCTCGCTCATCACTAGAAGTTACACAAAAAAAAAGAAGATAAAGGATGATACCAGGCTGCAATGATAATTATAATACTAATATTTTTATTGGTAAAAATACACAAATATAGAAAATTGCAATATATGATTTAAATAAAGTGAGCAGTATTAGAACGTCTATGGCACAAAAGGAAAAAAGGCATTTACAATGAAAAAATAAACGATAACCATGAATACAGTGGGGCATCTCCCGATAGAATTGAGCTAACCCCAACGTGTGTTTCGGTAAGGAAGCCTTCTTCTGGGGGAGGCAACATTCCAGTTGGAAGAATCATTTAACTGGTGGAGGAATACGTCTCAATGGAGATCGTCATCATGGTCACATGGTTAGTCACGTGACCCGTGAAACATGTGATCCCAATAAGTCACATGGACACCGGCATCTTGGTTGCATACAAAGAACCCGCATAAGGTGCTATAACTCACGGGTGTGACGTGATGAGGGCTTGCTCACTAAATAGTGTCAGGTGGAGATTAAACAGAACAATATCTTGGGGCAATGTAAAATGATATGGCACCATCACACCTCCACAAGATGACATCATGGTTTATTTTTTCATTGTAAATGCCGATTTTCCTTTTGTGCCATAGACTAATTTTAAAGGGACAAATGTCAGGTAATTTTTCAGTATGCTACCAGCATCTTAAGACCCTGCAGTGAGCTCCTGGATTAGTCCTGTCCATTATATTACCAGTCTATTAGTCCGGCTGCTATTTAAATATCCACACCCATCCAAGCTTGTGTTCACTCCCTCCCCTCTGTGCTCTGATCTGGGAAGGGGGAGGTGTTTTGTCCTGCACTGTGTTATTTGTAAGATTTCTATGTGTTTATATGAACATTGGTTTTCCTGCAGACATGTTATGTATCTTCTGAGCAAATTATCAAATGTTCTTATAATCACATGGCAATATCTCAGAGCACACACTAAACATGTCTCAGATACACACAATGACATGAAGAGCTCAAAGCTGCAGCAAAGATCACTCCTCCTCCCCCTCCATTCACAACAGACAGATCACTGGGCAGTGTAATGAAGTATGAATATTCATTTTTTGGGGAAGTGGGCAGCAGAGAAATCACTGTGATTGACAGAGGGAATTAATAAGGCAAAGAAGCCAGCGCTGCCTGTGGTTAGCACGCAATACAATCTGTGCTGCCCTTTTGGCGCCGTGGGAATAATTCAGAAATGCTTCAGGTACATGTGCATTTAATATGGTTCTGCTTTTAATGCATTCAGGAGGCCATAATAGCACAGCGTATAAAAAAAAACATAGAGTAGGACTGCCCCATCTGAGAATGCTGTGACGTGGCGGGGTAGCTAAAATAATTGATCAATTGTTTGCTAAATGTCTCAGTATAAAGTACAGTTAGAAATTAATATGTGCATATGCACTTTTTTTTTTGCGTGCTAACCACAGGCAGCACTGGCTTCTTAGAGGGAATTAATGTTTTATTTTAAAGTTTACAGAGGATAGGAGGGAAACATAAATAATGGAAATACATGAATAGAGAGAGCTTAGAGAAAGGAATTAGAATATGATACCAGTTACATATGGATTTTTGGCCTGACAGTTTTCCTTTAAGATTGCTCACATGGATACACATGTATTTTCTATAGTTTTGTGTCCTTTCATACACAGGTCACTTTATTTATGATACTTACCTTATGTATAGCTATGCACCTAATGTTTAGGTTTGTTTTGTCATATACCGAATGTAACTTTATTTAAATCATGTCTTATAATTTTTTGTATAGTAGGCATCTTATGTCTCTGGCATCTGCATTACATGTGTGACTTATTTTGTACTAGTAAAAAGGCCCGATGCAATTGCATCGGGAGCGCGGTGAAATGAATTGTGTGTATACAGGCGGGTCAGTGGGTATCAGAGTATGGAGGCGGCTCTGTGGGTAGCAGAGTATGGAGGCGGCTCTGTGCGTAGCAGAGTATGGAAGCGGCTCTGTAAGTAGCGGAGTATGGAGGCGGCTCTGTGGGTAGCAGAGTATGGAGGCGGCTCTGTGGGTAGCAGAGTATGGAGGCGGCTCTGTGGCTAGCAGAGTATCGAGGCGGCTCTGTGGCTAGCAGAGTATCGAGGCGGCTCTGTGGCTAGCAGAGTATCGAGGCGGCTCTGTGGCTAGCAGAGTATCGAGGCGGCTCTGTGGCTAGCAGAGTATCGAGGCGGCTCTGTGGCTAGCAGAATATCGAGGTGGCTCTGTAGCTAGCAGAGTATTGAGGCGGCTCTGTGGCTAGCAGAGTATCGAGGCGGCTCTGTGGCTAGCAGAGTATCGAGGCGGCTCTGTGGTGGAGGGGTGAGGAGAGATGCGGCTCTGTGGTGGAGGGGTGAAGAGATGCGGCTCTGCGGTGGAGGGGTGAGGAGATATGCGGCTCTGTGGTGGAGGGGTGAAGAGAGATGCGGCTCTGTGGTGGAGGGGTGAGGAGAGATGTGGCTCTGTGGTGGAGGGGTGAAGAGAGATGCGGTTCTGTGGTGGAGGAGTGAAGAGAGATGGGGCTCTGCGGTGGAGGGGTGTGGAGATATGCGGCTCTGTGGAGGAGGGTGGAGGGGTGAGGAGAGAAGCAGCTCTGTGGTGAGGGGTGAGGAGAGATGCGGCTCTGTGGTGGAGGGGAGAGGAGAGAAGCGGCTCTGTGGTGGAGGGGTGAGGAGAGATGCGGCTCTGTGGTGGAGGGGTGAGGAGAGAAGCGGCTCTGTGGTGGAGGGTGAGGAGAGATGGGCTCTGTGGTGGAGGGGTGAGGAGAGAAGCGGGTCAGTGGTGGAGGGGTGAGGAGAGATGCACACACTATTATACATACATGAGACATTGTATAGACAGACAGTATGCAGAGATTACACACATTTATACACACAGTATAGACACAGTATACACGCATTACAGAGAGTGTAGAGACATTAAACAGAGTGTAGAGACATTAGACAGAGTGCAGAGACATTAGACAGTAGTGTAGAGACATTAGACAGTGTAGAGACATTAGACAGTGCAGAGACATTAGACAGAGTGTAGAGACATTAGACAGAGTGTAGAGACATTAGAGAGAGTATAGAGACGTTAGACAGTGCAGAGACATTAACAGAGTGTAGAGACATTAGACAGTGTAGAGACATTAGAGAGAGTATAGAGACATTAGACACAGATGTAGAGAGATGACACAGATGTAGAGACATTAGACACAGAGTGTAGAGACATACACAGAGTGTAGAGACATGAGACAGAGTATACAGAGACATTAGACGGACAGAGTATACAGAGACATTAGACGGACAGAGTATACAGAGACATTAGACGGACAGAGTATACAGAGACATTAGACGGACAGAGTATACAGAGACATTAGACGGACAGAGTATACAGAGACATTAGACGGACAGAGTATACAGAGACATTAGACGGACAGAGTATACAGAGACATTAGGGACAGAGTATACAGAGACATTAGACGGACAGAGTATACAGAGACATTAGACGGACAGAGTATACAGAGACATTAGACGGACGAGTATACAGAGACATTAGACGGACAGAGTATACAGAGACATTAGACGACAGAGTATACAGAGACATTAGACGACAGAGTATACAGAGACATTAGACGGACAGAGTATACAGAGACATTAGACGGACAGAGTATACAGAGACATTAGAGACAGAGTATACAGAGACATTAGACGGACAGAGTATACAGAGACATTAGACGGACAGAGTATACAGAGACATTAACGGACAGAGTATACAGAGACATTAGACGGACAGAGTATACAGAGACATTAGACGGACAGAGTATACAGAGTCATTAGACGGACAGAGTATACGAGACATTAGACAGAGATACAGAGACATTAGAACAGAGTATACAGAGACATTAGACGAAGAGTATACAGAGACATTAGACGGACAGAGTATACAGAGACATTAGACGGACAGAGTATACAGAGACATTAGACGGACAGAGTATACAGAGACATTAGACGGACAGAGTATACAGAGACATTAAGGACAGAGTATACAGAGACATTAGACGGACAGAGTATACAGAGACATTAACAGAGTATACAGAACTATAACAGGTATACAGAGCATTAGACGGAGAGTATACAGAGACATTAGACAGTATACAGAGACATTAGACACAGAGTATACAGAGCATAGACGGACAGAGTATACAGAACATTAGAGGACAGAGTATACAGAGACCTTAGACGGACAGAGTATACAGAACATTAAGACGAGTATACAGAACATTAGAGACAGAGTATACAGAGCATTAGACAGGTATACAGAGACATTAGACGAGATACAAGACATTAGGCACAAGTATACAGAGACATAGACGGACAGAGCAACAGTACAATTAAGGACAGAGATACAGAACATTAGACGGACAGAGTATACAGAGACATTAGACAGAGTATACAGAGACATAGACACCAGAGTACAGAGACATTAGACGGACAGAGTATACAGAGACATTAGACGGACAGAGTATACAGAGACATTAGACAGGTATACAGAGACATTAGCGGAAGAGTATACAGAGACATTAGACAGGTAACAAGACATTAGACGACAGAGTATACAGAGACATTAGACGGAAGAGTATACAGAGACATTAGACGGAAGAGTATACAGAGACATTAGACGACAGAGTATACAGAAAATAGACGACAGAGTATACAGAGACATTAGACGAGGTATACAGAGACATTAGACGACAGGTATACAGAGACATTAGACGACAGAGTATACAGAGACATTAAGACAGGTATACAAGACATTAGACGGACAGAGTATACAGAGCATAGACGGACAGAGTATACAGAGACATTAGACGGACAGAGTATACAGAGACATTAGACGGACAAGTATACAGAGACATTAGACGGACAGAGTATACAGAGACATTAGACGGACAGAGTATACAGAGACATTAGACGGACAGAGTATACAGAGACATAGACGGACAGTATACAGAGACATTAGACGGACAGAGTATACAGAGACATTAGACAGGTATACAGAGACATTAGACGGACAGAGTATACAGAGACATTAGACGGACAGAGTATACAGAGACATTAGACGGACAGAGTAACAGAGACATTAGACGGACAGAGTATACAGAGACATTAGACGGACAAGTATACAGAGACATTAGACGGACAGAGTATACAGAGACATTAGACGGACAGAGTATACAGAGACATTAGACGGACAGAGTATACAGAGTCATTAGACGGAGAGTATACAGAGACATTAGACAGAGTATACAGAGACATTAGACAGGAACAGAGACTAACGAGAGTATCAGAGACATTAGACGGACAGAGTATACAGAGACATTAGAGGAGTATACAGAGACATTAGACGGACAGAGTATACAGAGACATTAGACGGACAGAGTATACAGAGACATTAGACGGACAGAGTATACAGAGACATTAGACGGACAGAGTATACAGAGACATTAGACGGACAGAGTATACAGAGACATTAGACACACAGAGTATACAGAGACATTAGACGGACAGAGTATACAGAGACATTAGACGACAGAGTATACAGAGACATTAGAACAGAGTAACAGAGACATTAGACGGACAGAGTAATACAGAGACATTAGACGGACAGAGTATACAGAGACATTACGGTACAGGACAGAGACAGAGTATACAGAGACATTAGAGGACAGAGTATACAGAGCATTAGACGCGACAGAGAATACAGAGACATTAGACGGACAGAGTATACAGAGACATTAGACGGACAGAGTATACAGAGACATTAGACGGACAGAGTAATATACAGAGACATAGACAGACAGAGTATACAGAGACATTAGACGGACAGAGTATACAGACATAGACGTACAGAGTATACAGAGACATTAGACAGAGTATACAGAGACATTAGACGGACAGAGTATACAGAGACATTAGACGACGAGTATACAGAGACATTAGACGACAGAGTATACAGAGACATTAGACGGACAGAGTATACAGAGACATTAGACGGACAGAGTATACAGAGACATTAGACGGACAGAGTATACAGAGACATTAGACAGAGTATACAGAGACATTAGACACACAGAGTATACAGAGACAATTAGACGGACAGAGATACGAGACATTAGACGGACAGAGATACAGAAACATTAGACGGACAGAGTATACAGAGACATTAGACGGACAGAGTATACAGAGACATTAGAACGGACAGAGTATACAGAGACATTAGAAGGACAGAGTATACAGAGACATTAGACGGACAGAGTATACAGAGACATTAGACGGAATACATACAGAGACATTAGACAGAGTATACAGAGACATTAGACAACAGAGTAACAGAGACATTAGACGGACAGAGATACAGAGACATTAGACGGACAGAGATACAGAACATTAGACGGACAGAGTATACAGAGACATTAGACGGACAGAGTATACAGAGACATTAGACGGACAAGTATACAGAGACATTAGACGGACAGAGTATACAGGACATTAGAGGACAGAGTATACAGAGACATTAGACGGACAGAGTATACAGAGACATTAGAGGACAGGTATACAGAGACATTAGACGGACAGAGTATACAGAGACATTAGACAGGATATACAGAGACATTAGACGGACAGAGTATACAGAGACATTAGACGGACAGAGTATACAGAGACATTAGACGGACAGAGTATACAGAGACATTAGACGGACAGAGTATACAGAGACATTAGACGGACAGAGTATACAGAGACATTAGACGGACAGAGTATACAGAGACATTAGACGGACAGAGTATACAGAGACATTAGACGGACAGAGTATACAGAGACATTAGACGGACAGAGTATACAGAGACATTAGACGACAGAGTTACAGACATAGACAGAGTATACAGAGACATTAGACGGACAGAGTATACAGAGACATTAGACGGACGAGTATACAGAGACATTAGACGGACAGAGTATACAGAGACATTAGACGGACAGAGTATACAGAGACATTAGACGGACAGAGTATACAGAGACATTAGACGGACAGAGTATACAGAGACATTAGACGGACAGAGTATACAGAGACATTAGACGGACAGAGTATACAGAGACATTAGACGGACAGAGTATACAGAGACATTAGACGGAACAGAGTATACAGAGACATTAGACGGACAGAGTATACAGAGACATTAGACGACAGAGTATACAGAGACATTAGACGACAGAGTAATCTAGAGGACATTAACGACAGAGGTATACAGAGACATTAGACGGACAGAGTATACAGAGACATTAGACGGACAGAGTATACAGAGACATTAGACGGACAGAGTATACAGAGACATTAGACGGACAGAGTATACAGAGACATTAGACGGACAGAGTATACAGAGACATTAGACGGTAACAGAACATACGACAGAGTATCAGAGAATTAGACGACAGAGTATACAGAGACATTAGACGGACAGAGTATACACAGACATTAGACGGACAGAGTATACAGAGTCATTAGACGGACAGAGTATACAGAGACATTAGACGGACAGAGTATACAGAGACATTAGACGGACAGAGTATACAGAGACATTAGACGGACAGAGTAAACAGAGACATTAGACGGACAGAGTATAGAGAGACATTAGACGGACAGAGTATACAGAGACATTAGACGGACAGAGTATACAGAGTCATTAGATGGACAGAGTATACAGAGACATTAGACAGAGTATACAGAGACATTAGACACACAGAGTATACAGAGACATTAGACGGACAGAGCATACGGAGACATTAGACGGACAGAGCATACAGAAACATTAGATGGACAGAGTATACAGAGACATTAGACGGACAGAGTATACAGAGACATTAGACGGACAGAGTATACAGAGACATTAGAAGGACAGAGTATACAGAGACATTAGACGGACAGAGTATACAGAGACATTAGACGGACAGAGCATACAGAGACATTAGACAGAGTATATAGAGACATTAGACACACAGAGTATACAGAGACATTAGACGGACAGAGCATACAGAGACATTAGACGGACAGAGCATACAGAAACATTAGACGGACAGAGTATACAGAGACATTAGACGGACAGAGTATACAGAGACATTAGACGGACAAAGTATACAGAGACATTAGACGGACAGAGTATACAGGGACATTAGAAGGACAGAGATACAGAGACATTAGACGGACAGAGTATACAGAGACATTAGACGGACAGAGTATACAGAGACATTAGACAGGGTATACAGAGACATTAGACGGACAGAGTGTACAGAGACATTAGACAGGATATACAGAGACATTAGACGGACAGAGTATACAGAGACATTAGACGGACAGAGTATGCAGAGACATTAGACGACAGAGTAAGTATACAGAGACATTAGACGGACAGAGTATACAGAGACATAAGACGGACAGAGTATACAGAGACATTAGACGGACAGAGTATACAGAGACATTAGACGGACAGAGTATACAGAGACATTAGACGGACAGAGTATACAGAGACATTAGACGGACAGGTATTTACAGAGACATTAGACGGACAGAGTATACAGAGACATTAGACAGGTATACAGAGACATTAGACGGACAGAGTATACAAGACATTAGACGGACAGAGTATACGGAGACATTAGACGGACAGAATATACAGAGACATTAGACGCAAGAGTATACAGAGACATTAAACGGACAGAGTATACAGAGACATTAGACAGAGTATACAGAGACATTAGCACACAGAGTATACAGAGACATTAGACGGAAAGAGTATACAGAGTCATTAGACGGACAGAGTATACAGAGACATTAGACAGAGTATACAGAGATCATTAGACACACAGAGTATACAGAGTCATTAGACGGACAGAGTATACAGAGACATTAGACAGAGTATACAGAGATATTAGACACACAGAGTATACAGAGACATTAGACGGACAGAGTATACAGAGACATTAGACAGACAGAGTATACAGAGACATTAGACGGACAGAGTATACAGAGACATTAGACGGACAGAGTATACAGAGACATTAGACGGACAGAGTATACAGAGACATTAGACGGATAGAGTAAGTATACAGAGACATTAGACGGACAGAGTATACAGAGACATTAGACGGACAGAGTATACAGAGACATTAGACGGACAGAGTATACAGAGACATTAGACGGACAGAGTATACAGAGACATTAGACGGACAGAGTATACAGAGTCATTAGACGGACAGAGTATACAGAGACATTAGACAGAGTATACAGAGACATTAGACACACAGAGTATACAGAGATATTAGACGGACAGAGTATACAGAGACATTAGACAGACAGAGTATACAGAGACATTAGACGGACAGAGTATACAGAGACATTAGACGGACAGAGTATACAGAGACATTAGACAGACAGAGTATACAGAGACATTAGACGGACAGAGTATACAGAGACATTAGACGGACAGAGTATACAGAGACATTAGACAGGGTATACAGAGACATTAGACGGTGTGAGGCACCGCCGGCATGATCCTCATGGCCGGGGTACATCACATGTAGGATCAGAGGATGATCCTGTGCACACTGGCCGGTTTTCCTGTGATAATAATACTGTGTGAACCAACCTGAACACAATGAGGTTTCATGAGCCTAATGAGCGGCAGTGAGAGTGAGATGAGATCCATGAGGAATAGGATGTAATGAGTGAGTGCTGACAACCCGGAACACAGGGAGTTAACCTGAGCTGTGTGAAAGGCTGATTAACAGCAGCTAAGGGGGTGTGTCCATGTGGGAGTGGCTGGCACGATAAGAGCCCGCCACCTGAGTGATTGTGAGATTCATTCTGGAGGCTGAGTTTCATTCTGGAAGCTGAGATTGAGTCAGATGGAAGCTGAGACCAGCCTGAGTGCAGAGCAGTCCAAGGCTCTGTGTGCATGACATGATGGGAGCATGCTAGCTCCATGCCGGTGCCGAGGTCCGTGGTCGTGTCCGCACCTAGAGGGGGAAGCCGTGGTTGACCCGTGGACGCTAGACCGGGCGTGGGGTGAAACACGCCCGGGAAAGGAGCCTGTGGGGATGCCTGGTGGAACCTGTGACCCAGGTAGCGAGACCCGGATCCGTGCCCGGTAAGAAAGCAGTTCCCGAGCGATAGTGTGAACTGTGCACCTGGTGTGCGTAAATCATGTTAGGCGAGTATAGACCGCCCTTGGGACCGACTCAGTGGAGTCCGTTAAAGGTCCTGATGAACCGGAATGTATGTAGCCCGTGGAGGCAATTGTATGTAGTGTGCCAGGCGGGCATAGACCGCCTTTGGGTCCGAGTCAGAGTACTCAGTTAAGGGACCCGATGAACTATGTGTATGAGGGCGTAAGTAATGGCCCTGAATGAGAGATGATGACCGATGTAAGACCCATGTATAATCATGTGGAGAGACAGTGACCCAGCTGGTATGGATGATGTTGGAGGCGTTCCGTCCTTGGGACGAGAGGGAGGCTTGCCCTGCTGCATGCAGAGGGTACCTGATCCCTCAACCACGACCTCTAATGGTGTGGGTGTGCCTGTGGTGCCAGAGACAGGGGTAATAGGGCTCCTAGTAGGTATCGGATGAGGTTCCCGTGTACTATGGTTTGCCAATCCCTGTAATGGGCCATGGAGGGGCCACAGTCCATGGATGTGGGCTGTGAGCAGGTGTGTGATCCATGGACGTTTGAATGATGGATCACATACGGTGTGTAAGGTCCCGGTCAGGCAGGATTCCTGACTACGGGTGAATGTATATCATCATGCTGGGGTGACTAAAGCCAGGCGGCAGGTACCGCCATTGGGACCCACAGGGCCCGTTGAGGCGTATGTAACGAAGGTCAGAAGCAGGGGTTAGAAGGGCTCCCGTACTGGGTAACGCGTGGTTAGGCCGGAGGCCGCAGCCCCACGGGTTACTAGGGTTTGCCAATCCGTGTTATGAACCCGGAAGGGTCATCACGTACTGTAACGTATGTGTAGTGTGAGTAGGCCGGAGGCCGTAGCCACCCCGGGAGCTGTTAGTAGAGCTCCAATGGGGACAGAGATGGTTACAGGTCCCGGGTTACTATAAAACGTTATGTGCAATATAAGTGTTATGTGATGTTAAATGTAAATGTATGGTGGATTTATGTAAAGTGTTGTTAATCAATGTGATATGTGTCAAACATGCTACCCGGGTTATGTTGTTAATATGTGAAAATAAACGGGTAGACATTGGTTAACCTTATAAACACGTGTTCTTGTCGTTTTGCAAGCGGGTTCCCCGGTTGCTACCTCACATATGGTGGAGAATGCGGGCAAGGTTGCCCGGTGAGGAATGCACCCCAGTTACAAAGCGGGGGTGGTACAGCCGAGGGCTGTGGTGCCGGAGCACCTTATATGGACTATTATGTTGATGCACTTTATATGGACTTGGTTGCTATGGGCAACCGCACGACGCACCCTAGCCTCTTGCCGGTGACCTGGCGAGGTCACGAAGACGTCGTACTCAAAGTATCGGGCGGCCCTAGGGGTCCCGAAGTCAAAGTCGGCGTGATCAAGGTTCCGGTGGCCCGAGGGGTCACGAAGTTGCCAAGACAGCGCCACATCCGGATTCTATGAACTGTGTTTGCCCCTGCTGGTTTAAGCAAGGAGGGGGGAGGTTGGACAGGAGTCACAGGTATACAAACCGGGAGCGGTGCCACAAGGTGTTGTGTGGTGGCCCGGCTCCTATGGCAGTGTGTTCATCCCCCACTGGTCTGAACAAGGAGGGGGAGGTTAGGACACGGTTTACCGGTGTCCTAGGTGTACAAGCCGGCAGTGTGTGTGACCCTTATTCACAAGCCAGGAGCGACGCTGTCACCCGACTTGTCAGGGCCGTGTGTTTAACCCCTACCCACGGGTGTAAACAAGGAGGGGGGTATGTGAGGCACCGCCGGCATGATCCTCATGGCCGGGGTACATCACATGTAGGATCAGAGGATGATCCTGTGCACACTGGCCGGTTTTCCTGTGATAATAATACTGTGTGAACCAACCTGAACACAATGAGGTTTCATGAGCCTAATGAGCGGCAGTGAGAGTGAGATGAGATCCATGAGGAATAGGATGTAATGAGTGAGTGCTGACAACCCGGAACACAGGGAGTTAACCTGAGCTGTGACATTAGACAGGTATACAGAGGACATTAGAGGACAGAGTATACAGAGACAATTAGACGGACAGAGTATACAGAGACATTAGACGGACAGAGTTATACAGAGACATTAGACGGACAGAGTATAGCAGAGACATTAGACGGACAGAGTATATCAGAGACATTAGACGGACAGAGTATAAGAGACATTAGACGGACAGAGTATACAGAGACATTAGACGGACAGGGGTATACGGGAGACATTAGACGGACAGAGTATACAGAGACATTAGAAGAGGTATACAGAGACATTAGACGGACAGAGTATACAGAGACATTAGACGGACAGAGTTATACAGAGACATTAGGACAGAGTATACAGAGACATTAGAGGACAGAGTATACAGAGACATTAGACGGACAGAGTATACAGAGACATTAGACGGACAGAGTATACAGAGACATTAGACGGACAGAGTATACAGAGACATTAGACGGACAGAGTATACAGAGACATTAGACGGACAGAGTATACAGAGACATTAGACAGAAGGTATACAGAGACATTAGACGGACAGAGTATACAGAGACATTAGACGGACAGAGTATACAGAGAATTAGACAGGGTATACAGAGACATTAGACGGACAGAGTATACAGAGAATTAGACGGACAGAGTATACAGAGACATTAGACGGACAGAGTATACAGAGACATTAGACGGACAGAGTATACAGAGACATTAGACGGACAGAGTATACAGAGACATTAGAAAAACAGGTGACAGAGTATACAGAGATCATTAGACGGACAGAGTATACAGAGACATTAGACGGACAGAGTATACAGAGACATTAGACGGACAGAGTATACAGAGACATTAGACGGACAGACAGAGAATAGGGTATACAGAGACATTAGACGGACAGAGTATACAGAGACATTAGACGGGTATACAGAGACATTAGACGGGTATACAGAGTACATTAACACAGAGTATACAGAGATTAGACGGACAGAGTATACAGAGACATTAGACGGACAGAGTATACAGAGACATTAGACGGACAGAGTATACAGAGACATTAGACGGACAGAGTATACAGAGACATTAGACGGACAGAGTATACAGAGACATTAGACGGACAGAGTATACAGAGACATTAGACGGACAGAGTATACAGAGACATTAGACGGACAGAGTATACAGAGACATTAGACGGACAGAGTATACAGAGACATTAGACGACAGAGTATACAGAGACATTAGACGGACAGAGTATACAGAGACATTAGACGGACAGAGTATACAGAGACATTAGACGGACAGAGTATACAGAGACATTAGACGGACAGAGTATACAGAGACATTAGACGGACAGTATACAGAGACATTAGGACAGGTACAGAGACATAGGGAGGTATACAGAGACATTAGACGGACAGAGTATACAGAGACATTAGACGGACAGAGTATACAGAGACATTAGACGGACAGAGTATACAGAGACATTAGACGACAGAGTATACAGAGACATTAGACTGGACAGAGTATACAGAGACATTAGACGGAGATATACAGAGACATTAGACGGACAGAGTATACAGAGACATTAGACGGACAGAGTATACAGAGACATTAGACGGACAGAAGTATACAGAGACATTAGACGGACAGAGTATACAGAAGACATTAGACGGACAGAGTATACAGAGACATTAGACGGACAGAGTATACAGAGACATTAGACGGACAGAGTATACAGAGACATTAGACGGACAGAGTATACAGAGACATTAGGACAGGTATACAGAGACATTAGACGGACAGAGTATACAGAGACATTAGACGGACAGAGTATACAGAGACATTAGACGGACAGAGTATACAGAGACATTAGACGGACAGAAGTATACAGAGACATTAGACGGACAGAGTATACAGAGACATTAGACGGACAGAGTATACAGAGACATTAGACGGACAGAGTATACAGAGAATTAGACGGACAGAGTATACAGAGACATTAGACAGGGTATACAGAGACATTAGACGGACAGAGTATACAGAGACATTAGACGGACAGAGTATACAGAAACATTAGCGGACAGAGTATACAGAGACATTAGACGGACAGAGTATACAGAGACATTAGACGGACAGAGTATACAGAGACATTAGACGGACGAGTATACAGAGACATTAGACGAGAGTTACAGAGACATTAGACACAGAGTATACAGAGAATTAGACGGACAAGTATACAGAGCATTAGACGGACAGAGTATACAGAGACATTAGACGGACAGAGTATCAGAGACATTAGACGGACAGAGTATACAGAGACATTAGACGGACAGAGTATCAGAACATTAGACACAAGTATACAGAACATTAGAGGACAGAGTATACAGAGACATTAGACGACAGATATACAGAGACATAGACAGAGTATACAGAGACATTAAGGACAGATTACAGAGACATTGAGGACAGAGTAACAGAGAATTAGACAGAGTAACAGAGACATTAGACGGACAGAGTATACAGAGACATTAGACGGAAGGTATACAGAACATTAGACGGACAGAAATACGGACATTAACGACAGAGTATACAGAGACATTAACGACAGTATACAGAGACATAGACGGACAGAGTATACAGAGACATTAGAGGACAGAGTATGCAAGACATTAACGGACAGAGTATACAGAGACATTAGACGGACAGAGTATACAGAGACATTAGAGACGAGTATACAAGACATTAGACGGACAGAGTATACAGAGAATTAGAGACAGAGATACAAGACATTAACAGGGTATACAGAGACATTAGAGGACAGAGTTAAGAGATTAGACAGAGTATACAGAGACATTAACAACAGAGTATACAGAGATTGACGGACAGAGTATACAGAGATTAGAGGACAGAGTATACAGAGACATTAGACGGACAGATTACAGAGACATTGAGACAGGTATACAGAGACATTAGACAAGAGTATACGAGACATTAGACGGACAGAGTATACGAGAATTAGACGGACAGAGTATACAGAGACATAGCGGACAGAGATACAGAGACATGACGGACAGATATACAGAGCATTAGACGACAGGTATACAGAGACATTAACAGGTATACAAGAATTAACGACAGAGTATACAAGATTAGACGGACAGAGTATACAGAGACATTAGGACAGAGTATACAGAGACATTAGACGGACAGAGTATACAGAACATTGACGGACAGAGTATACAGAGACATAGACGGACGAGTATCAGAGACATTAGGACAGAGTATACAGAGACATTAACACAGAGTATACAGAGAATTAGACGACAGAGTATACAGAGACATGACGGACAGTATACAGAGACTTAGCGACAGAGTATACAGAGACATTAGAACAGGTATACAGAGACTTAGACGGAGAGTTACAGAGACATTAGACGGACAGAGTATACAGAGAATTAGACGGACAGAGTATACAGAGACATTAGACGGACAGAGTATACAGAGACATTAGACGGACAGAGTATACAGAGACATTGACGGACAGAGTATACAGAGACATTAGACACGGTATACAGGACATTAGACGGACAGAGTATACAGAGACATTAGACGACAGAGTATACAGAGACATTAGACAGGTATACAGAGACATTAGACGGACAGAGTATACAGAGACATTAGACGGACAGAGTATACAGAGACATTAGACGACAGGTATACAGAGACATTAGACGGACAGAGTATACAGGACATTAGAGGACAGGGTATACAGAGAATTAGACGGTATACGAAATTAGACAGGTTACAGGACTTAGGGAGAGTATACAGAGAATTGCGGACAGAGAACAGAGACATTCGGGTATCAGGAATTAGCAAGGTATACAGAGATTAGACGGACAGTATACGATAAACGGAGTAACAGGAATAGACATTGGGAAGGTTAAAGATGGGACGAGTTCAGAGACATAAAGACAGAGTTAAGAGAATTAGCAAGAGTATACAGAGACATTGCGAAGAGAACGAGATTAGACGGACAGGTATACGAGACTTGCGAAGAGTATACAGAGACATTGGGACGAGTACAGAAATAGCGGACGAGTTACAGAGACATTAGGACAGGTATACAGAGACATTAGAGGAAGAGTATAGGACATTAGACAAGTTACAGAATTGGAAGAGTTACAGACATTAAAAGGACAAAATGGAAGTTACAGAGATTGAGGAAGAGTTAGAGAATAGGACAGAGTTACAGAGCATTAGACGGACAGAGTATCAGAGACATTAGACGGACAGAGTATACAGAGACATTAGACGGACAGAGTATACAGAGACATTAGGGACAGAGTATACGAGACATTAGACGGACAGGTATACAGAGACATTAGACAGGTACAGAGTATACAGAAATTAGACGGACAGAGACATAGACGGACAGAGTATCAGAGACATTAGACGACAGAGTATCAGAGACATTAGACGGACAGAGTATACAGAGACATTAGACGGACAGAGTATACAGAGACATTAGACGGACAGAGTATACAGAGAATTAGACGACAGAGTATACAGAGACATTAGACAGGTATACAGAGACATTAGAGACGGACAGAGAAAGAGAACATTAACAGAGTATACAGAAATTAGACGGACAGAGTATACAGAGACTTAAGACGGACAGAGATACAGAGATTACGAGACAGACGGAATACAGGCATTAGAGAAGGTAACAGAGACATTAGACAGGTATAGAGACATTAGAGGACAGAGAAAGAGACATTAACGGACAATATACAGAGATACAAGAGTATACAGAGACTTAGACGACAGAGACAGAGACTTAACGGACATAGAGAAATTAGACGGACAGAGTATACAGGACCAGAGTATACAGAGACATTAGACGGACAGAGTATACAGAGACATTAGACGGACAGAGTATACAGAGACATTAGACGGACAGAGTATACAGAGACATTGAGACGGACAGAGTATACAGAGTATTAGACGGACAGAGTATACAGAGACATTAGACACAGAGTATACAGAGACAATATACGAGACAGGACAGAGTATACAGAGACATTAGACGGACAGAGTATACAGAGACATTAGACGACAGAGTATACAGAGACATTAGACGGACAGAGTATACAGAGACATTAGACGGACAGAGTATACAGAGACATTAGACGGACAGAGTATACAGAGACATTAGACGGACAGAGTAATACAGAGACATTAGACGGACAGAGTATACAGAGACATTAGACGGACAGAGTATACAGAGACATTAGACGGACAGAGTATACAGAGACATTAGACGACAGAGTATACAGAGACATTAGACGACAGAGTATACAGAGACATTAGACGGACAGAGTATACAGAGACATTAGACGGACAGAGTATACAGAGACATTAGGACAGAGTATACAGAGACATTAGACGGACAGAGTATACAGAGACATTGAGACAGAGTATACAGAGACATTAGACGACAGAGTATACAGAGACATTAGACGGACAGAGTATACAGGACATTAGACGGACAGAGTATACAGAGACATTAGACGGACAGAGTATACAGAGACATTAGACGGACAGAGTATACAGAGACATTAGACGGACAGAGTATCAGAGACATTAGACGGACAGAGTAATTACAGAGACATTAGACGACAGAGTATACAGAGACATTAGACGGACAGAGTATACAGAGACATTAGACGGACAGAGTATAAAGAGACATTAGACGACAGAGTATACAGAGACATTAGACAGGTAACAGATGACATTAGACGGACGAGTATACAGAGACATTAGACGGACAGTATGTATTACAGGATCGAGACATTAGACGGACAGAGTATACAGAGACATTAGACGGACAGAGTATACAGAGACATTAGACGGACAGAGTATACAGAGACATTAGACGGACAGAGTATACAGAGACATTAGACGGACAGAGTATACAGAGACATTAGACGGACAGAGTATACAGAGACATTGAGGACAGGTATACAGAGACATTAGACGGACAGAGTATACAGAGACATTAGACGGACAGAGTATACAGAGACATTAGACGGACAGAGTATACAGAGACATTAGACGGACAGAGTATACAGAGACATTAGACGGACAGAGTATACAGAGACATTAGACGGACAGAGTATACAGAGACATTAGACGGACAGAGTATACAGAGACATTAGACGGACAGAGTATACAGAGACATTAGACGGACAGAGTATACAGAGACATTAGACGGACAGAGTATACAGAGACATTAGACGGACAGAGTATACAGAGACATTAGACGGACAGAGTATACAGAGACATTAGACGGACAGAGTATACAGAGACATTAACACGAGTATACAGAGACATTAGACGGACAGAGTATACAGAGACATTAGACGGACAGAGTATACAGAGACATTAGACGGACAGAGTATACAGAGACATTAGACGGACAGAGTATACAGAGACATTAGACGGACAAAATATACAGAGACATTAGACAGACAGAGTATACAGAGACATTAGACGGACAGAGTATACAGAGACATTAGACTGACAGAGTATACAGAGACATTAGACGGTATACAGAGACATTAGACGGACAGAGTATACAGAGACATTAGACGGACAGAGTATACAGAGACATTAGACGGACAGAGTAAGTATACAGAGACATTAGACGGACAGAGTATACAGAGACATTAGACGGACAGAGTATACAGAGACATTAGACGGACAGAGTATACAGAGACATTAGACGGACAGAGTATACAGAGACATTAGACAGGTATACAGAGACATTAGACGGACAGAGTATACCGAGACATTAGACGGACAGAGTATACAGAGACATTAGACAGGGTATACAGAGACATTAGACGGACAGAGTATACAAAGACATTAGACGGACAGAGTATACAGAGACATTAGACGGACAGAGTATACAGAGACATTAGACGGACAGAGTATACAGAGACATTAGACGGACAGAGTACACAGAGTCATTAGACGGACAGAGTATACAGAGACATTAGACAGAGTATACAGAGACATTAGATGGACAGAGTATACAGAGACATTAGATGGACAGAGTATACAGAGACATTAGACGGACAGAGTATACAGAGACATTAGACGGACAGAGTATACAGAGACATTAGACGGACAGAGTATACAGAGACATTAGACGGACAGAGTAAGTATACAGAGACATTAGACGGACAGAGTATACAGAGACATTAGACGGACAGGGTATACAGAGACATTAGACGGACAGAGTATACAGAGACATTAGACGGACAGGGTATACAGAGACATTAGACGGACAGAGTATACAGAGACATTAGACGGACAGAGTATACAGAGACATTAGACAGACAGAGTATACAGAGACATTAGACGGACAGAGTATACAGAGACATTAGACGGACAGAGAATACAGAGACATTAGACAGGGTATACAGAGACATTAGACGGACAGAGTATACAGAGACATTAGACGGACAGAGTATACAGAGACATTAGACGGACAGAGTATACAGATACATTAGACGGACAGAGTATACAGGGGCTGTGCAGAGTATACAGGGGGCTCTTTCACACACCTCTTGTTCCTTTCTTTATTTGGTCCCATCTTCTCTCCAGCTTCTTGTATATCTCCTTCACGCTGGGTATATTCCATGGCTCCGCCCACCCGGGTCACATGCCTGTGACATCATTACAGGTCCTGGTGCCCCATATAATCTCTTGTGCTGGGCAAGGTAATACAGCCCTGACGCTGAGGTGAGTCACCTGGAGGCTGCTGCGGCCCCCCCCCACACGTGGCGGCTGGGGCGGTTGGCCCCCCCACGCTACGCCACTCGGCTGATAGGAGAGTTGTGGCGGCGGGTGGGCAGCGGACACTGCTCGCGATGACGCTACGCGTCATCGCTCGCAGTGGCGCAATGCATTGTGGGATTCGGCTACAGTGCCCAAATTTCAAACTGAGGATTATATAAATAGATTGTACACATAGTCTTGCATTTCTATATGGTGTTTTCCTGTATTTTATTCCAAGTTCATCATATAATTAATTATCATTTAAATTTTTTACCATGTCCTTCTCTTCTGCTGTATTTTAAAACCTATTCTAATGTTTTTTTTCATTCATTTGTCCACATAACATTTTATTATGTGTATTTTTACCAATAAAAATGTGTTTTTTAATTATCATTGAGGTCTGTAAGCATACTTTATCTCTTTTTTCTGAGTTTGTTCTTAATTGGCTACCTCTCTTTATGAATCCTATTTTTACTCCTTTTAATTTATATCTACACGTTATAATATTAATTTTTTTTAGGATTTTTTTCAATAAGGGATTTTTCATTTAATTGTTAGAGAAATGAGCAGCCCCAAAGTATTGACATTTACACTGGCATGCAAGGGTCTGGGCACCCCTGGTAAAAATTAGGCAAGTTGATCTCTAAAAGGCATAAAGTTTTATGACACATTTCCTTTGTACTTTAGGCCCAACATATTTTTTTCATCTTTAACCAGGCTAGCGGTATTCCCGAGCGTAACTCGGGGTTAATTTTCGCTGCCAGAAGCGGTAACCCCGAGTCACGCTCGGAGTAAATTACAGATCTGGCAGCGGAGTCTCCTTACCTTCTCCACGTGATCCAGCGATGTCCTCGCTGTGAGCACCGGTGAGAGCCCCTTCGGATGCCTCCATCTGACTTCCTGGTTCCGTCTTTGTGAGCCGCAGCGGCTCATGGGAGGCGGAACTGGCGGGAAATACAAATGTATAAAAGTCTAAAAGTGACACACACATAAAGTCAGGTGATACAGTGAAATCCTGTCAGATTACATTCAAGATAAAAGAAGGAGGGGAACAAGAGGCGCAATAGTGCCCTATCACTACGGCACTGAGTATATAAGTGGTGAAAACAAGGATTCACTCACCTGGGGCAGTTGTGTAACCCACAACTGGCTTGAAGGCGAATTCAATGATTATTCCTAGATAGCTGCTGCAGGACTTCCACCATCCACACAGGTGTGGAGAAACATCAGGTAATAGGGAAGAAAATGGTGTGTCACAGTCCGCGCTGCCACGATCATTCACTCCAAAGAAAAGCACATGAAGATGGAACTTCAAAACGAACTCTTTATTTCCTCCTGCCTCCTACGCGTTTCGGTGCCCTCCTGGCACCTTCCTCAGGGATACCTGAGGAAGGTGCCAGGAGGGCGCCGAAATGCGTAGGAGGCAGGAGGAAATAAAGGAGTTCGTTTTGAAGTTCCATCTTCATGTGCTTTTCTTTGGAGTGAATGATCGTGGCAGCGCGGACTGTGACACACCATTTTCTTCCCTATTACCTGATGTCAGATTACATTGTATCACCTCAGATTTGACATTTGATCATCCTACACTGCCCTGCCTGCCCTTTTTGCTGTAATTTCTGCCCATAAAATACATTTTTTACCATGTCATCAAAGCGTCACTTTAGCATCTCTAAAGCGGGTTTAGATCAGATGAGTGACAGCGGCAGCGACACAGAGCCCCTCGCAGAATTGAGCGACAGCGATAGCGATTCGTGGCAAGATTCGTCATCTGACTCTGACACTGATACTGATCAGAGAAGTGGCGACAGCGACGATTCTGCACTCAATCTCAGTGATGTGCGCACTTGGTGCCCTATTGATTGCGGTATGGATGAGGTAACGCCGTGAAGATTTACTGGATCATCTGGGATGAAGGTAGATGTTGAGCACAATGATCCTTTGGCGTACCTAAAATTATTTCTCACAGATGACGTCATTGAAAAGATTGTCACGGAGACAAATCGCTACAACGAGCAGCAATCCGCTACTCTGCATAACAAGTTTTCCAGGAACAGAAAATGGGAACCGGTGAAGAGGGAAGAGGACATCTGGAAGTTTCTAGGGCTAATACTTCTTCAGGGGGTGGGGGGGAACCCCTGCAGAAATGGTACTGGACTGCCAATAAATTGCTGCCAACCCATTTTTTGGCACCATAATGTCTGAGTATCGATTTTCCTCATAATGAAGAATTTGCACTTCACCAACAACAAGGAATTTGACAAAGCCACACATCCAGCGCCAAAACTCAAGAAGATCTGGGAAGTATACCAAATGATCATAAAAAATTTCCAGCAGGCCTATGTGCCAGATAGAGACATCAGCATTGATGAAAGTCTGATGGCTTACAAGGGACGCCTCAGCTGGATTCAATACATCGCATCCAAGAGAGCACAGTTTGGAATAAAATTCTATATGCTCTGCGAGTCTGCCACTGGATATATATGGAATTCCGTCATATACACCAGTAAAGGAACACAATTCAACCCCAGGTACAGCGGCTATGGGATGGCAACGTCATCAGTCCTTACACTGCTTGAGCCACTGCTGAATCAGGGGTATTGTGTGACAACAGACAACTTTTACACATCGCCTGAGCTGTACGAGTTTATGCTAAAACACAAGACTGATGGATATGGAACCGTTAGGGCCAAACGACATGACCTGCCATCTATGTTTGCCAAGAAAAAAACTGAAAACAGGAGAAATGGTTGCCTGGCAGAAAGGAAAGATGATGGCAATGCGTTGGCATGACAAAAAAGACGTGTGCCTAATGAGTACAGTGCATAACACCTCCACTGCCATGGTCCACACAAGAGGTGGGAAAGATGTCATGAAGTCACAACTTGTGATTGACTACAACAACACCATGGGAGGAGTTGATAGTGACGATCAGGTGATGACATTTTATCAGGCTATGCGGAAACAGCAAAAAAAAATGACAAAAAAATCTTCAGGCATCTCCTGGAACAATGCCTCTGGAATGCCTGTATACTCCACAGAGGAATGAGTGACAAGCCTCTTGTTCATTCTGACTTTATCTGGAAGGTGGCGCAGCGGATTTTTGTGAACGACCAAACGCCATCAGTGGCCGTGAATAGATCTGGACGTCGTGCTGTTGACGTTGTAAACCCAGAACGCCTAACTGGTCGTCACTTTATGGATTACATCCCACCAACTGCAAAAAAGGCAGCACCTACAAGGATGTGCGTAGTTTGCTGCTCAAAGCGAGATGGCAATGGAAAAAAAATCTGAAAGGAAACCAGGTTCCATTGCCCTGAATGTGACGTCGGTCTATGTGCAGTCCATGTTTCAAAATTTACCACACCCAGGATGTTTACAGAATTTTCTTTGTTTGACAAATTTCATTATTTATTACATTATTGAATAAAATTATTGAATAAAATGATAATATTTATTAAATTATAATTCATGATTTTATGTTTTGAACTTTATCACATCTGAGAGGTCTACTAGAGTCTTCTTTGATCAGGTTTAAATAATTACTAAGAATTGCAGGCCTACAATACATAACACCAAATTTCCATGCAAAAAAATGGTACCGCATTTAGTACAAAATTCCTGACATAATCATACCGCCAGGGAGGTTAACATTTGAAAAATTACAAAATCGAAAATGGGCTGATGCAAACGTTTGGGCACCCTGCATGGTTAGTACTCAATAGCACACACCTTTCCAAGTATCACAGCTTGTAAAATCTTTTTTTTAGCCAGAAAAGAGTCTTTCAATTCTTGTTTGAGGCATTTTCATCCATTCATCCTAGGAAAAGTGTTCCAGTTGTGTGAAATTACTGGGTCATGTTGAATGCACTGCTTTTGAAGTCTAGCCACAGATTTTCAATGATGTTCAGATCATGGGACTGTGAGGGACCTTGTAAATCCAGCTTGAGCCTTATAAGGTAGTCCATTGTGGATTTTGACATGCCTTTGGTGTCATTATCCATTTGTAGAAGCCATCCTCCTTTCAACTTCAGCTTTTTTTATAGATGGTGATATGTCTGCATAATTAATTTGTTGAAATTTCATTGAATCCATGCTTCACTCTACCCGTGAAATGTTTCCCATTCCGTTGGTTGCAACACAACACCAAAGTATGATTGATCAACTCCCATGCTTAAAGGTTGGTGAGATGTTCTTTTCTTGAAATTCTGTAACCCTTTTTTTCCCCACACATAACTCTGACTATTGTGGCCACAAAATTATTTTTTAACCTCATCTGTCCACATTACTTCTTTTCAAAATACATCAGGCTTGCTTAGATGTTCTTTTGCATAATTCTGAAGCTGAATTTTATGATGAAGATGCAGGAGAGTTTTTCTTCTGATGACTCTTCCATAAAGGCCATACTTGTGCAGGTGTCTCTGAACAACAGACTAATGTACTACAACTTCAGAGTCTTTTAAATCTTACTGAAGGTCTTTTGCAATCAAGCGAGGGTTCTGATTTTACGCTCTAGCAATCCTAAAAACAGTTTTTACTGACATTTTGCTTGGTCTTACAGATTTTATCTTGACCTCCACTGTTCCTGTTAACTGTCATTTCTTAATTAGATTTCATATTGAAATAAAGGAAACTTGAAAATGTTTTGCTATCTTCTTATAGTCTTCTTCTGATTTGGGGGCCTCCATCATTTTCATTTTCAGAGTGCTAGGCAGCTGCTTAGAAGAACCTATGGTTGCTGTTTTTGGCTCAAGGTTAGAGGAAGCTATGTTTTAATAAAGCTGTGAAAGTTGCATCACCAGATCTTTTCTAATTTTTATAATTAACAAGCCATAACCCTAACAAGCCAATTAAGGTCTGAAACCTTGGTTAAAGTTATCTGAGCACACAAATCTCCAAGGGTGTCCAAAGTTTTGCATCGGCCCATTCTCCTTTTTGTAATTTTTAAAATGGTGAAGATGAAAAAAATATTTTTTTTTGCCTAAAATGCAAAGGAAATGTATCAGAATTAACTTTATGCCTATTCATCTTCAACTTGCTTAGCTGTTTTCAATAACAGTAATTGGGACCAGATTTCTCAAACTTTAGTATGCAACTGTATTGCAGTTATTGAAAATAAAATAATTGTGCAGGTCTCTACAGCGATTCTGTCACCAAAGCTGAACCACCAAAATTATTCATATGTACATGGAGCATTTTTAATGACAAGTCCAGCAATAGGTTTCCATGGCATATTTGCTACTCCATCACTGAGAAAGCAGTGTGTCGATTGATATCAGGGCTGCCATTAGAGATTTCAGAGCCTCTAACTGGCAACATTTTGGGGCCCCCTGAAACTTCACTCAGCCTCCACCCCTCTGCCTCCACCCAGGCTCTGCCTCCAACCAAAACATATGATGTCGCTGTGTGAACCTATTCGGAACACAAGGTGTTAAATGTGAGAGTGACTGCTGTAGATCTGATACATTCATGAGCCTAATGAGCGGCAGTGAATGGCTCCTGAGATCGATAAGGCCCTAAGGAAAGTAATGGGTGCTGATTGCTGACAGCCCAGGTGGGTGTGTCAGGTGGGTGTGTCCTGAGGAATAGCAGCCCAGCTGGATGAGTCAGTGTGGGAGTGGCAGGCACGATAAGAGCCTGCCAGCTGAGTGATTGACAGGTTGATTATCAGTACACAGACTTCTGAGATCATTCAGCCTGAGACATCCAGAGAGAGAGACAGATCCAGTCTGTGTGAGAGACTGAGTGAGAGTCCATACCGCCATGTTGAGAGATGGTGAAGGGAGCATGCTAGCTCCATGCCAGTGGCCAGGACCGGTGTTGTTACAGCTCCTGGAGTGGGGAAGCCGGGGCTGACCCAGGTGGAGACTGGTCCGGGTGTGTGGTTGAGACACGTCCGGGAAAGGAGTCCTTGAGGACGCTTGGTGGACCCGTGACCCAGGCAGCAAGACCCGGATCCATGCCCGGTAAGAAAGCAGTCCCCGAATGCTTGTGTGAACTGTGCACCTGGTGCGTGAAATGTGCCAGGCGGGCATAGCCGCCCTGAGGTCCGACTAGATAGTCAGTGAGGGACCTGCTTAACTGTATATGTGTGTTATGGCTTAGATAGAAAGGCCATGTACGGTGTCTGTTGGAGAGCCCCAGCTGGAGTGGATGATATTGGAGGCGTTCCGTCCCTGTGAGACGAGAGGGAGGCTTGGCCTGCTGCTTGCAAGCGGGTACCTGTCCCTCAACCACAGCCTCTAATGGTGTGGGTGTGCCTGTGGCCAGAGACAGGGGTCACGAAGGCTCCTAGAAGGGTAACCATGGCTGATCCGATAGGGTGCTACTCAGACGCAGGGTACAGTAGTCGACCTGGAGACCTACCATGAGATGGAGGTTTAGTCTTCAAAATATTTTATTGTTTTGAACCATAAAACAAGAACAATGAGACAACATATTATTGGCCTGGGGGGAAATCCCCTTCGACCCAAAAGTCACATACGATATTTGCTACAGTGACCATAAACAATGTATTTTTACCAAAACCAAAGGGTGGGATAAGAGGGGGAAGTAGGGGAGTGGGGAAAGGAAGAAGAACAAGGGTTCAAGGGGTTGTACTCGGAGCAAATCCCCTACATAACACGTGAAACTGCAAACCCTTAAAAAGTTCAAAAGGGTATGTATTTATATAAGGCGACAACCATTCCTCTCATGATTGAATAACAATGTCTTTTATGTGAAGGCTAAGTTGAGAGTATTCGTCTTCTCATAATCGTTGCCGACAGGGTTGAGTACCACGTTTAGTCCAGGTCGTGCGGTAAAGGTTTGACCCGAAACCCCCCCATGGGGGACGAGGTGAGAGGGGGAGAAGAAAATAACTTATAAGAGAGTCATAATACATAAGGGAATGGGAGACAGAGTAGGGGAGGAGTAATAGAGAAAGACCAGGAGGAAGTTGTCCATCGGAGCGGGGATAGGGAGGACCTGAACAAGAGAGGATAGCGAGAGGGGGAAGAGGGAGGCTAGAGAAAAAGAAGCAAGTGAGGAGAGGAAGGAGAAAATAGAGAATAGAGAATAGAGAATAATACCTCCTGAGACTTGTCAAGGAGGGGGTTTATCTGCAAGAGGGTGAATTGCCCAAAGGTCCCAAGCCTCAACTACATACCGCCTCGTGGGGGCATCTAATGCTAGATGGAACTCATGTGCGAATATTCCATTCAGTCTCTTCGTGAGGTCCGACATCGAGGGAGGAGCTGGGGACTTCCAGGAAGCAGCAATGCAAAGTCTTGCCGCTATTAAAATGTATGAGATCATGTGGCGTGGGATTGGTGGGAAGATCTCTGCCCCAATGTGCAGGACCGCAAGCTGTGGCAGTAGGGGAAACTTCATCTCCGTGGTCACTTCAATCAGTCTGGCTACTAAAGTCCAGAATTGGGCTATTTGAGGGCATAGCCACCACATATGTGCGAGATCTCCTTTTTGGCCGCAGAGTCTCCAACAAAGTGGGGAGTTACCGCTTCCAAATCTCGCCAACCTTGTGGGAGGGGTGTACCATCGGAGATGAATTTTTTTGAGGGATTCCAGGTGATTGATACACCTAGTTGCTCTGGAGACGCAACAGACCGCTCCCTCCCACTCCTCCTCCCCTGCCTCAAAGGACAGGTCCTTCTCCCAAGCGGTGACGTAAGACGGGCGGCCGGGAGAGGCCAACTCCAGAGACCCTCGTATATACTCGAGAGGCCCTTGGGTTTCGGGTTCTCCGAGAAGTGGAAGTGCTGAAAGGGTGAGGGGGCGGTGGGTTTTAAATCGTGCCAGCAGTCCGCAGACTCCAAAAAGTGACGGACCTGAGAGTACTGCAGGAACATGTCTCTTCGTTCAGGGTTGTTACGGGTGAGCTCTGCAAAAGAGATTAGCTCAGGCCCCTTCAACAAATCTGCCAAAAAAGTGATACCCAATTTCTGCAACAAGGCAATATTTAACGTGGGAATGTGAGCTTGTAGTGCCGACAAGGGGATCCTCTCCGGTGGGAACCTAGTCCAGAACCTAGGGAGCTTACCCCATTCCGACAAAAGGTGTCGGACAGTGCCCAATGGGTGGGATCTCCCCGTTGGACCCAGCGAAGCCCCCCAAATAGTCTTGCCAAGTGAGGCTCCCGGTGCGAAGTCCAATTCTAGTTGTGCCCATCTTGAAGAGGGTGAGGCTCTGCATAGGTCTCTGACCGCCTCCAAAGAGGCCGCTTTGCAGTATGAAATAACGTCTGGGACACCCATTCCGCCCCCCCGTAGGCTCCCATGCAGTGTTTTTCGGTTGATCCTCGGGCGACCCGCTGCCCACACAAATCTGTTAAGGAGGTTTTGGAGTTGAGTAAGAAGGGGCTTCGGGTATGCCACCGGGACACAGCGGAACAGGTACAGAAGCCTTGGAAACCAAAGCATCCTGACCGCCTGTATCCTGGCCATCCATGTCAGCAGGGGCTGTGCGCTGGAGTTCATAGACCCCCGCAGGGACGTAATCAGGGCTGAAAGATTAGTCTGTGCTAACTTCTGAGATGGGCACATTATAATACCCAGGTACTGGATACCCTCTGGAGCCCATTGGAAAGGAAACCGAGCGGAGAGATCCTCGAACTCCAGCTGCGTGAGATTGATGGGCAGTGCCGTAGACTTACTCAAGTTCAGTTTATAATATGAGACCTCCGAAAAGGCATCCAAGGCCCTGATAATGATTGGGAGCGAGGTTCCAGGGTCCGTGCAGGTAATGATCACGTCATCCGCGTACAGGCCAATGACGTGACGTCTCATTCCCACCTGTATGCGCGAGATCCCCCCCTCGGCCCTGATGGTGGCGGCAAACGGCTCCATAATTAGAGCAAAGATCAGGGGAGACAGGGGGCATCCCTGTCTGGTCCCATTTGATATGCTGAATTGGCGGGAGAGAAACCCAGACGTAGAGACACGTGCTCTCGGATTCGAGTAAAGGCTCAGTACTGCCCTTAATATAGGACCCGAGAAGCCGAACTTCACAAGTACTTCCTGTAGGTAACCCCAGTGTACCCTGTCGAACGCTTTTTCCGCATCTAACGACAGGAATACACTGGGGGTTCCCCGGACCTCAGCAATTTCTATGAGGTCTATCATACGTCGGGTTCCATCTCTCGCCTGTCGTCCCCCCACAAAGCCCACCTGATCCGAGTTCACCAAGAATGAGACACTCTCCGACAGGCGAGCCGCCAGAAGTCTAGCATAGATTTTTACGTCAGTATTCAAAAGGGAGATCGGCCGATAGCTCCCCGGTGAATCAGACGGTTTTCCTGGTTTTAAAATTGTTGTAATTGTGGCCTCTAGGGCCTCCGGAGGGAGGACCCCTTCAGCCTGCCAGGTATTAAAGAGTCGGAGCAGGTAGGGCGCCAGATGGTGAGAAAAGGTTTTATAATATTCGTTTGCCAAGCCATCAGGGCCCGGGGCTGAGTTCAACTTCAGGGACCCAATCACCGCCCGCACTTCCGTCAAAGAGAATGGGGTGTTCAGTCCCTGCAACTTATCCTGAGGGAGAGTTGGCAGGTCTATACGGTCCAGGTAATCTCGGATACGTTCTATTGTCGGTTGTGGGGTCTTGGGATCATCTTTTAAGTTGTACAGGGATGAATAAAAGTCTGCCATCGCGTCAGTGATCTTATTTGGGTCTCTGACGGTCCCCCCCCCTGGCGTTTTCATGGAGGTTACCATCGACTGCACTACCCGTTTTTTAAGTCGTCTGGCCAACAGTCTACCTGCTCTATCCCCAGCAGCATAAAATCGTGTCTTAAGTTTTCGAAGGCCAAGTTCATGTTGGTATAAGAGGAGGGATCTGAGTTCATTTCGTAAGGCTAGAATTTGTGATGTGATCCGCTGGGTCTGGGCGGCTTTATTAATTTTTTCTAACTCAGTTATCTGCTCAGTGAGCTCTCTCCATCGTTTGTCTCTTTTTCGCTTTTGTTGTGCTGCTTTCTGTATGAGGAGACCCCTAAGTACTGCTTTATGAGCAGCCCATAGCAGACCGTCCGAGACCTCCCCATTATCGTTCAGTTTGAAATAGTCTTCCAGACTGTAGTCTAAGGAGTTGACAACGTCTTGACTGGATAACAGGCCCACATTCATCCTCCAGCGACGGGGCGAAACCTCCTGTTGCCCTAAGCTGATACTCATCGAAATGGGGGCGTGATCCGACCATGAGATCTGACCTATAGAGGCCGACTCACAGCGGAGCAACAGCGCCTCCCCTATCAGGAACATATCAATCCTAGAATAGGACTTGTGACTGCTAGAAAAGAATGTAAAATCCCTTTCTTCGGCATGGAGGTATCGCCACACGTCGTGGAGGCCGAATTCACGGCACAATTGAGACAATTCTCGCCCCCGTCGAGTGGATGGGGAAGACGTGTCCAGTCTGCTCTCCATTATAGCATTAAAATCCCCGCAAATTACCAGGGATCCCTCTACTGAAGCCCTCAGTTTCTTAAATAAAGAATTCAGGAATTTAAATTGTCCCACGTTGGGCGCATACAGCGCTACAATTGTGTACAATTCTTCCGAGATGAGAGCTTTCAGTATAAGGAACCTCCCCAGAGGGTCGGACTCGGTCGATTTGAGTTGAAACTGTACTTTATTACTTACAATGACGCAGATCCCTGCCTTTTTTACATTGTTGTTTGCGAAGAAAATATGGGGGTAAGACGGGTGATGGACTCTGTGATTGTCTGAGGTCAGTAGGTGCGTTTCTTGGACGCATAATACATCGGCACTCAGTCTACGCGCTTCCCTCCATAGGAAGGAACGCTTCACCGCAGAGTTCAATCCCTTCACATTTAGGGAGGCAATCTGGAGCGTAGATGTTGACCCCGCCATATGTTATTGGGAGTAAGTGCAGTGGATTGGGGGGTATGATAGACAGTTGAGGCCCCGGGACCAGTGACTCCTCCTGGCTTTGAGAAAGAGGTAAGAGAAGTTCAGAGGAAAGAGATAGGAAAGAACAGAATAAAAGAAAGAATGAGAAGAGAGGGCAGTTAGAGTGACCGGAGAGGGGATGGACGGAGGTAGGAAGGAAGGGGGAAGGGGAAACGTCAAATAAGCAGTTGTACCACACAAATGTAAACTTTAGCAAACTAAGAACCACCCGGGCCAAGTCCGACGAGTTGGGATAGGGAGAGCAGGAAAATAATCAAGCTCACCTCCCACTCGCCAGGACCCATACCCAGGGGTTTCCTGGGGGAAGGGAAACCCTCGGCCACCCGCGACCCAAGTAAGGGTCGACCTGGGGACAATACGAGGATCTCCTCAAATAACAGTTATACAAGCCTGAGGCACGGCCGCACAGGCTTCATCGCTTTGTTTCCGGGCTTCGGCTGGAGCTTTTTTCGACCCTCCGTTGAGAACCCTGTCGGGGTCCATCCTGGTCCAGTCGTCGGTGAGCCTCCCGAACCAGAGAGATTCCAGGTTCGCAGGGCCTTACGTAGCTGTGATGGAGACTGGAAGAATTGTCTCGCCCCCTTGTAGCGGAAGGTTAGGGATACCGGGGATCCCCAGATGTATTGAATCCCTTTTTCATGCAGTACCCTGCAGCTTGGTGCAAATTCCCTGCGCCTGGCAAGAGTCCCTGGTGAGAGGTCCGGGAAGACCGCCGCAGTGGAGAATGGGTCTGGCAGGGTAGGGTGGGAACTCATGGCACGTAGGAGGGTTTCTCGTGCATCAGGCCTTTGGAACGAGATCAGGATATCTCTTGGAATGTCTTTGGCCAGTTTGGCTGGTTTTGGTAGTCTATACGCCTTAGTTACCTCCAGCACTGCAGGGGGAACGTCTGGGAGCACCGCCGTAAGAAACAAATTTATGATACTCCTGAGATCCTCCTCTTGGTCTAGCTCCAATACGCCTCGCAGTTTGACATTGTTTTTACGTAGACCATCCTCAAGGTGGGAAAGGGTTAACTGCGTCTTTTTCATCTCCTTATCCATCACATCATAATCATCGGCAAGGTTGTTGTGAGCAGTTACAAAGTCTGTCATCTTTGTTTCAAGGTGTGATGTTCTTTCACCCAGAGCCGCCATGTCTGTGCGCAGGTCCCCTATCATGGAGCGTATTTCTCCTAGCATGGAGTCCCTTAGGGACCCCAGCATATCCCGGAGGGATCGTTTTGTGACTGGGGATTCATCTCTATCTCCAGACCTCTGTCTCTGAGATCCAGGAGGCGAGCGCGGTGAGCGCGGAGCGTGCCCTGTGGGAGATGAGGAAGCTGCAGGGGCTGAATTAGCCGGCGCCATTTTGGAGGGCTTCTGAGCGTCGGTCCCGAAGAAGTCGGTGAGTTTACCTTCTGTTTCCCGGCGCCGGGAGCCCGCACGCGGCATCGCAGTGTTGTGCGGAGGGTCTTCTCCTGTTATGCGGAGTTGTTATAGCCCGGTAGCAGTCGGTAGGTGCCGATGAAGCAGCCTGAGCGACGAAGCCTTCTCAGCAAGCGTCCGGCGCCATCCGCAGCAGGACACGCCCCCGAGATGGAGGTTTGGTGGTGACTGGTGGCCTGTACCGTGGTGAGTAGGCCATGGTGACGCGTGGTTAGCCCGGGTTCTACGGTTGACCAGGTCCCTGTTATGGTCATGGAGGAGCCACAGTCCATGGATGTATTATGATGGGCTGTGAGTGGATGTGAGGATGCATGGGATCCATGAATATTGTATGGTGGATCACATGCGATAAGGTCCCAGTCAGGCAGGAATCCTGACTATGCGGTAAATATGGAGTCATCGAGCTGTGTGACTAAAGCCAGACGGCAGGTACCGCCATTGGGACCCACAGGGCCCGTTGAAGGGTATATAGCGAAGGTCAGAAGCAGGGGTTAGAAGGGCTCCGAGAGTGGGGAAACTGTAGTTGAACCAGGTGGGCGCTGACCTGGACGTGTGGTTGAGATACGTCCAGGAAAGAGCCCCTTGGCGAGGCATGGTGTACCCGTGACTCAGGTTGTTCAATCCCTGTTCTAAACCCAGAGGAGTCATCGTTTATATATATATATATATATATATATATATATATATATATATATGGTAAACTGATAAATGTATGTGTAAAGTGTATACAGGCCGGAGGCCATAGCCACCACGGGGAGCTGTTGGAAGAGCTCCAATGGGGACAAAGAGATGGTTACATGTCCCGGGTTACGATAAGACATTATGTGCAATAAGTGTTATGTAAGGTTATATGTAAATGTATGGTGTATTTATGTAAAGTGTTTATAATCAATGTGCAATACGTCAAACATGCTACCTGGGTTATGTGTTGATATGTGAAAAATAAACGGGTTGACATTGGTTAAATTATGAACACGTTTTTTGTCGTTACGCAAGCGGGTTCCCCGGGTGCTACCTCACTATATGTATATGGTACAAACACACACACACTTGAGACTGCTGCTGGCTGAATACACAATAGCTGTATACACAATAGAGACTGCTGCTGGCTGCATACACAATAGTGACGGCTGCGGGCCGTATTGACATTGGAGGTGGCTGCAGGCCGTATAAACAATGTAGAAAACTGTTGGCTATTTACACAATGAGAATACACAATAGGGACTGCTGATGGCTGTACACAATAGACAATACACAATAGAGACTGATGCGGGCTGTATACACAATGGACATAGGCTAGGGTCACACTTAAAACCTTAATTGCATTCACCGAATCCAGATCCGGATGCGGTGAACGCAGTTGTCTTCAGACATTCAGCAATCCGGGAACTGGATTGCTGAAGCCGCAATCCAGTAACCGGATTGCTCAGGATGTGTAATCCTGAGCAATCTGCTTACCGGATAGTTTGCTCATCCCTGCTGCTGCAGGGATGAGCAAACTGTTCTGTGTTTAGTAAAAGTATTTATTTAATTAATAAATGTTTGTACAATGTCTCTAGGGGGTGCCCAGTCCCCCTAGAGACCTTGCACCCACTTAGGTGGGCATATACTGCTGTAATGTGTTATGTACAACAGCTGACTCCTGTCAGCTGTTGTACAGTTTTATGAATGAAAGCGCCGGGCTCCTCAGAGCGGCATGCATGCTATTGCTATTGCTTATAGCATGTGCGCCGCTGTCTGAGGTCCTGAAGCCTTATACAGTAAGATCTATGGGCAGCGCTGCCCATACATGTTACTGTAAGTGGCTTCAGGACCTCAGACAGCAGAGCACATACTATGCCAATAGCAATAGTATGCGCGCCGCTCTGAGGAGCCCGGCGCTTTCATTCATAAAACTGCCCCCAGTCTGCTCTTTCACTCTGTCTTTCTTATGCCTTGTCTTCAACATCACTCTCAGGCCCTCACACTGGCTAGGCTAGTCTTGAATAAGGCCTCCTTGTTTCTTTTCCCTTGGTGAAGTCCCCTGACCTGTTTAGAACTAGGCCTGACCTCCTCTGTGTCTCTCAACCGTGTAGTAGTGTCGAGAACTTTTGTGTGGGGTACCGCTAACTCTTCTCATGCGGTCCCTGGCTTACCTGTTGGTTGCGTTATAGGTGTCCGGGAGACTGGAGTCTCCTCGGTGAATCGGTCTTTTCTGCTGGGCTAGATGCTCTCCTACAGACTCAGAGTCCGGTGTCTGCCTTGTTTTCTGGGGTGAACCGGTATGGCTCCTATGCTCCCAGTCTGCTCCTTTACTCTGTCTTCCTCACACCTTGCCTTCAACCTCACTCTCAGGCCCTCACACTGGCTAGGCTGGTCTACTGGCTCATGCCTAGCACGGCTCCGACACACCAGGACGTCTTCACAGTAATGCTCCGTACTGCATGGACTAACTAATTCCTCCCCCAGCACCGGTATTTATAGAGGATCTTGTTTAAGGACAGCAAGTGGAGCTCCCCCTACAGGTCTGGGGTGGAAGGTGTTGTGTGTGTGTGTAAGGGTACCTGCTGTGGAAATCCTTCCATGCTTTAGGTGGTTCTGTGGCTACCTGTAATGGCTGGGTGCCACACATGCAGCCCCCAATACTCTATCTCCCATCATCATCATTCCCATGCAGCCCCTTCATTTTTTTGCAGCCCTCATCATCCCCTTGCAGCACCCATCATCGTTTTGTAGCCCCCATCATCTCCTTGCAGCCCCCATCATCTCCATGCAGCCCCATTATCCTCATGCAGCCCCCATCATACTTTTAAAGCTCCCATCATCCCCTTGCAGCCCCCATTATCCCCATACAGCTCCCACCATCTCCATGTAGCTCCCATCATCCCCTTTCAGCCCCCAATACTGTATCCCATTCATAATCCCCATGCAGCCCCCATCATCCTTTTGCAGCCCCCATCATCCCCTTGCAGCCCCCATTATCTCCATACAGCTTTTATCATCTCCATGCAGCTCCAATCATCCCCTTTCAGCTACCATCACCTTCATGCAGCCCCCAATACTGTACCCCCATCATAATCCCCATGCAGCCCCCATCATCCTTTTGCAGCCCCCATCATCCCCATTCAACCCCCAAAACCATATCCCCATCATCCTCACCATGCAACACATGCAACCTCCCCACACCCTTTGCTCACCACCCGCCGCCCCTGCAGCATTACAGGCGGAGCCGTCGGCCAATCACAGCACAGCAGCCACTGGCCAATCAGGGCCGGACGGTGCTGCACTGTGATTGGCCAACTGCTCCGCTCATACATCTATGCACACAGCTGAAAAAGAGAGCAGAGCGGCGCCGTAATGCTGCAGGTGTGGTGGGCGCTTACATCACTCAGGGAGGCGGGTAGCATCCTCTGCTCTGAGCCGATGCAGAGCACACTTTGTGTGTAGTGATGGTGTGCGACGGCATGGACCAGCAAAAAGACCCCCACAGCCTGGTCCACTGCCTGGTGGTTGGGGACCCCTGATTTAAAGGGCCAGAGGCCAAAGTTTAAAGTACCTGGGGCTGACAAGTGGGCAGCCGACCCTTTAAATAATGTGCCAGATGCCCAGTCTAGGCCTAGATGGGCCCCTCTCTGCCTCAGCTGCAGTGATGGACAGGGGCCTGCTCAAGAGGTGAGGGGGCGATGCCCAGAGGGGATTAGCAGGAGAGGGGGGCCGTAGAAGGGGTGAGGGGGTGTAGCCCAGAGTAGATCTGGACCTGCCCCCTCACCTCTTCTACGAGCCCCCCCTCTCCTGCCCATCACCGCAGGGCCCCTGACAGCTGTCACATTAGGCAGGCCCTGTCGGTGGCCCTGATTGATATGTAAATGAGGCTGAAGTGCTTTCAGCATGTGCAAGCTCTTCTCCGACCCTCTGCCTCTCGGACACTATTACCCACACAGCGCCGCTTCCTCCACGGTACTGAGTTGGGTAATAGAGTTGAAGTGACAGAGGTTTCAAATTTGCATAATAATTCAAACAAGGTTTTCTCATGAACAGAGGAATAGACAGGCCATTACTATGCATTTCTGGACTTGTCTTTTAAAAGTTACATGTGCATATAAATAGTTTGGAACGTGAAATCCTGCTGACAGATTCCCAGTATTTACGAAAGGCACATACTTTGTATTGTTTGTATGTTATACTATACATTCCTGAATACCAGGATTATTTATATAGAATTTGGACATAACGGTCATGTAAATGGGAAGATGTAACATTTTTGGTCTTCACGAAATAGTTTTTTTTGTGAATAGTCTCTAAAATACTTACTTCCTTATCTCTTTTACCAGTAGATACAGTATATGAAAGGTGATACTGTTTAAGACATAAGCATTGATTGTAGGCTTTACAAATGACATCAGTGTGCTAACAATGGCCACAAGAAAGATGGCAGCACCAAATTCACTCCTATATACATAACACAAAAAATGTTATTTACGGTATATGAAAATTTTACCTCTAGAAAATGTAGACAGTGAATAAAACCTAATAAAATTCTGATGTACTATATGTAATAATCCGTTATTTGCAAAGCTAAAATATGCATCATGAGGAAATTATATTTTTCATTTTTTTATGTGAAATAATACAAATAATATAAAAATTATTGCAATTTTCAATTTTTTAACTAAACAGCTGGATAATTTTTGTTTTATGCATCTCCCCATTAAACCTTCCTGTTTAGGGTCAGCAGAGTCATCTCATTCACAGGACAGATATTTAGCAGTAGCTTTGTTGAACTACTGAAGCCCAATCTTAAGGGAAAGATATAATTCTCGATCACTCCCTGAAGAATGCATTGAGCTAAAGGACATTCACATCACATTTTATCCACTTGTCTGTAGCCCTGAAAAAATGGATTTGGACATTTGCACTGATTGGGCCATTGACTTTAAATGATGTAGACCAGAGGTCCCCAACTCCAGACCTCAAGGGCCGTCAACAGTGCAGGTTTTCAGGTTTTCCTTAGTATTGCACAGGTGCTAATGTGATCATCTGCAAAGGTAATGATTCCAAGCTCTGTGCAATACTAAGGAAATCTTGAAAACCTGTACTGTTGGCGGCCCTAGAGGCCTGGATTTGGGGACCTCTGATGTAGACGGAGTCACTTTGTCCTCTTTCGGAGATAATTTTCAGCTGGATATATGGATATATTTGAGGCAGCTCCAAAATGCAGTTAAGCACATCTTGGTGCCCGCCTCAAATAGGCAGATACTGCTGAAAATGATATGTGACAGAGCACCCAGTGACTGTGTATGCATCATTGCAGTAAATGGCAGCATCAGTGCTAAGGAAACCGTTACACGTCGCAACATTGCATGCAATTTCACTTGTAACTTACTGGTTGCAGTGAAATCATGGACACATTGTTCCATTTGTACACGGCAACAAAATACAACAATGTGTCCATTATTTCACTGCAACCAGTAAGTTGCAAGTAAAATTGCATGCAATGTTACGACGTGTAACGGTACCGTTATGTCCAAATCCCATTTTCAGGATACAGACATATGCCCTGATGCAGCCACTGATGAGAGGATAAAACAAGATGTCAACATAGAGATCAATCACGTAAACTGCTATGCAGTATACAGTTGCTGAAGTACTGTTTTAACAGACAAGTCATACAAATAGTCTGCCCACAATAAAACATCCATAGACATATAAAAATAAATAGCTACAACATTTACAGGGAACCTGTCACCTCTGAAAAGCCACCTAACCTATCAATACATGTCCCTGCACCTTCCTATTACCATTATAACTATCCATCTCTCTGCTTAAATGCCTGCTTTCAATCTGCTAAAAAACGTTTCTATACTTACTAATTAGGATAATAATGAAGCTGGGGCTATATGCAATAGTCCCCCTGGGCATGTTGGTTTGCAGCCTCCATGATCCTTTATCACGGCCTGATGGGCGTGATCTTGAAATTAAATTTTGCGTCCCCAGCCTGGCTCCCTCCGCTCTGCTATGCAGCCTTCCTGTGGTAATGAAGCTGAAAGCGTCATTTCTGGAACCGCGGGCCCCATAGCAACTCAATATTTACTCTAGCAGCACATAGCACTGCTAAGAGGGGCTCCATAGAACCCCACTTAGCAGCGCACACTGCTGCTAAGGTACAGTAAATATCGGGTTGCTATGGCCCCTTAGCAATCTTATGTTTACCGTACCAGCCTGTATGGGCTACAAATATCTATTTATTTACATTTGCAATGTATAGCGGACTACTACTCATCTCTTAATTTCACATTTACTGGCTGATCAGTCAGTTAAGAAGGAGTGGTGAGATGCTGTTGTGTCGCCCCAGGGTGTGGGGTACTTGGGTATCAGGCGGCAAAAGGGTTAACTGTGTCATGGGGAATGGCGGCCGCGCCTGATCCCGTGTCCCGGGGGACTATTCTCTTTAAAAAGGGGGGATTATGTACAAGGGATTATTTACAAAGTTAGTTTTCGTGACGCCACCTGCAGTTTCTGGTGAAGCAGCACCAGCGCCACCACAGACCGCCGGAGGTAGATGGGATCGTGGTTAAGTTGGTATAGTCCTCCACAGGCAGGACTTGACCTCCGGGGCAGCAATCCTGTGAAAGGAATAATTTCACGGAAAGAAGATGCAGCAGAGTCAAAATCACTTCACTCCAGGTACTTTACTGAAACTTTAGCAGCAATGGTTACAGTTCAGTGCAGTAAGATGTTAAAAGACAAGTAGCTAACGGGTGGCTGCAAGTGGATCACAGGTAGCTGGATGGAAAACTCAGCGTGTGCCTTTTCTCTTCCAAAACTTCCCTGCTTCCCAGTAGTTAGTGTGAAGTCTGACCCCATACAGTGGATCTGACCTCCGGCTGTCTCTCACTCTCCTCACTCCCGTTGGGTTACCTTCTGCTGGCCGACCGCTGAACCATCAAGCGGTGCCTGGTACCCTCTTCTGGTCGCTTAAGAGTCTGGGCAGTATATAGATATACCCCTCAGATTGACGGATTTTCTGTGGTCCTTGGAGGATCTCACAAGTGCGGGCTCCGGTGCCCAGTAAGCTGCCGGGGTTGGACTCTCTGAAGTCCCTCTCTTCCCCCAGGCTGGCTGTCTGCGCCTGGGATCTGCCTTTAGTCCTTCCCAGGTCCCTCAGCCGAGAGACCCTCCTTGCTCCCTCAGGCTTACTGCCTGGCTGCTAGCTGGCTTCAGCTCTAGCTCTAGCTGACTCCAACTTCCTAGTTCCCCCTGGAGGTGGCTTTTATACCCTCCTGGGTACCTCCAACCATGTAATCTAGTGTGGGGGTCCTTGTGTGTAGGTTCCACCCATCAGCCTGAACTCCACTTGCAGCTGGAGTATCTGCACCGCTTTTATGGTTGCAGTACCCCTCTGTGACAAATGCGTAGCGTGCCGCCACAAACCCCCTTGATTGAATATACTCGTCCGCGAGTATTAGTACTTGTCTACCGGGAAGTGAAAAATATTTTTATATTTATTAATACCAATGGTTAAGTATTTAAAATTAAGCAAGCTTAGGTTTCTTCCTATTGCTGGGAGGCTCATTACTTCAAACGTTTCAAATATAAAAGACATACATTATTACTTCGGCCCAACGGGACCGGTACTACTATGCAGGCCGCTATTCACTCGTCATCAAGTCAAACAGGGAAGAAAAAGTTCAAATGGAATGTAAGTCTCTGGGTCTTCAGATTCAGTAAAAACACTAGGGACGCACATTATTCAGGGGCTTGCAAAAGGGAAAAATATAAAAATAAAGGGGCATGGTTGCTTGAAAGGTGCGGGGCTATATACAGGGGCAATGTCTCACCGTTTAACGGGGATAATCTGCACAATGGGCAATGCGGATGGCAAACCAGCCTAACGGGCCGGGGTAACGCTCGTAAGTAGTGATGGGCGAATCCTAAATTACTCGGAATCGCTTGACTCTAGCGAGTCCGAGCCCAGGACTCGCTACTCGTTGCGAGTCTAGCGAGTCCAATGTTAATGAATGGTGAAGCGAGTAATAGCGAGTAGTGTGAGATTTACAAATCGCAGATGTGTCTCGGAAGCTTCAGCCTGAAGCAATCCTAGTTGTGTCATTTATTTGCATTGCTCGTTTACTTTGTAAGTAATCGCTGACTCGCACAGATAAGATCCTGTCTTCTCTGTTTTCTGGCTGCCCCAGCTCCAGGGTCCTAGAGCCTGCCTGCTGCCTCATGTAGCAGTGCTGAGATTGTTCTCAGTCTGCTCATTCCCTGTGTACAGACATGAATGTCTGTGCACAGAGATGATGTAGCAGAGCTGAGATTGTTCTCAGTCTGCTTATTCCCTGTGCATAGACATCTATATTTATGCACAGGGGATGTAGCAGAGAGGACATCGCGTTTTGGAAGCGTCGGACGGAAGAGGATTTTTTTAATTAAAGATGGAGTCCCTAATGGCTTTTTTTTTATTTCTAATAAAAAATTTTCCTTGTGTTGTGTTTTTTTTAAAACAATTTAATAGAAATTCATGGCGGTCATGTCTAATATTGGCGTGACCGCCATAAATTTCGGGCTTAGGGCCAGCTGATAATACAAAGCTGGCCCTAACCTCTTTATTACCCAGCGTGCCATCGCTACCAGGGCCGCTGGAAGAGCGGGGTTCAGCGCCAGAGGATGGCGCTTCAATGAACGCGCCATCTTCTGGGGCGGCTGCGGGCTGCAATTTGCAGTGGGGGGTGCCCAGAAAGCTTGGGCATCCCTGCGCTGCGGATTCCAGCCCCCAGCTGCTTAGCTGTACCTGGCTAGACATAGAAATTGCGCGGAGCCCCACGCATTTTTTTTTAATTATTTCATGAAATTCTGAGATTCTGACTCTGAGATTTGCTGACTCATGAAATTCATGAAATAATTAAAAAAAAAAACGTGGGGCTCCGCGCAATTTCTATGTCTAGCCAGGTACAGCTAAGCAGCTGGGGGCTGGAATCCGCAGCGCAGGGATGCCCAAGCTTTCTGGGCACCCCCCACTGCAAATTGCAGCCCGCAGCCGCCCCAGAAGATGGCGCGTTCATTGAAGCGCCATCCTCTGGCGCTGAACCCCGCTCTTCCAGCGGCCCTGGTGGCGGTGGCACGCTGGGTAATAAAGAGGTTAGGGCCAGCTTTGTATTATCAGCTGGCCCTAAGCCCGAAATTTATGGCGGTCACGCCAATATTAGACATGACCGCCATGAATTTCTATTAAATTGTTTTAAAAAAAACACAACACAAGGAAAATTTTTTATTAGAAATAAAAAAAAAGCCATTAGGGACTCCATCTTTAATTAAAAAAATCCTCTTCCGTCCGACGCAGTCCAAAACGCGATGTCCTCTCTGCTACATCCCCTGTGCATAAATATAGATGTCTATGCACAGGGAATGAGCAGACTGAGAACAATCTCAGCTCTGCTACATCATCTCTGTGCACAGACATTCATGTCTGTACACAGGGAATGAGCAGACTGAGAACAATCTCAGCACTGCTACATCAGGCAGCAGGCAGGCTCTAGGACCCTGGAGCTGCACAGAGAAGACAGCTGGACTGGCTCTCAAAGAAACAGCAGTTATCTGCGAGTTTCCCTGCTATCACTGGCACAGTAGCCAGTGATTACTCGCGAGTCTAATGCAAACAATGGCCATCCTAGTTTTGTCAGCGTTTCTGACAAAACTAGGATTGATATTGATTTGCATTGGACTCGTGCGAGTAATCACTGGGAAACTCGCAGAGTACCGAGTCCTGCGAGTCCCTTACTACTCGCCGAGTAACGAGTCCTAGCGAGTAGATTCGCCCATCCCTACTCGTAAGTCACCTACTCACCTCTGTACAGATCCCTTCGTAAATGTCCTTTGCGCAAGTATGATTCCACGTCGCGCCGGGAAAAGAAAACATCGTCCAGTAGTCCAGGTTCTCATAAGAAACCCTTTCCGTCCTCCTGGTAGACGGAGACGACTGTCCCAGATTTACGCAGTTCTAATGGAAGTGGGGGCTGAGCTCTGGCTTCCTCGCGGAGTCTTCTTGTTGCTTGCTCTCGCTGATACCAATCCTCTCGCCGCCTCTGCATCTCCACCTGGTCTCATTCATCCATGGCTGGCCGGGTGCATTGCAGCGACTGCTACTGCGGGGGTGGCGAACTGCTGCTTCAGACTCGTGGTGTTACTCGCATCTCCGCGGAGCATAAAATGGCAGGAACTCCTTGCTAGTGCCACTGCCATGCGGTCCACCATGCTGCTTCTGGAGTGCTTCCCCCAAGGCTCCCTCCGGTTCCTCGTTGGTGCCGTCGTCGTCGTATTCCTCTTCCAACTCTATGTCTGGTTCAATGGGGGATGTCCGAGCTGCCTCCAGCTGGAGACAACTGCCGGCCCGGGATGGTGGTGGAGTCTGGGGCTCAGTCTGAACTCCTGTGTCCCGGGTCTGGACGGGTGGTTGTACAGGTGGTAAGGAGGCGCGGTACTCTTCAACCGCTGGTTCGGCCACCGCCGCCTCCCGTGCATTGCGGGTCGTTCTCCTAGTGGGCAGGTCAAATGTCTGTTCGGCACTCCACCGCCAACACACCAAAGTCTGTTCCATCTCTTGGCGGAGCCGGGTGAAAGCATCCCGCCAGTAGTCAGCATCCCCCTCCATCATAGTAACATAGTAACATAGTAACATAGTTTTTAAGGTTGAAGGAAGACTTTAAGTCCATCTAGTTCAACCCATAGCCTAACATGTTGATCCAGAGGAAGGCAAAAAAAACCATGTGGCAACACTAGCTCCACATTGGGGGAAAAAATTCCTTCCTGACTCTAGATATGGCAATTAGACTAGTTCCCTGGATCAACGCCCTATCAAATAATCTAGTATATATAACTGGTAATATTATAGTTTTCAAGAAAGGCATCCAGGCCCTTCTTAAATGTTTGTAGTGAGTCACTCATTACAACATCATGTGACAGAGAGTTCCATAGTCTCACTGCTCTTACAGTAAAGAATCCACGTCTGTGATTATGATTAAACCTTCTTTCCTCCAGATGTAGAAGATGCCCCCTTGACCCCGTCTCAGGCCTAAGGCCTTGTTCACACATGTCAGTTTTTTAGCATTGACTGCGTTTTCTTGCTGTTAAAAAAAACGCACATGTGTTAACGCAGGGTGCACTTAAGTGTATATGCGTTTTTAACACAACATGCATTTTTTTCCCCCATTGCAAAAAACGCTGCATGCAGCGTTTTTGGGTGCTGTAAAAAACGCATGTGTTTTTTTAACATGGGGCCCCATGGGAAACGCATGCGTTTTTGAATGGCACATATAGGCACCATGCGTTAACGCATGCGTTTTTACATGCGTTTTTGGTGAAAAAATGACTAAGTCCAAAAACTTCTCAAACACTTTTAGACCCACAGGGGACACTATTCGGTACCCTTAGAAAAACACATCTGGTTTTCTAAGTGCTAAAACAACGCATGGTATGTGTGAACAAGGCCTAAGAGTAAAGAGATCATTAGAAAGGTCTCTGTACTGTCCTCTCATATATTTATACATTATTATAAGATCACTCCTAAGCCTTCATCTTTCCAAGCTAAATAACCCCAAGTTTAATAACATAAAGATGGCCTGGTTATATATAAAAGATTTATTGATGATATATTCATAATTTGGGACAAGGAAAAAGGAGATGTCAATGACTTCATTAAGTGCATTACAGAAAATAAATGGGGGCTCACATTTGAACCCACAATACATAGTAGCACCATTAATTTCCTGGGCCTTACCATCTTCATAGACCAAATGAATATTTGTACGAAAACCTATTTCAAAATGACGGACAGGAATTCCTACATAGACTACAACAGTGGACATTATAACAAGTGGCTGAAGAATATACCGGCCCGACCAGTTTAAAAGAATAAAGAAAAATTGTACCAACGAAAGTGACTATAAAATCCAATCAGAAATTCTAAAGGAAAGATTCTTGAACAGGAAATACCCCAGAAAGTTGGTATTTGTGCACAAATGCACAGTAGAAATATCAGACAAGAAGTATTACTAACATCTAATCGAAAAACATCAAAAGCATAGTAGCTCCCAGCCATCTCAGATGTACCAATGTGATTAAAACTAGCGAAAAAGATACTGCAGTAAAGACCACATCAAGATGCGGGAAGAATAGATGTTTGTGCTGTAAAATCATCCAAAGGAAGTCTGAATTCTCCTCAACGGTCAATAAAAAGTCTTTTCCTATTAAACAAAACATGAATTGTACCACCGACTATGTCATATACTTATTGGAGTGCCCTTGTGGACTACAATACGTGGGAAGAACCATTAGACCCCTGCATGAGAGACTTAAACATAGGTCAAATATAAAAAAAATGGATATAAACTTCATGGAGTCTCCCATCATTTTTGTCTGTATCACAATAAGAACCCGAAACTGTTGAAATTAATCCCCATTGATCATGTCCAAGTACATCTGAATAACAGATTTGAGATTTTGAAGAAGAAAGAGAAATACTGGATATTCCAGCTAAATACTCTGAAACCTAAGGGGTTAAATAAAATATTTGAATTGATTTAAACAAGTACACATCTTCATAATTATTATTTCACTCAGCATGGATATATATATGTTTTTACTCTCACAACTTTCCCCTACATATTTGAATAGAAAAACTAGATTTTATTGTACAGTCATGGCCAAAAGGTTTGAGAATGATACCAAAATTATATTTTCACATGATCTGCTGCCGTCTGGTTTTTATTTGTGTTTGTCTGATGTTTATATCACATACAGAAATATAATTGCAATCATATTATGAGTACCAAAAGGTTATATTGACAGTTAGAATGAGTTAATGCAGCAAGTCAATATTTGCAGTGTTGACCCTTCTTCTTCAGGACCTCTGCAATTCTCCCTGGCATACTCTCAATCAACTTCTGGACCAAATCCTGACTATAGCAGTCCATTCTTGCATAATCAATGCTTGCATTTTGGCAGAATGTGTTGGTTTTTGTTTGTCCACCCGTCTCTTGATGATTGACCACAAGTTCTCAATGGGATTAAGATCTGGGGAGTTTCCAGGCCATGGACCCAAAATCTCTATGTTTTGTTCCCTGAGCCATTTAGTTATCACCTTTGCTTTATGGCAAGGTGCTCCATCATGCTGGAAAAGGCATTGTTGGGCGCCAAACTGCTCTTGGACGGTTGGGAGAAGTTGCTCTTGGAGGACATTCTGGTACCATTCTTTATTCATGGCTGTGTTTTTAGGCAAGACTGTGAGTGAGCCGATTTCCTTGGCTAAGAAGCAACCCCACACATGAATGGTTTCAGGATGCTTTACAGTTCGCATGAAACAAGACTGGTGGTAGCACTCACCTCTTCTTTTCCGAATAAGCTGTTTTCCAGATGTCCCAAACAATCGAAAAGGGGATTCATCAGAGAAAATGACTTTACCCCAGTCCTCAGCAGTCCACTCCCTGTACCTTTTGCAGAATATCAGTCGGTCCCTGATGTTTTTACTGGAGAGAAGTGGCTTCTTTGCTGCCCTCCTTGAAACCAGGCCTTGCTCAAAGAGTCTACGCCACACAGTGCGTGCAGAAGCACTCACACCAGCCTGCTGCCATTCCTGAGCAAGCTCGGCACTGCTGGTAGTCCAATCCCGCAGCTGAAACAGTTTTAAGATACGGTCCTGGCGCTTTCTGGTCTTTCTTGGGCGCCCTGGAGCCTTTTTGACAACAATGGAAGCTCTCTCCTTGAAGTTCTTGATGATGCGATAGATTGTTGACTGAGGTGCAATCTTTCTAGCTGCGATACTCTTCCCTGTTAGGCCACTTTGTGCAGTGCAATGATGGCTGCACGTGTTTCTTCAGAGATAACCATGGTTAACTGAAGAGAAACAATGATACCAAGCACCAGCCCCTTTTAAAGTGTCCAGTGGTGTCATTCTTACTTAATCATGACTGATTGATCGCCAGACCTGTCCTCATCAACACCCACACCTGTGTTAATGGAACAATCACTAAAACGATGTTAGCTGCTCCTTTTAAGGCAGGACTGCAATGATGTTGAAATGTGTTTTGGGGGTTAAACTTCATTTTCTAAGCAAATATTGACTTTGCAAGTAATTGCTGTTAAGCTGATCACTCTTTATGACATTTTGGAGTATATGCAAATTGCCATTAGAAAAACTGAAGCAGTAGACTTTGTTAAAATTAATATTTGTATCATTCTCAAAACTTTTGACCATGACTGTATACGTAGACTGAACACATGATTTCTTCACTAACACTGGATATCTGAAGTATCCATTTCACATATTTTTAGAGTAGTAATTCACTCATAGTCATTGAGCACTTTTTACTGTCAAATTAAATTGGGACCTCTTAAGCACCTTTATTGTTATTTTAACATATCAATTTTTACTCTCCCCTTACTTACTCAAAGCCAAATACCGTAATTCTACAGATTTCTATATATATCTGCAGTAATTTTTTACCAAAAGAAGCAGTACATTAAACTCAGGGTGTTTTGCTCCCTCTTGTGGCGAAAATATAGAGTACAACTTGCATATAAATCTGGGTATCACTCTCATCACCATAGAAACTGCATCTCCTCTCTAATGCCATCTTGTGGATTTTTTTGAGAAGGCACTTCCAATATTAATGTTTTTATTTCAGAATTATATTTGGACGCATAGATAGAACAGTCAACAATTCCTACAAACAAATGACTAATACAGTATAACTTGAAATTATATAGGGACATTAAATGGAGCCACTAATGGGAATAGAACCCACGTTGACAACCACGCTAAATATTGATGGCTTGTTGTCTAGTGTGTAGTACCACAGCAGGGAGATATCTTTACAGCAGTGAACTGATGTAATAATAGATAGTTAAAATCTCTCAAAAAAATAAAATAATTTTATTATCATTTTTTAAACTAATTTTAATAATCAAAATGATGTTATATTCAAATATCTTTATTATTATTAAATATTTAGTTTTTTAAGTTTTAAATAAATAAATAAATGTATTACTAGTTTTTAAAAGAAATTTCCTTTATACACCAAATTGAATTACGGTACTACTTGTACTTCATGTGCATTATTCCAACAGAATCTTTATTATATAATGAGAAAACGTTTCTTAGGCTGGGGTCACAGTTGGCATGCGTTTTTGTAGTGCCTTTTAAAAACTCATGCGTTTTTACATGCGTTTTGTCATGTCCACATGAGTTTTTTAAGGTGTGTGATGGCTCCCTGCGTTTTTGGCTGCGTTTTTAAATCCGCACCAATAAATAGTGCATGTACTATTTTTTGGTGCGTTTTGAAAAACGCATGCATTTTTATAACATGGGTCCCTATGGAAAACGCATTCGTTTTTGAATGGTACTAATTGTGCATGCGTTTTTGCATGCGTTTCCCATAGGGCCCCATATTAAAAAATGCACCAAAAACGCATGGTACTGTCACACATGCGTTTTTGCTATTAGGGCATGCGTTTTTTAACATGGGGGCCTATGGATGCATTTTTACATGCGTTTTTGAAAACGCAGGTCTCCAAAAACGCTTGTAAAAAATGCAACTGTGACCCTAGCCTTATAGGTGAATCAAAGTAAGTTCCTTTTATCATTTTTTGTATCAATCAATCATCATGTCCATTCATTATTAATTCTTGTATATGTTTGCAGTAGCAAGCACCAGCCAAGTTTTGTCCTGATTGTAGTGGAACATGCAAAACAACAATATAGAATGTCTCAGGAAAAACTGACAATTAATATGATAATGAATATATACGGGTTTAGTGGTGCTTGCCACTAATACATTGATCATAGATGTCAATACCCTGCCATAGGTTCAAATACTGTTTTTAAAAAATTGATTTTATTTATATATTTCATCTTATAATTTTTAATAATGTTTGATGACTTTTATTATATGTATGCGTTGAAATATGATTTAATATAATTCAGGGAAACTATGTACAAATACATTGTGCCAAAATCAACAGATCTTTCCCTATTGGTGATGAGTTCTTGACGTCATGGTGAATATCCATATCCCTATCTGACATTAGAATTCCGCCATGTCAGCCATAAAAACCTTAAAGGGAACCAACCACCTCAGATCACCCTAATACACAGTTAGTACATGTCCCTGCACCCTAAGGATACCTTTCCAGCACTGTTTTTGTGTAAAATCTTGCATTAGTATAACTGATATAACGAGTTTATAAACTTACTAGCCTGGAGACTTTTGGGCGTATCCCTCCTTCTGTTATACTTCAGGGCTGTGCATTGCATGTCTGTGCTCCCCCTCCCTCTGTGCCTGCTGCTCTGCCCTAATGGGCGTGATTGTTATCTCCTCTGCACAGAGGGAGGGGGAGCACAGCCATGCAATGAATGTACAGCCCTGAAGTATAACAGAATGAGGGATACGCCCAGAAGTCTCCAGGCTTGTAAGTTTATAAACTCTTTTTATCAGTTATACTAATGCAAGATTTTACACAAAAACAGTGCTGGAAAGGTATCCTTAGGGTGCAGGGACATGTACTAACTGTGTATTAGGGTGATCTGAGGTGGTTGGTTCCCTTTAAAGTTGATTGTGGCGTTCACAGCTAGTGCAGCAGGAGAATGGCAATTGATGCTAACACCTGGCCATGGGTTTGATTACTGCCTTTTATGGAAAAACTAGTAAAAAGGCCCGAAGCAATTGCATCGGGAGTGCGGTGAAATGAATTGTGTGTATTCAGGCGGGTCAGTGGGTAGCAGAGTATACAGGCGGTTCTGTGGGTAGCAGAGTATGCAGACAGCTCTGAGGGTAGCAGATTATACAGGCGGCTCTGTGGGTAGCAGAGTATACAGGTGGCTCTGTGGGTAGCAGAGTATATAGGCGGCTCTGTGGGTAGCAGAATATACAGGCGGCTCTGTGGGTAGCAGAGTATACAGGGGGCTCTGTGGGTAGCAGAGTATACAGGCGGCTCTGTGGGTAGCAGAGTATACAGGCAGCTCTGTGGGTAGCAGATTATACAGGCGGCTCTGTGGGTAGCAGAGTATACAGGCGGCTCTGTGGGTAGCAGAGTATACAGGCGGCTCTGTGGGTAGCAGAGTATACAGGCGGCTCTGTGGGTAGCAGAGTATACAGGCGGCTCTGTGGGTAGCAGAGTATAGAGGCGGCTCTGTGGATAGCAGAGTATGATGTGGCGGGAGGCTGGAGTGGTGAGGAGGGCAGAGGCTGGAGGGGTGAGGAGAGCAGAGGCTGGAGGGGTGAGGAGAGCAGAGGCTGGAGGGGTGAGGAGAAGTGAGGCTGGAGGGGTGAGGAGAGGTGAGGCTGGAGGGGTGAGGAGAGGTGGGGCTGGAGGGGTGAGGAGAGGTGGGGCTGGAGGGGTGAGGAGAGGTGGGGCTGGAGGGGTGAGGAGATGTGGGGCTGGAGAGGTGGGGGTGGAGGGGTGAGAAGAGGTTGGGGTGGAGGGGTGAGGAAAGGTAAGGCTGGAGGGGTGAGGGTGGAGGGGTGAGGAGAGGTGAGGGTGGAGGGTTTGAAGAGAGCAGAAGCTGGAGTGGTGAATAGAGCAGAGGCTGGAGGGGTGAGGAGAGGTCCGGCTGGAGGGGTGAGGAGAGGTCCGGCTGGAGGGGTGAGGAGAGGTCCGGCTGGAGGGGTGAGGAGAGGTCCGGCTGGAAGGGTGAGGGGAGGTCCGGCTGGAGGGGTGAGGAGAGGTCCGGCTGGAGGGGTGAGGAGAGGTCCGGCTGGAGGGGTGAGGCGAGCAGAGGCTGGAGCGGTGAAGAGAGGTGAGGCTGTAGGGGTGAGGAAAGATGAGGGTGGAGAGGTGAGGAGAGGTCCGGCTGGAGGGGTGAGGAGAGGTCCGGCTGGAGGTCCGGCTGGAGGGGTGAAAAGAGTTCCAGCTGGAGGGGTGAGGAGAGGTGCGGTTGGAGGGGGTGAGGAGAGGTGCGGATGGAGGGGTGAGGAGAGGTGCGGATGGAGGGGTTGAGGAGAGGTGCGGTTGGAGGGGTGAGGAGAGGTCCGGCTGGAGGGGTGAGGAGAGGTCCGGCTGGAGGGGTGAGGAGAGATGCGGGTGGAGCGGCGACATTACCGCTCGGCGGCAGGATGTGGCAGCGTACTGGGGCTGATCGTAGCCCCAGTCACACGCCATTGTCCTCTGCGGCGCGGTGGGGGCTGCAGAGAGGGATCAGTCCATCCCCTCAGGTCAAACATGTGACCTGAGGGGGAAGGAGCGGATTGGGGGCTCTGTGGTAAACACAGGACGGCCATCCGACTGGTCCAGGACGCCCAGTCCTGGGCAATGGGATGGGTGTTCTGTGTTTACAACACAGCGGGCAATCCACTTGCAGGGGCGGCGGCGGGCAATGGGAGTGAGCGGGGCGTGTCAAGCTTTGCAGCCTGACATGCCCAGCTCACTCCCATTGGGCGGCGCCGCCGCAGCCGACAGGACAACGCCACTGGCTCCCGGCACCTGCCCACAGCCCTTACACCGCTACTGCACCAGCATGGCGAGACCGAGGCCCCAGAGGTGAGAGCGGCGAGGGGCGGAAGCAGGGCCGGCTCCAGGTTTTTGTGGGCCCGGGCGAAAGAGTCCCAGCGTGCCCCTTTAATACATACCACAACTTATGATGCACTGATATGGCATAGAGATATATAGGTTTAGTATAATGCCTAATCCTTCATAAATATCACCCACCCACCCAACCCAGGGCCGAGCCAGCACCCTCACCCTGTATATTATAGTGTATTACTGTATATTACTTGACCCCAAGGGCCCAGCCAGCACCCTCACCCTGTATATTATACTGTATTACTGTATATTACTCCACCCCTAGGGCCCAGGCTACCACCTCATCATTATAATTATAAATATAAATATATATATATATATATATATATATATATATATATATATATATATACATTTATATACTAGATGGCGACCCGATTCTAAAGAATCGGGTAATCTAGAATCCATATATAGTTTATTGTTAAAAAATTAAGAATAATACAATTAATCCATGATATCTATTCATGAACTATGTATAGTTGTAGGATGAATATTATTTTTGGGCAATTGAATTATTATATTGTAGGGCTGTTGGTACACCGACTGGTTAATACTTGATACTCAGTAAGTAGCTGGATTTAAAAAATCAATATTGATATTCTGCGTATCAGCCAGTTTGTGTTTGCCCATCAACCATGTCAAGGTGGCCCTAGGCCCTACGTCTCATGGGTCCCTACTCTAGCTAATTTCTATTTATGAAAACTAAAAGCTGTTTTAGAGCAGCATTTTTCAGCTATTTGTAGAAGGTGGGGATATAATAAATACAATTTCCGCACTTGACACCTAAGGGCTTACTTGCGACACACTTGCAGCAATTCTGATGCAATGTATATGGAACTTGCGGTTAACCTGGCCTCGGCAGGTGCACGAAATGCAGCCGCTATAAAACCGCAGGTCAGTGCGGTTTTTGTGGCCGAAACTGCCGTAACTACGTATGTGGCACCTGCCACAAGTGAACCACAAATTCCATATAAATTGCATGCAGCTTACGGCAAGTGTGCTGTAGGTGACTAAACTAAAAAAAAAATTTGAAACTAAAAAATTTTAATACACAATATTTCGTGTAAAAACTTTGGGACTATGAGGCAGTAATTGTCCTTGAAGCTATGTATTGACCACTTTGACCCTGACATTGCAACGCTGTTTGACTCTGGAAAATGCAACATAGAGTTGACCATGGGCAAATGCTGGTTCTGGTAGATATATCCCAACTCGATTGAGGGTCTGCCCTTGGGATTTATTAATGGTCATTGCAAATGCTGGCTTAATCGGAAATTGTCTACGTCGTAATTTGAAAGGTAATCTATTCTCTGATGGACACAAATCAATTCGTGGAATGAATACCACATTTCCTGCTGCTGAGCCACAAATTACTTTAGCTTGTATGATATTGCCATGTAACGCAGTGACAATCAGCCGATTACCATTGCAGAGACCTTTCTTGGTGTTGATGTTTCGTAATAACATGACAATGGTGCCAACTTTAAGTTTTAGCCAATGTGAAGGTATTCCAGTTGGTGTTAGTGAATTTAAAAATTCCACTGGGTATTGGTCGAGGTCATCAGCTTCATCAGGATCGATGGAATCATCACTGATATATTCACTATAGTCACCTGGCAAGAGATCTATGACGTTAGAATTGACTTTCTCCAAATTTTTATCTCCAAAAATATCAGTGATTAAACAGCCAGTGCACACCATGTCTGGAGGAATTTCAAAGACATCGTCTCCAAGGTTATCTTCATTTGACAGCTGTCCATTTCCCAGTCAAAGCAACCAACTGCTGTATTCAGGATCAATGGAGCGCATGTTGTTGATAAGCAGCAGTCGAGCAAAAAGTTGCCATGTTTGTGAATATTTAATACAGCTCCCTACAATACCTGTTCTTGATCCATGAGCAATAACAGGAAGACATTGTCTATAGTCTCCTCCAAGAACAATAACGTTTCCTCCAAATGGTGTTTTCTCTTTCTTAGCCACATTCGTTGTCATGATGTCTCATAAAAGTCTATCGATGACATTCAAGGCATGTTTAGATAGCATTGTGCACTCATCAATAATAAGAAGTTTCGTATTATGCAAATGCTTAGCCGCATCGGTATCATTTTTAATCCTGGAAACAGATGTTTCATTCACAGGTATTGGAATGCCATAGAGAGAATGTATTGTTCGTCCCCCTTGTAGTAAATTAGCCGCAATTCCTGTAGTGTCATCAGGTGATACAATGTTTCCTTGTCCCCTTAGAAGATGTAGGAGGAGATGATATAGATAGGTTTTTCCACTACCACCAGGACCGTCAAGGAAAAATCACTTGGGTGTTACATTATTGTCTTCTAAAGCCTGATTAATGGTATCATAGGCTAAAAGTTGTTCCTCATTGAGAGTAGCTTTCATCTCAGCAGCTGTTCTTAGCTCATAATCCTTATCATACTGCGGGAGCAGTTGTGGTTTCTTAGCTGGGCGTGGTAAATTGTAATCAGTATAACTTTTCCCGTGAACTTTTAGAACATCTTGGACATCTGTCATAGCATATCCTTCACAATTTATACAGTCTTCAATGTTGGAGTAGTATGCACGGCAGTAGTCTTGTACAAAGTGTTCTTTAAATTCATCCCACAACTCAAGAGGATTAGCTGGAGGACCAAATATACAGATATAGGCAAAGAGGTCGCGAAGCTGTGCAGGCATATTACGAATACAGGCATCAAGTAAGGTATTTCTCCAGACACTATCATCGAATAGTAATCCAAGTGCTAATGCTGCTTCTTTGAAGGTTAGATGTATGACTCCATTGACAGTTTTAAGACTCTCAAAACTGGTTGCACCTTTCACATGCAATAACAACAACCGTAAATAGTAGCGTTCCTTGTCTTTGAGACTTACAGCATACATTCTGCCAATAATAGAGCTACCTGATCATTTTCTTTTTTCCCAAGATCCTTGTTGCCAAACATACCATTCAGAAATTTCGCAGTAAAAATACTTATGAGCATGTTGGTCGTCCTTATCAAGATTAAAGTAGGCCATAAGTGTAGAATTGGTATGAAGCTTTTGTTTGATGCTTGGAATGGAGTCATCCTCATGAAAATAGAGTTGTTGAGAATGGAGCAGATGGATGGCAAGGCAAATTATGCTATGAGATTGCCGCCAGCCGCGAGCGACCAATCAGAATAGCGGGGCACGGAGCGGGCACGAGGTAGCCGGGAGCGACCAACCAGAATAGCGGCGCGCTGTATGGCGCCATACTTCAAATACACTGTACTCAGTGTATTTCAAATATGGCAGCATAGCGCGTTCGCCGCTATTCTGACTGGTCGGCGCGCAATCAGAATAGCGGCGCTCGCAATGCCGCCATATTTGAAATACACTGTAGTCAGTGTATTTGAAGCATGGCGCCATACAGCGCGCCGCTATTCTGATTGGTCGACGCGATCAGCGCGCCGACCAATCAGAATAGTGGCGCGCTGTATTGCGGCATCTTTCAAATACACTGTACTTAGTGTATTTCAAATAAGGCGGCATTGCGAGTGCCGCTATTCTGATTGGTCGGCGCCTTCAGCGCGCCGACCAATCAGAATAGCGGCGCACGCAATGCCACCATATTTGAAATACACTGTAGTCAGTGTATTTGAAGTATGGCGACATACAGCGTGCCGCTATTCTGATTGGTCGATGCGCTGAACGCGTCGACCAATCAGAATAGCGGCGCGCTGTATGGCGCCATACTTCAAATACACTGACTACAGTGTATTTCAAATATGGTGGCATTGCGCGCGCCGCTATTCTGATTGGTCGGTGCGCTGAAGGCGCCGACCAATCAGAATAGCGGCGCTCGCAATGCCGCCTTATTTGAAATACACTGAGTACAGTGTATTTGAAAGATGCCGCAATACAGCGCGCCGCTATTCTGATTGGTCGGCGCGCTGAACGCGTCGACCAATCAGAATAGCGGCGTGCTGTATGGGCACTGACTACAGTGTATTTCAAATAAGGCGGCATTGCGAGCGCCGCTATTCTGATTGGTCGGCGCCTTCAGCGCGCCGACCAATCAGAATAGCGGCGCGCGCTATGCCGCCATATTTGAAAGACACTGAGTACAGTGTATTTGAAGTATCGCGCCATACAGCGCGCCGCTATCCTGATTGGTCGCCACGCTGAACGCGGCGACCAATCAGAATAGCGCCACGCTTTATGGCGCCATGCTTCAAATACACTGAGTACATAGACCGCGGCGCTATTCTGATTGGCTGCCACGCTGAATGCGGCAACCAATCAGAATAGAATATGATTGGTCGCCGCATTCAGCGTGGCGGCCAATCAGAATAGAATCTGATTGGTCGCCGCATTCAGCGTGGCGGCCAATCAGAATAGAGCCGTGCTTTATGGCGCCATACTTCAAATACACTGAGTACAGTGTATTTCAAAGATGGCGCCATAGCTGGCGGCGCTATTCTGATTGGTAGCCGCAATCAGAATAGCGCCGTGGTCTATGGCGCCATCTTTAATATACACTGTACTCAGTGTATTTGAAGTATGGCGCCATAAAGCGTGGCACTATTCTGATTGGTCGCCGCCAGCTGTGATAGACCAATCAGAATAGCTGTACGGGGCACGGAGCGGGCGCGAGGTAGCCGGGAGCCGACCTCGCCTCCCGGCTACCTCACACCCTAAACTGTTATCTAAGATGATATCAATAAATAGTTAATAATTTTATTGGAATAATTGAAGCCATTTCAGAACCCTTCCAAAAACATGGTTATGTGAATCCTTGCACTTTCCTCTAGAATTTTCTGTGTCTCTGATTTTTTTATAAATGTTTTGATTTAGAGGTAGCCGTATAGAAGTTCTTATCAACATGTTCTGAACGTCCTGTAAACTTCAAGGCTAGTTAAACTAACTACCACGCAGAAAATGTAATTAAATGTTTTCCAGAATAAAATGTATATTCAGCCTAACGTGACGCAATTATCTAGTCACACCCCTCTGCACATCCTTTTAAGGATAAGTAATAAAACTGCTAGCTTTTCCTTTAATAAAGGTCTTTGTCATTAAGCCTCTACATTGACAACGTGTCAGCGTGGGTTCTTTCGTGACGTGCACACACGTAGACAAAGCATCCAATTTGGAGGCAGACAATTAAGACGACAGCCTCACCTGAAAGGTGTGGGGGGCATCCATTACAGTTGGTGCCCAACGTGCTAGGACGAGACATCCAGGGGACGACAGCCACAACTGAACCTTCATTCCCTGAACGGACCAGACACGAGGGGTAGACCTGCAGGCTACAATGAGGTAAGAAAATTATTTATCTTACCTAAAACCCTCCTGTAACTCCGTGCAGGGATGGAGTTAGCTGGCTGTCAGACTCGGACATAGATGACCGGATCTGAGAAGTCCTAGCCCTTGTAACCCGGTCCTGAGAATTCCTTAATTGTCTGCTTTATTTGTGTTCTTGCAACCTGATCCTGACTGAGTTTGTCTGTGTTTATATCAGTGCTATCATTGCTGCAGTTTCAGTACAGAGAAAGAGAGAAAGAGAGAAAGGCATGGAGGAGAACGGTGAGACGGGGCTGAGTGGGGAGCTTCTGTTTCCCTGGTTTCCAGCCCTATTCCCAGGGGATAGGGCTGATGGGTTTCCAGTTCCCGGAGAGGGGGGGCTGAAGGTTTATTTCACTACTGGTGTTCCAGCCTCTGATACCGCTGATGGGTTTCCAACCCCCTAAAAAAGGGTTGATGGTTTACCAACCCCCTAAAAAAGGGTTGATGGGTTTCCGACCCCCTATAAAGGGTTGATGGTTTACCAACCCCTAAAAAAGGGTTGATGGGTTTCTGACCCTCTAAAAAAGGGTTGATGGTCTTCCCACCCCGCTCCTGGCTGCGGTGGTGGATGAGTACGTAATTTACGTAAATGATAGTAGTGATGATATTGTTCTATTGTTCCGTCTCTCCAGATAACTCCAGATGACGTATCGCTTGTGTAAACAAGGTATAGATCTAGCAAATACACCCGCTGGCTGGAAAATAATTTGTGTTACTGACGTGCCATATGCACGGGAAGAAACTGGTTGTATAGCAATCCCTGGCACTTCTCCAGTACTCAAGGTATTCAGACAGAATATACATGTCCAGTTAACGATAGTAATATAAGGAGTCTTGTTGCAAGAAGTATATGTAAGAAAGTTATCTGACCCAGTTGTTGCCCCACTAAGGTGTAGAGGGGGCCGACACAATCTGACATTTATTTGTTTTATCTGTTTGGTGACCATCATTCCAGTCCCAGTCCTCAGATTGACTTTGACTGACTGACAAATACTGAGTAAAGGTGTATTTTTGCTTATATTTATCAGGTCAATTTTCTAATTTGGAAACCCCTAGCAAAAAGGTATTGACGCCCTTAGTGTCTTCCCCAAAAATTGTCCTTATATTAGAGGTAATATGGCGGCTACAGGAGCCGTTAGGAAGCATGTCAGGTTTGTTGGACATTCATATATCTATTGGGCAGAGAAGAGGGCCCACGGACGTCTGCATTCAGAATATTTATTTTTTTCACAAGGAGTTTATCCATATACGGTGGTATAGAATTTGGGTTTAACTGTTCCACACGTGGTGTGTTCAGGGGCCACCTTAGGGTAAATACAATGGTTATTGTTCTGCATACTAAGTAAGCTTTAGTCATTTCACAACATATACCTTTTAGAGTTTTTATTATCCGCTGTGTAGAAAAATTTTGGTTATTAAGAGTGTTCAGAATAAACTTTAATGCCCGGCTCACTGAAGGTATCCCAGTTGACTCCCCTTTATACAACCCTGCTGACAGTGGTAGTCTTGAAGGGGTGGACAGTTATAGCCAAGACGGAAGTATAGAGACTTGGGTTTCAGCTATAATATGGGTGTTAATCAGTCAAAGTCCAGATCCACAGGTTTACAAACAGAACTCCTAATTGGAAAATATGTGAGTATATAGAGAACAGAGAAAATATATTAATTTACATTGTACTGGAATCACTGCTTTTGTTTTTCCTTTGGAAAGATTGTTTATAATAGAGCGGAGTCAATGGAATGCAGGAATGTTTGTGTGAAAGTTATAATACAGCGGCAGGAAAAGGAGGGGGGATTGGGCTGCTGGCAGCTACTGATTGTTATGAGTTATTGAGTCAGACTTCTGAAATAGGAGGGAGTTTAAGAATATAATGATAATTGTAATGTTTGCATTGTGATTGGGAATCACAGACTGAAGTAATTTTGACTTGATTATTATTATTATAGGTGACTTGATTATTGCATCGCTACTCAATCAAGACTGTGGTTTTGTGATTATTTGTTAGGACACATTCACTTTAAATACGGGAACGCAGGCTGTCAGTATAGGTAGGGACAGGCATCCTCTCCAAGAAGGAGGGAAGACTGGTGTCATGTGGCATAGAGACACGGGTATATAGTGATTAAAGATGTTGCGTCTTTTCAAGGAAAAACACATTAATATGGTCCGTGAAAGAGAAGGGAGAAAGTATGTTAAAGTATGTTAAAAATGCAAACAAACAATTAGAAGGCTGTGAGTGGTGCACATAAGTGTTGAATGAAGCTGTAATGTGATGTGAAGCAGGTGTGTAGTTATACATGTTGCCAAACAATTCCCTAAGGAGAACGCTATCTTATAATGGGTGTATGTTCCCCTGGTGTTGATTTTCTGCCAATATTATAGAGGGGTGCGCAGATGTTTCCCCCTCCCATCAGGTACTGAGAGGGAGGGGTGGAAGGTGCGATGCTGCGCTTTCATTTTTACATGCAGTAATAAAAATCATCTTTTTAACACTCTGAATGAGTAGACAGGAATTTTTGGTATTTGGTAATTGTTTACTGTGTATTTAGTTGGAAGCTAGTAATATTGCCTATTATTGGATGCAATAATAGTTATTTTGGACAGTTTTTGTACATTCCTGCTTGAGGTTATCCAGAATAAGGTTTTACTGATCTTCATACAGGGATTATTCTATTTTATTGAGTCATACTGACACACTGTCTTCTTGTTTGTGTTGTGTTAATATTTTTTAGACACTATGATAATTATTCGGGATAATTTTTGTATGTTTCTGTCTAAATTTTACGGAGGAACAATAGTTTTTAGAAGAGGCATAGAGAACAGATGATAATACTTAGTATATGTGTGTTAAATCTTCAGATTCTAATCCCATTGTTTTCTAAAGTAGATTTTTGTTGTTATGGCACTGGCTCCGGGTGGGGGATGGACTTGTTTTCAGATTCAGATAGAAAACCTCAGCTCAGAGTGTTCCCCCATCTTAGGAATGTACGACTTAGAGGACGTTTTTACCATCAGAACTTCCTGTGGCAGCCATTTTACCAGTTTATATATCCAGTTATGATTATCGTATATACTCGTGTATAAGCCGACTATTTCAGCCCAAAAATTGGGCTGAAAAGTCCCCCCCTCAGCTTATACACAAGTCATATACTTGTGTGAAGTGGGGGCTGTGTCCGGGAGCAAGGAGGAGGCTGGAGGAGATGGGAGAAGGCCGTAACATGAGCGGCTCGTGACGTGGAGCCGCTCATAACTTATTCATGATATGCACTGCATCCCCCGTCCATCCGCGGGGGGAGCAGTGCATATCCCATTACAGGCTCCCCATAACAGTATTGCACCCCCGCCACAGTAAAGTCTCCCCATGCTGCCGCTGCTCAGTGTACAATACATAGTGTTATTAGCTCTCACACGGCCGGCGGATCGCTCCTGGCTTGCATCCTCCCTGCGTGTCATGTGACCGGCCGGTGACGTCATCGAGGTGAGCCCCAGTCACATGAAAAGAAGCAGGGAGGATGCACAGCCAGAAGCAATCTGCCGGCCGGGTGAGAGCTAATAACACTGTATTTATTGTACAGTGAGCAGCGGCAGCTTGGGGGGAGCCTGTGTACACTGTGCTGGGGAGCCCCTGTATACACTGTGCTGGGGAGCCCCTGTATACACTGTGCTGGGGAGCCTGTATACACTGTGCTGGGGAGCCTGTATACACTGTGCTGGGGAGCCTGTATACACTGTGGTGGGGAGCCTGTATACACTGTGCTGAGGAGCCTGTATACACTGTGCTGGGGAGCCTGTATACACTGTGCTGGGGAGCCTGTATACACTGTGCTGGGGAGCCTGTATACACTGTGCTGGGGAGCCTGTATACACTATGCTGGGGATCCTGTATACACTGTGCTGGGGAGCCCCTGTATACACTGTGCTGGGAGCTGTATACCACACTGCTGGGGGCTATAAACCTGTGCTGAAGGCTGTATACCACACTGCTGAGGACTGTATACTTGTGCTGGAGTCCACCCTCAGCTTATACGCGAGTCAATAAGTTTTCCCAGTTTTTGGGGGCAAAAGTAGGGGGGTCGGCTTATACACGGGTCGGCTTATACACGAGTATATACAGTATACAAGAATAATGTATATATAGCTTTACTCTTTACTCTATCATCTGATTCCCTCATGCGGAGGGGGGATGGAGACATATATGGAGAAATATAGCGCCACTGGAGACATTTATAACAGAATTTAAATGGGTTTTTGGTTAAGCATAAAACAATCATAGTTTATATATCAATATAATTAGAAGAGAATTGTAATAAGAATTTAGTTGAATAAGGTTTTCTGATTTTTGAAGCTAATACGAATTCTTGAGTGTTTTATTTCAGATGTACGTATAGGAGAGATGATCTTACGCTGGACACTAATAGGATCCTCGCATGAGGTAATCAGAGCAATTGATTCTGAGTTTTTGCACTTTTTCATGAGCAGGTGAAGCTTCTTCTAAGTACAATTCTTACAAAACCGGTAAGCATACAAAATGCAGAATTGGTAAATCACGGTAAGGTAGACACCATGTTACCAGTCTAGGATGGTATAATCATGCTGACAGTCACTACAGGTGACCCCCTAGAGGTAGAGGGCAAGGTATAATTTGAAGTTAAAATAAAGTTAGTCTAGGTAAATGGCGGAAGGTCATCCATCCCAGCCTTGTTACATCTGGGTGCCTAAGCACCCCTTCGGTATCAGACTGCCCGGACAGAACTAAATAAATACTAAAAGAACAAAATGGGAGTTGTGCTGAAGGATGGGAAAAAGGACAGGCCATGATGACGTCTCTCTTCAACAAAAGTTAGAATAGTCTTTCCTCGCCCCCATATACACCTCGGACAGTCACGAGTATAGTGAGATGAATACTGCCTGGTTCGCTCCTGGTTACAGGTAAGGCCTTGTGTACAATCCTGCATTATTCCTACACACAACACAACTCAGAAAGGTAAGAGTTGAAGCAGCAGCTGCTCCATAAGCTTTAAAAATTGCAAATTGGGTGCGGACAAGGAGAGGAAAGTTATAAACATGTCCTAGTAGGTGTGGATCTCTCTCACCTATATAAAATACCATAAGATGTCTAATATGTTGGTTAAAAATGTTCTGAAGCAGAGTGAGTAGGTAAATGAGTAAATATACATGTAAAAAAGAATATGGTAGTTGTATCTTCTACTTATATAATCGGGAGTTTGGAATTCGGGCGTTGTAGCCGAATCCTTTGCAGCACTGCGAGCGATGACGCACAGCGTCATCGTGAGCCGCAGCCGCACTACCCTTACAAAAATTGCTCACCTCTCCCCGAGCCCCCGCCGTCTCCCGCCGTCTTCCTGCAGGCTCCCGGTGGCTCCTGCAGGCTCCCAGTGTCTGCAGAGGTCTTCTACTGCAGTCTAGGACCTGCCGTGATGTCACAGTCACGTGACACCAGGTTACTCCATGGTAACTTGAGGTCACGTGACTGTGACATCACCGCAGGTCCTAGACTGCAGTAGAAGACCTCTGCAGACACTGGGAGCCTGCGGAAGCCACTGGGAGCCTGCAGGAAGACGGCGGGAGACAGCGGGGGCTCGGGGTGAGGTGAGCATTAACTTTTTTTTTTTTTAACCCCTGCCTTCCTGTTTGGAGACTTTTTACTGTACTGAGCATGCTCAGTACAGTAAAAGCCTCCTCCAGCCTCACAGCCTACCCATCCTCACTGCCTCCTCCAGCCTCACAGCCTCACAGCCTCCTCCAGTGTCACAGCGTCCTCCTGCCTCACAGCCTCCTCCAGCCTCACAGCCTCACAGCCTCCTCCAGCCTCACAGCCTCCTCCGGCCTCACAGCCTCCTCCAGCCTCACAGCCTCCTCCAGCCTCACTGCCTCCTCCGGCCTCACAGCATCCTCCAGCCTCACAGCCTTCTCCAGCCTCACAGCCTCCTCCAGCCTCACTGCCTCCTCCAGCCTCACAGCCTCCTCCAGCCTCAAAGCCTCCTCCTGCCTCACAGCCTCCTCCAGCCTCACAGACTCACAGCCTCCTCCATCCTCACAGCCTCCTCCAGCCTCACAGCCTCCTCCAGCCTCACAGCCTCCCCAGCCTCAAGCCTCCTCCACCTCACAGCCTCCTCCAGCCTCACAGCCTCCCGCTACAGCCTCACAGCCTCCCCTGCCTCACAGCCTCCTCCAGCCTCACAGCCTCCTCCAGCCTCACAGCCCTCCAGCCTCACAGCCTCCCACCTGCCCCAGCCTCACAGCCTCCTCCAGCCTCACGCCTCCTCCAGCCTCACGCCTCCTCCAGCCTCACAGCCTCACAGCCTCCTCCAGCCTTACAGCCTCCTCCAGCCTCACAGCCTCCTCCAGCCTCACAGCCTCCCCATCCTCACAGCCTCTCCAGCTCACAGCCTCCTCCAGCCTCACAGCCCTCCTGCCTCACATCCCTCCTCCAGCCTCACACCTCCTCCAGCCTCACAGCCTTCCTCCAGCCTCACAGCCTCCTCCAGCCTCACAGCCTCCTCCACCTCACAGCCTCCCCAGCCTCACAGCCTCCTCCAGCCTCACAGCCTCACAGCCTCCTCACAGCCTCCACCTCCAGCCTCACAGCCTCACAGCCTCCTCCACCTCACAGCCTCCTCCAGCCTCACAGCCTCCTCCATCCTCACAGCCTCCTCCATCCTCACAGCCTCCTCCAGCCTCACAGCCTCCCCATCCTCACAGCCTCCTCCAGCCTCACAGCCTCCCCATCCTCACAGCCTCCTCCAGTTCACAGCCTCCCCATCCTACAGCCTCCTCCAGCCTACAGCCCCTCCAGCCTCACACTCCACCTCCAGCCTACAGCCTCCTCCACCTACGCCTCCTCCAGCTCACAGCCTCACAGCCTCACAACCTCCTCAGCCTCCACCTCACAGCCTCTCCAGCCTCACAGCCTCCTCCACCTCACAGCTCCCCACCTCACAGCCTCCTCCAGCCTCACAGCCTCCTCCAGCCTCACAGCCTCCCCTCCTCCAGCCTTCAGCCTCCCCTCCTCCAGCTCAAGCCTTCTCCAGCCTCACAGCCTCCCTGCCTCACAGCCTCCTCCAGCCTCACAGCCTCCCCATCCTCACAGCTCCTCCAGCCTCACAGCCTCCCACCTCACAGCCTCCTCAGCTCACAGCCTCCCCACTCACAGCCTCCTCCAGCCTCACAGCCTCCTCCGCCTCACACCACAGCCCCTCCAGCCTCACACCTCCTCCAGCCTCACAGCCTCCTCCAGCCTCACAGCCTCACAGCCTCACAGCCTCCTCCAAGCCTCCAGCCTCACAGCCTCCTCCAGCCTCCAGCCTCCACAGCCTCACTGCCTCCTCCAGCCTCACAGCCTCCCGCCTCCCAAGCCTCCTCCAGCCTCACAGCTCCTCCACCTCACAGCCTCCCCATCCTCACAGCCTCCTCCAGCCTCACAGCCTCCCCATCCTCACAGCCTCCTCCAGCCTCACAGCCTCCTCCAGCCTCAATACCTTCTCCAGCCTCACAGCCTCCTCCAGCCTCACGCCTCCTCCAGCCTCACAGCCTTCTCTTGCCTCACAGCCTCCTCCAGCCTCACAGCTCCTCCACCTCACAGCCTCCTCCAGCCTCACAGCCTCACAGCATCCTCCTCCAGCCTCACAGCCTCCTCCATCCTCACAGCCTTCCCATCCTCACAGCCTCCTCCACCTTCACAGCCTCCCCATCCTCACAGCCTCCTCAGCCTCACAGCCTCCTCCAGCCTCACAGCCTCCTCCAGCCTCACAGCCTCCTCAAGCCTCACAGCCTCCTCCAGCCTCACAGCCTCACACGCCTCCTACAGCCTCACAGCCTCCTCCTAGCCTCACAGCCTCCCCCAGCCCTCACTGCCTCCTCCAGCCCTTACTGTCTCCAGGTTCACAGCCTCCCCATGCCTCACAGCTTCCTCCAGCCTCACAGCCTCCTCCAGCCTCACAGCCTCCTCCAGCCTCACTCAGCCTCACAGCCTCCTCCAGCCTACAGCCTCCCCTCCTCACAGACTCACAGCCTCCTCAGCCTCACAGCCTCCTCCAGCCCTCCACACCCTCCTCCAGCCTCACAGCCTCCTCCAGCCTCACAGCCTCCTCCAGCCTCACAGCCTCCCCTTCCTCACAGCCTCATCCAGCCTCACAGCCTCCTAGAGCCTCACAGCCTCCTCCAGCCTCACAGCCTCTAAGCCTTCCACCTCCTCCTCCTCCAGCCTCACAGCCTCCTCCAGCCTCAACCTCCTCCAGCTTCACAGCCTCCCCATCCTCACAGCCTCCTCAGCCTCACAGCCTCCTCCACCTCACAGCCCCTCCAGCCTCACAGCCACAGCCTCTCAGCCTCACAGCCTCCAGCCTCACAGCCTCACAGCCTCCTCCAGCCTCACAGCCTCCTCCATCCTCAAAGCCTCCTCCAGCCTCACAGCCTCCCTCCATACTCACACAGCCTCCTCCATCCTCACAGCCTCCTCCAGCCTCACAGCCTCCTCCACCTCACAGCCTTCCCTCCAGTCCTCACAGCCTCCTCCAGCCTCACAACCTCCCCAGCCTCCCCATCCTCACAGCCTCCTCCAGCCTCACAGCCTCCTCCAGCCTCACAGCCTCCCCATCCTCACAGCCTCCTCCAGCCTACAGCCCCTCCAGCCTCACAGCCTCCCCATCCTACCTCACAGCCTCCTCCAGCCTCACAGCCTCCCCATCCTCAATGCCTTCCTCCAGCCTCACGCCTCCCTCCAGCTTCACAGCCTCCACTTGCCTCACAGCCTCCTCCAGCCTCACAGCCCCTCACAGCTACATCTCCCAGCCTCACAGCCTCCTCCATCCTCACAGCCTCCTCAGCCTCACAGCCTCTCCCCTCACCTCACCACCTCAAGCCTCCTCCAGCCTCACAGCCTCTCCCATCCTCACAGCCTCCTCCAGCCTCACAGCCTCTCCAGCCTCACAGCCTCCTCCAAGCCTCACTGCCTCCTCCAGCCTCACAGCCTCACAGCCCCTCACAGCCTCACAGCCTCCTTCAGCCTCACAGCCTCCCCAGCCTCACGCCTCCTCAGCCTCTCCAGCCTCACACCTCCTCCAGCCTCACAGCCTCTCCAGCCTACAGCCTCCTCCAGCCTCACAGCCTCCTACAGCCTCACAGCCTTCCCCATTCTCACAGCCCCCTCCAGCCTCACAGCCTCACAGCCTCCTCCAGCCTCACTACTCCAGCCTCACAGCCTCACAGCCTCCTACAGCCTCACAGCCTCCTCCATCCTCACAGCCTCCTCCAGCCTCACAGCCTCCTCCATCCTCACAGCCTCCTCCATCCTCACAGCCTCCTCCAACCTCACAGCCTCCCCATCCTCACAGCGTCCTCCAGTCTCACAGCCTCCCCATCCTTACAGCCTCCTCCAGCTTCACAGCCTCCTCCAGCCTCACATCCTCACAGCCTCCTCCAGCCTCACAGCCTCCTCCACCCTCACAGCCTCCTCCACCTCACAGCCTACTCCAGCCTCACAGCATCCTCCAGCCTACAGCCTCCACCAGCCTCACAGCCTCCTCCAGCCTCCCCATCCTCACAGCCTCCTCCAGCCTCACAGCCTCCTCCACACTCACAGCCTCCCCATCCTCACAGGTTCCTTCACTCACAGCCTCCTCCAGCCTCACAGCCTCCCCATCCTCACAGCCTCCTCCAGCCTCACAGCCTCCTCCAGCCTCAATACCTTCTCCAGCCTCACAGCCTTCTCTTGCCTCACACCTCCTCCAGCCTCACAGCTCTCCTCCAGCCTCACAGCCTCCTCCAGCCTCACAGCCTCACAGCATCCTCCAGCCTCACAGCTCCTCCATCCTCACAGCTCTCCTCATCCTCACAGCCTCCTCCAGCTTACACAGCCCCTCCATCCTCACAGCCTCCTTCAGCCTCACAGCCTCCTCCAGCCTCACACCCTCCCAGCCTCACAGCCTCTCCAGCCTCACCCCAGCCTCACAGCCTCCTACAGCCTCCACCAAGCCTCCTCCAGTGCCTCACAGCCTCCCCAGCCTCAGCTCCTCCGCCTCACATGCCCCTCCTCACAGCCTCTCCACCCACAGCCTCCTCCAGCCTCACAGCCTCCAGCCTCCAGCCTCCCACCTCACAGCCTCTCCAGCCTCACAGCCTCCAGCTCACAGCCCCTCCAGCCTCACAGCCTCCCAGCCTCACCTCCCTCCTCACAGCCTCACAGCCTCCTCCACCTCACACCTCCTCCACCTCACACCTCACCTACAGCCTCACAGCCTCCTTACAGCCCCCTCACAGCCTCCCATCCCCCACAGCCCTCCAGCCTCACAGCCTCACAGCCCCTCCAAGCCTCACTGCCCTCCAGCCTCACAGCCCCCCAACAGCCTCCTCCAGCCTCACAGCCTCCTCCACCTCAAAGCCTTCCCAGCCTCACAGCCTCTCCTCCCACAGCCTCCTCCACCTCACACTCCTCCACCTCACAGCCCCCCACCTCACAGTCCTCCAGCCTCACAGCTCCCACCAAACCTCCCATCCTCCCCTCCCACCCCACCCACCTCCACCACTCCCCCACCCCTCAGCCTCACCCTCACCCAACCTC